>QTSX02005094.1:0-252425 GCA_014839935.2 Entomophthora muscae | reverse complement strand
AGTATCTTTCTAGATTCTAATTAATAAGATTGATAGCTGAATTTTCAAGTCAAAAAGCTAGGGATTTCACACTCCTGTCCCTGATTGATGAGCTCTTTGGCGCCCTGGAGGGTTCAAGTCTTCACAAAAATTGACTTGACAGCAGATTATCACCATATTTGCGTTAAACCAGAGGACATACCAAAAACAGCTTTCAGAACAAATTATGGTTCCTTTGAATGTTTTGTTCTTAACTTTGGCATGACAAAAGCCCCAAGCACCTTTATAACCTTTATGAATGAATTCTTCAAGGAACACATTGGAAAAAGGGCCATCATCTACCTGTACAACATAATTATATACATTCCAACTGTAGAACACACTGGAAAGACATCTGCCTGGTTCTCTGCACTCTCAAAGATAAACAAATCATAGCCAAGACCTTGCAATGTGAATTCTTCTCAACATAGCTCCAATTTTTAGGCCACATTATCATCAGAAAGGCATTCAAACCAGACCCAGAGATGGTAAGATCTATAACCAACATGTTGGCACCACATAGCAAGAGTGAACTTCAAACATTCTTGGGAATGACTGCCTATGTCAGAAGGTTTATCCACAATTTGGGAGACCTAAAGGCCCCATATCCACAATCACAGGCAAGACAACCAAATTTTTATGGACACTTTTAAGAGATCAATATTTCTGACAATTAAAAGAGCGCATGGTCACTGCCCCTATCCTCTAGTATCCAAATTGTGAGGGAATATACAAGCTGAAAACTGACGCCTCTGATTACGCAATAGGAAGAGTACTCCAAATTCATACTGTAGAAAAAGACTTTTTACCTTTAGCATATGAATCAAGAAATTTAACTGATGGTGAAAAAAGATACCCAATACATGACCAGGAACTGGTAGCTATTGTCCACTGTTTAATGAAGCGGCAATGTTACCTGGAAGGTGCACAAATATTCAAAGTGCCAACCAACCAGAAGTCACTGATATTCTTCAAAACTCAACAACACCTATTAAAGAAGACAAGCTGAATAGATGAGCCTTATACAAAGGCACACCATGATAGTTGAATATAAACCAGGCAAAGAAAAGCTTATTGCAGACACCCTATCAAGGCTATATCATAAACATATCCTATACACTGATGGAGAACCTAATTGGTACATGTTAATCATGGGTAATCTCTAATAGGGGTTCCCACCTGTTATATTAATGTAAATCCAAGAGAAAAACCTCAAGAACAAACATATGTTCAAAAACATATATGGTTCTATACACTACATACTTCCAAGTAGTATACTGTACCCTACGTCCCATCAACACAAAAGATTGACACAATTATCCAATATCACAGAAACCTGGGACACACCTGTAGCAGAAACTTGCATGAATATCTTAAAACACACTACTGGTGGTCCAACATGATGGACAATATCAAGGAAGCACTGGAGCAATGTGAAGCCTGTGAAAAGTACACCTGTTCCAAGGCACCTCCCAAGTCAGTAATACCAGTGTCAATCATACAACCCTTCAAAGTGTGATCACTGGGTGTTTTAGGACCAATGACTGGCAATAACAAAGGCAAAAATTACATTATAACAGATATTGAATATGTGACCAGGTGGTCTGTAGCACAAGCTACAAAAGAACACAAAGGCAATGATATGAGACACTTTATTAGCAAAAAGATCATAGATAAGTTTGGGAAACCTAGAATCCTAATCACAGACAAAGGAACCAAACTTAAAGCCATTGATACAATATCTACCTAGCCAAAAATGGAATAAAACATACCTTAGCTAGTCCCTATAATCCACAAGCAAATGAAAGAGTAGAACAACTAAATATCTTCTTAGTAGAGGCCCTCAGTAAGTTATATTCTAACAATCCAAAAGCCTGAGTCAACATGCTTTCAACAGCACTCATAGTGTGCAGAACACAAGCCAACCACAATACAAGAAAAAGCCTGTATGAACTTGTTTAGGGCATAAGCCTGCCATTGTTAGCACTACCTCAGGACCACATTTATCTCTACCTAAGAAGGTATCAGATAATAACAACCTTGACGTACAGCGCTCAAGGAAGAATTAAGACAACAAGGAAAAGAAAATATTGGAAAGAGAAGCAATCCCACTACAACAGGAATGCTTTCAAGTTGGGGATAAAATCTGAGTTGTTAACCACAACATGCACAAGTTGGACCCAGGATTACAAGGACCCAGCATTGTCATGGAATTTAAACCCAACAATACTTACCTCGTCAAATGTATTGGCGCTCAAACAGAACTCAAACGTGTGCACCATGACCGCCTCTACCTATGTAAAGCAAGAAAAGCATAACATAATTCCAAGATCCCTATACCCAATACCAAACTGGATCAATACCAAGCCTAAAACCCTGACACTATCACAAAAATTCCCAAGGTTCCACCTTTCAGAACCCCAGGTAAAGATGTCACAACATCTACAATTACTCCCCTCTTGGGAAACTATTTCCCTGAGTGACTTGCTGAATGATTCACCAACTTATTGTTAAGTTGGTGGCATTGTTATTATTTGGCCATATATTAAAAGGTCCAAACATTTTGAATCCTAAGAAGAACACAACTTGGACAAGCCTTGTGACTTAAGAGGAACAAGCACTTGGATAAGCCCCATGACTACCATGACGTACATGGACAGTATATGGCTTTCCATGATAATATATAACATCCTATATTAATATCCAATAAAGTATTATTATATTCTTAATTTCCCCTTTATATTGTTTATTATACTTCCCAGAAGTATATACTTGACATTAGTGACAACCTTTTGGCTGTTGCTGAAACCGGAATTTCATTATAGTTGAGCACTAAATTTTGCTTCCTACTAATCTGTCTCCTAATTATCACAATGCTTGATTACATCCATGACTTAGAGTTTTACCATTATCACCACCTGGATCTCCCTCCTGGCTATCCTAGAAGACAGATTTTCCAACCATGAAAGAGATCCCAACCACTTCCCCTTTACCAGAGACCCTTCCTGCTCAGGACTTCAGTAAGCTGGGTTTTGTCTAGATTACTGTGTTAGGAAAAGCAGATCAGGTTGTGCTCCATACCAGAAGTTAGTGTCTGTGGGCCACTGTAGCCAATTATATTGTCAGGATTGCCCCCATTGCGTACATGGCCTTCCAGTCCTGGCCTGCATCTCTTTTGGGGGTCCAGTCAGACACCAGTATGGGCTGTGATAACAGTTACAACAATATGGAATAATATGAGTGCATCAAAGGTCTATATTCTTAATTCAAAAGAATAAAAAATCCAGCTTTAAATTCAAGGGAATTTATAGCCTTTAAAACTATCTATTAGATAGGTTTACAATGGTCTTAAATATATCTTTATGGCTTTAGGCAGCTGAGTAAAGCTTGGGCGTGGGGCCTGTGTTGTGACTGAGATTGACTCCCTGCCTGCCAAAATATCTTATGATACACAGGGGCACTCATAGAGGCGCCCCATGATGTATCTAACAACATTGAACATCCCACCATCAATGTTGAGATATGGACAATGACTCCTAATTAGGTGTGTAACCAATTCCAAAGCACTTATCCCTCAATTAGATGTCTACCACTCACATCATACTTGATCCTGTCACAATATCACCCCCTGTGGATTAGTGACTTCCTTTTATGGTATATCAACTACTGTTTCCCAATAAAGCTATCATATAATCTTATTCTCTGTCATTTCCTTATAGACTTTTGTCTTCCTCAATCCCAATAATGAACTATTATTAGCTCATTTGCAACAAATGAAGTCCTTCTTACTATTGGAAAGAGTCCAAGAAGAAAAGCAGGCACAAGAAGAAGACCCTCTCCAAGTAATAAAACACCACCACTACTACAAAGAAGTAGGCGTAAGGCTTACCATATCACACCTACTTGGTTGTGATTTTGATCAAGAGTAAGCTGATACATTTGTAAAAGCTTTTAAAAGTTCTTCTCAGGGATATTATTTCTATTCTCAGAATACACTTTGCTGCCTCTCCTACAGTGCACTTATCTTCATGAGCTGATTGATACCAAGGGGATTAAAGAAGCCAAGACACTTTAAATTCTTTGCTGACCTTGACCTAATGAGAAAAGAATGATGTAGTGCCTTATTTGGCCACCCCTCTTACCTATCTACATTATTGCCAACCAGGTAGTATTTTCCCCTTTATTGAGTATAAACAACTTGATAGGGTAAGGTATTCCAAGAATCACACTGTATAAGAAAAATTGGTGGCTTAATCACCTGGAACTGCTTCAATAAGTTTAAAGACAGAATGTTCAAGACCACTTCTTTCCTTAAAGGGGGCATAATCAATTTGCAACAAGGGTCTGGGTCAACAAGCCCAAGTTTAATAAGAGAATGGTGTACCTCAAGACCCAACAGGCAATCTCTGCCTTCATATTTAAGACATGTATCAATAAGAAGGATGAACCCCCCAAACAAACCAAGGCAGTGAAAAATTTTACTGATATCTGCAAGGTGGTCCTATCTTACTATCCTAAGGATAATAAGCTTGAACACAGACAATCTAAATCTGTGGCTCTCTTAACAAAGGTTTAAATCCTTTTCCTCAAAAACTCTTCCTCTTCAATTTATATTTATATATATTTTAATTTTCTTTGGTATTGTCAAAACTGCAGGCTTGACCCGCCAGCAAGGTCCCAACCAAGAGGGTTTGTGACCCAAAATCTGATTATCTGTTCACTCAAAGCCAGACTAGGAAGTCAACTCAAATTACCAAATCCAACAACATGAACAGATGATGATCCTTTATGATGGATACCTTGTTTTAGCGCTTGACTTGTTACCAGGATCAAGCCACCCCCTTCTTCCATCCAGCTGTGTGATCAACACAGTCATGTTCCTGTTATCCTTGATTCAGATGAGCTATATAATCACTATTTTACAATAAAGATTATTATCTATCTTCTAAATATTTTCCCCCTTGTAACTCTGCTAAAACAGCACAGTTACAACATTGGTAGCACAGGTAGGTTCTCCATCTTACCTTATCTTTAAAAATTTTGCCTGTTGCCTGCACACGCCGCGGCCAACAAATCCTTGACAGAATTATGTCTGGCCTCCCGCCTGACTGTACTCCATATACCCCTGGTACTATCATACCCAATGGCTTTGTCCTGTACCAGAACACAGTGATCCTGCTTCCTGCCTTCAATGCCATGTCTGCACAAGGTTTCTTTCAGGCTCCCTCCTTGATGCCGCAACCAGCCAACAAAAACACCATGCCGCCTATGTAGCTCAAAGACTATGGAGCGCCGCCTTGGAACCTTTTGCCGGGGCCAATAACAACAACACTGCCGCATGGACCCAGTCTGTTCAGAAGAGCTGGCCCAGATGGAATGCCCACAGAGGTTTTGGATTGCAGAAATTTCCATTTGCCTGACCCATGACGCTGGCACCTGGTGCATCAAGTGGCACAAAGAGCACATCAACAAGAACTGTGATACCTTTAAGCAGGACTTCCTGGTAATATTTGTGCTTAAGGATAAAGCACTTATGATCACATGCCAAGTAAAGAACCTGACTCAGACAGGCAATGTGAAGGAACTCATCTGCGTCTAGGAGGAACTCCAACTTTGTGCACCATCTGAAATGGCCTTTGACACCCCAGCCACACACCTGATGTACTACAACGCCCTCAAGTTGCATGTGATGAGGCATGTGAACCTGGACCAGGTGACCAACCTACAAAGCCTGTATTGCAAAGTAGAGAAAGAGAAAAAAACCTCCAACACACTTCATAAGGCACAAACTGGGAAACAAGAAAGACCCAAGGATTCCCATCCAGGCGGGTGTTCTACTTGACAGCCCCCTGGAGACAACAGGAATAACACCAACCACAACCCCATAGGCTCAAATTGATATGGAAGTGGGAACAATGGCCAGTTAAATTGTACTCATTTCTGTATTGCCGCCACGCAAGGCAATCAAGACAAGGGAAAAGCTTGGGGAGAGCATTAAGCAAGCCAAGCTCTCCCCACACAACTCCTGACTTGCCCAATGATGAGTACCAACACAAGGACACGGACCAATGCTCAATGATATAAGTGCCCTTGGAGTACCTGGTACTGTACACCATCACCAGACATCCCAATAAATTGATGTTTTATCCTTTCTGCTTTTACAGTTACACAGGCTCTGCACTCCTGGATTTGGGCGCAGATTGAACCCTGGTCAACAGTAGCTTTGTGGATAAGTTCAATCTGGCCACAAATCCTTTGCGGTTAAAAATGTGGTCCTGGCTGACAAACACCACATTGCCGTGACAAAGGAAACTACCCCCTTCTCTGTCATGCTTGAGAACCTCCACTCCATCATTCAAGGTCCTGTCATTGACTTCCCAAAGTATGACATTGTGCTGGGACTAGACTGGCTGCAAAAGAACAATCCCCACGTAGACTGGGAAACCTCAGTGTTGACCATCAAGCGTGAGGGTGTCAACCACCAGATCTACCCTGACTCTGTGGACCAGCTCCTACACAACCACGTCTTTGTGTGCATCACAGAGACCCAGGACAAGAAGAAAAACCTGAATGCAATTAATTGGGACTCCTGCCAGTACAATATCATACATTTCAAAGATCACCAGGATATCTCCATGCCTCAGGACCGCGAAATTGTGGCTGGCCATCCAGAAATTTTCAAGGAAGCACTGCCCAGGATGCCCCCTGAGAAGCATATTCAGCACCCTATCCAACTCAAGGGGGCTGTACCCAAGGCGCGCCCTATCTACAGGATGACCCAAATGAAGACAACACCTTACCCGTCTACCTCAAGGAGGCATTAGAAAAAGGACTTATCTGCCCCTCACAGTCTCCCTTTGGGGCCGCCATATTCTTTATGGCTAAGAAGGACGGTACTGTACGTCTAGTCACAGAATACTGAGCCCTAAAAAAAGTTACCATTAATAATTATTACCCACTACCACTGATTGATGGACTCTTTAATGCCTTGGGAGGAGCCACAGTCCTCTCCAAGATTGATCTGATGGCAGGCTACAACCAGATTTGCGTTAAGGAGTAAGACATCCCCAAACAGCCTTCCGCACTAAATATGGCTCCTACAAATGTGTGGTGCTCAACTTTGGCATGACCAATGCCTTGTCCACCTTTGAAACCTTCATGAACAAAGTATTTGCGCCCCACATAAGCAAGCACGCTCTAGTGTACTTGGACAACATCATTGTCTACAGCCCTTTGTTGGAACAACATCACAAAGACCTCAAGGCAGTCTTTGTTACCTTAGCACAACACAAGCTGTTGGCCAAGCCCTCCAAGTGCCAGTTCTTCTGTGAGCAACTACCCTTCCTGGGACACATAGTCTCAAAGGACGGCATCAAACCCAACAGTCAAAAGATACAGGCCATCTGCAAGATGCCACCACTTAAGGATAAGTTGGAACTCTGCACATTCTTGGGAATAGTGGCCTATGTACAACGCTTCATACCTGACTGTGGCGCTTTGACTTCTCCCTTATCCGCCATAACAGGGGCCAAGTCCAAGTGTGTGTGGACCCCCCAATGTGACCTCTGCTTTATATACCTCAAGGAGAAACTCACAACAGCTCCCATCCTACAATACCCCAGATGTGACGGGGAATACCAAATGGAAACTGACGCCTCAGATGAATCTATTGGGGGAGTATTATGAATCAAAAATAATGATGGTGACTACCTGCCTGTGGCTTATGAATTGAGAAAATTGACAGATGGTGAGTTTCAATACCCTATCCATGACAAAGAACTGTTGGTTATTGTACACTGTCTAGTCAAATGGCGCTGTTACCTAGAACGGCAGGAAGAATTCACAACGTTAACTGAGCACAAGTCACTCATCTATTTCAAAACCCAAGCAAATCTGTTGTGCCGCCAAGCCCAGTGGATGGAGCTATTGGAGCAATTTAACATGCTCATCCAGTACAAACCTGGGGCCAAGCTTGCCATGGCAGATGCTCTGCCCTGTCTGTATGTCTGTGCTTCAAAGGGAGAAAATGGGCTCAACCCAAACTGGTCTCTCCTAGTACTACAAACAAAGGACAAAGGTTCCCCTCTGGCACAACCAACATAACAAAGGAAACAGTCATCAAAAATGAACACCTGTTTGCTGACATGTATGGGACCCTACACAGAAAAATGTCTGACGGCATAACCATTCCCTACATTCCCACACATCAGCAAGTTGACACCATCCTACACTATCACATAGACCTTGGACATACCAAGAGCCAGAACCTATATGAGTTCCTTAAGCACACAGCAGGGTGGCCAACCTTATACCGCAATGTTCAAGAAGTTCTAGACCAATGTGAAGTATGCAAAAAATTTGCCAAAAGCAAAACCCTGCCAAATTCAATACTTCTCATCCACAAACAACTACCTTTCAAAGTATGGACTCTTGACATTGTTGGCCCCATGCCAGGGAAACATAATGACAAGAAATATATCATCACCGCCATTGACTTCAATACAAGATGGCCAGTAGCCCAAGCAGTAAAGGCACACACTGGCAATGACGTACAAAAATTTATTGGCAAGGAGATAATCAGCAAGTTCAGAAAGCCAGAACTTCTGATAACTGATGGAGGGAAAGAATTAACCTCCAAAACAACCAACATATACCTTGCAAAAAATGGGGTCAAACACACCATAACAACACCATACCACCCACAGGCCCTAGGACGTGTAGAGTGGCTTAATGATAGCCTCATGTAAGCCTTAGCCAAACTCACTGCCAGAAGACCTGAAGACTGGTATAAGCAGCTACCAACTGCAATACTTGTGTGTTGAACCCAAGTGAACAGATCCACAGGAAAAGCCCTTTTTGAACTGATATACAGCACACAGCCCAATATCATTCAAGCATTGACAGGACCTAAACTGGAAATTCCAAGTAAAGCCCTCCTTGCTCTGACCCTCAAGTAATAGAGGCCAACAGCAAGCAAATGTAAAGGGAAAATGAACAACTACAAAAGACCTTTGTCCTCATCTGCAATAGACATGAAGTTGGGGACAAAGTTTGGGTCATGAATGCTGACAAAAGCAAGCTACAACCCAAGAAAGTGGGGCCAGCAATTATTCTAAAGGTAAACAGCAACAACACTTACCTTGTGCAAGGGCCCGGAAAACATAAGCAAGACAAGACCCTACACCATGATTGTCTACAACCCTGCAAAGCAAGAAAGAAACAACAAGAAACCGCCCTGCTCCCAGAGGAGGCCAACCTTCAGTTGGGGGATGTCAAAACCACAGGCTCAACCCACCAGCAAAGTCCCAACCAAGCAGGTTTGTGACCTGCAATCCAATTATCTGATCACTTGAATCCAGACTAGGAAGTCAACTCAAATTACCAAATCCAACATGAACAGATGATGATCCTTTATGGTGGATACCTTGTTTTGACGCTTGACTCATTACCAGGATCAAGCCACCCCCTTCTTCCATCCAGCTGTGTGATCGACACAATCATGTTCCTGTTATCCTTGATTCACATGAACTATATAATCACTATCTCACAATAAAGATTATTGTCTATCTTCTAAATATTTTTCCCCTTGTAACTCTGCTAAAACAGCACAGTTACAACATTATTTAGTTGTTATATATGTATATTTTAAAGTATACTTAATAAGTAGTATAGATTAAAAGAGATTTGTTTGATGTTTTGACTTTGGGGCTTTAAACAGATTTGTTGCTACTCATTGGTCCCTTTTTATTGTATATTTGGAACTATAAGTCTTTTTTATTCTATCTATGTTTTAAAAATTTATATTTTTAAGAATTTTTGGGATTCAAATATAGAAAATGTCTGAGATAGTGTTTTCTTAGTTGTAATGTGATAAATTGTGATGCTGTATCTACTATTTATTTTGAGATAGCAAAGTTTGAAATAGCATATTTGAGATGAATATTTGGAGATGGTGTAATGTACCCAAATTTAAATTATAAATTTGGATTTTGACTGCCTTTGTTACAGGAAAACATAATAGATGATGCTCAAGCTCTTGCTTTTTTAATTAAACACCAAACTATCAATTTTTGATAAAATAATCCACAGTATACTCATATGTGCCTTTATACAAGGCTAAATTACCTCATGCTTCACTTTATAATCAATGAACTACTTGAGATTTATGGGATTTAAACTGCAAGACTCTGTTAAATTTAAGCATCACATGTTGATACTTGAACAAAAGATAGTATAATTGATGTGTTTTTTGGAAGCTGATAAAAAGAAAGGCTTATTAAAAAATTCATTATAATTGCAAATTGTCAGTAACTTCTTTCCAAGATTTGGGAGCAATCAGGACTTTGGAATAATATGGTAGACTTGATCATTGTTCCCCTGACTGATTGGCTACATAAAGCCAATTTCCACAGAGCTGTTGAGCTTAAAAAAGTACCAGTTGATCCCATCTATAGCGTTGGGTAATCATAATGTTGATAATTACCCCAAAGCTTGATCACAATTCACTGCTAGACTTATTATTGGTTCAAACCTAAACTATTAAGCCTGGTGATTTCTGATCATGATTGCAGAATGTGCTTCTATCAATAAGCCAATTGTTTCCAGAATATTATTTCAGGGCACACCTCTGCCAAACATTTGCACCAGGACTCAAATCGGATTTCATGACCAATATGGAAGGTAATTCATAAGAACAATGCAGAATGCAAAAACCCATTAACAGGGTAACCAAACTTTGCATATGCATGAAATGATAGACAAGATGCCACCAGAACCCTGTTATGATAGATGGGGTCCAGTAATTAATTGAAGCCCCATGCCAGACTGACATGGCTGTCTAACTTTGGGGCTGAAACTAGCAGTGGGGGAAAAGATAGACTGACTAGTAAGAGTTAAATGCGTCAGATTACAATCTGACAAGGTGGTTTATCCAACCTATATAAGGTGCTCTCCTGATTAGAGATTGAGCAGAGCATTCACCCTTGAAGATAAAGATTGTAGATCTCTATCAGTGTATCACTACTAGCCAACACCTAGTAGTCAGAAGTATCCAAGTAGAGCATGCTGCTGTCTGATTGCAGACCAGTTTATTTTTTCCTACAGACCAATGTGACACTGCTAGGTTGTAGCTGTACCCTAGACCTAATTGGTAGCCAAAGATTGTCTAAATAAAGTCTAATATCAACATCCCTACTACAATGATCAATAATAAAGACCTTTCTTCAAGACTCAGAAATCTTGACAGGAGCTATTGAAGGTAATGCATAAGCACTTCTATTAAGAAATGCCATGAGTATAGTTGGCTGCACTAGTTAAGTCAATAAAATAAGGTGCTTCCAAGAGGCAGGATTAATGAAAACTAGGGTTGTGGTGGATCTGCTAATACAGTAATTTTCAAAACTGTTGAGTTTAATAAAAAACTCAGTCCAAAAGCAAAAACAACTCAGTCTAAAAGTAAATCCAAATCTATTGTAATTTAATATAAGGGTCATTATTTGTTAGATTAAGCCAAGGCGCCAGCTTAAGCATTTCAAAGCCTTTTAACTTCTTTGGTATCATTTAAGTCATAAACTTATGTTTTTTGAACATTAGTATAATGCTTAGTTTACTGAAGAAAAGTTTAATAGAGTAAAATATACAAATAATAGAAATAAATCTTATTTCTATTAGCTGTATTTTTGCTAAAACCCTTTTTTCTATTTTAATAAGCCAAGAATTAAATATATAAGTTGCATGGGAGATTAATAGCAGCCCCAAAGCTATAATTGCTATTACCCTATCTTTGGCTCATATAATTAATTTCTTAGTTATTTTTAGAAAAAAAGTTGTTGTATTTAAAAGACTATTTACCCTATGTGAAATATAAGTTTTTGTTATGCGTCCAAATTCATGAACATGTCCTACTAATCCTTTAGTAGTATCAGCTCTCTTTGTTTCTCTGTCATCTGTGCAGAACTTTGCACAATAATTTATTTTGGAGTACTCCTTAACATCCTCAAATGTCAAAGGTGAAACATACAGCTCACCATCTTTCATTAAATAGGAAAGATTAACATAAAATGCTTTGACTTCAAGCCAGCTTTCTTTAGGCCTAGATTTTCTATCATAAATGTGAAAAAAGATTTTTTGGGAAACATCTGAATTATTTACAAATGTCTCATATAGACCCTTTCTTTCTTCCTCTCTCTCAAAAACCATTTTGAGATCATTTATATTTTTTATATACATCTCATTTTCCTTTTGTTTAAATATTTTAGATAATACACCAAAATGACCATCAACAATACTTTTGCCATGACACTCAAAAAATCTATTAACCTTAATTGTTCCTTTTATAATATTAGGTACCTCTTTAAAAAGATAATATAAGAATTCATAAGATCTGAAATGATTACCATTATCAGTCCAAACTTTAATATTTTTAATATTCTTAAATTTATTATTTTTAAGCAGACTTATCAAACACTGACTTGAAAACAAAGAGTCATGAGATAAAATTTCAGATAAAAAGTCATGATACTCATATTTAATTTTCTCTTTTTCTTTAAAAGCAATTGCAAATCCTAATAAAGAAATAGGTATTTTCTCATAAAAACAATTATTTGTCTCTATAGGACCCCCACCTATTTTAAAGTTTTCTTTATAGTCTATTTTTATAACACATGAATTAATATCAAGATTATTTATATCACCAATATATTCTTTATTTTGATGCTTATAAAACTTTTCATGTAGGTCAATAGATTCCAAATTTTCTTTAATAGATTTAGGCAATGGCAACTTCTCTATACTCAAATCCTTTTTCTTCATTTCTAATGACTTTTTTAAGTTGCAAATGTTACACATATCAGTTTGCTTTTTGCTTTTAATTATATTATTAGGAATAAGCTGATAAAAAGTGGAAAGTGAAATATAAATATTGTTTTTTATTTTCATATCTTTGTAAATTTCTTTTTTTGTTTTCAATAATGAGTATTTTTTTTAGTTGAGTATTCACTCAACTCTTTTTGTAATTCTTCATAAATCAATCCAGGGGATTTTTTAGTGAATTGGCTAGTTGGAAATGAATTTTTTAATATATGTTTTAAAATATTTTTATGTTTTCTTTCTTTACTGAATCATTTTTTCCTTTTTTATTTTTTGAATTTAATGATGCTTTTTTAGCATTTTTTTATTTTTTTAGAATATGAATACTCATTTTTTGTCATTTTAAATCCACAATCCCAAAGCTCTTTCAAACTGTAACTTGATGTAACCAATGCTCTTAGGGAAGGAAGGTGCTTGGCAGGGGACTCTGACATCAATTCCTTTAGGTTGTTAAGGAAATCATCTGTCTTAGAATTTTGTATGACAGGTAAGAAGGTACTTTTTCCAAACTCTGTTTTTAATAAGAAATGCTCAACAAAGCTGTTAATATCACTGCCAGCAGTAAAAAGGAATGCTTGTTTAAGCATAGAGATTCTTTCTCTCTTAGTAGAAGCCCCCAGTGAGAAGAAGGGTGTCATCTGAGGTGCAAACTTGATAGGTTCCATAATGATAGTGGTTGGGTTTCTTGGCTTGGTTCAGGCAGTTCTTGCTTGGAAATAGATGTGCAGTTATCAGAGAGGAGTAAAGGTGTGGATTGTAAAGTAAATTTCTGTAAAGTTGAGCTGTTTAAATACCATGTTAGCTGAGTTTTTGCACTACAGGCATAAATCCCCAACTGACCCCCAACTGATCTCCTTAATTTATCAATATCACCCCTGAAGTCTGATATCATTGTTTATTTACCCCTTTTTATATTCTGGTTAACTGTTGATATTTCCGCAAATAGTACTTCAATCTCGCTCAAACTAGTATCATTAGAAAGCCCTTAATCTCAGCTTTTGGAATTGTGCTGCAACTTTATATTTCAATACCAATTTAGTATCTTGTAGTGGCTTTGAATGTAAGCTTATAAAATTATTATTTGAAATAAAATATGCTAATTAACTCTTAAAGTATGATATTTTAATCAATAAACTAAATTTAAAGTATAAATCATTTTTAGCTTACTTTTAGTAACCAACTCAAAAATCTTTTTTTAAATAAACTTAAGTTTATTATAACCTTTAACAGTTCTTAAAAATGAACTTTATATATTTTAAATCTATCAAAACAAAAATGTTTTTCTAACCACATATAAATATTTGCTTGTATAATTAAATTTGTATCTTATTTTTATAGATACAATGAATAAGATCATTTTCCATTTAGTTCAAATAAATTTTAACCTTTATAAAAATTAATTAAATAAAGCAAGATTTTGATACATTCTTTTTTATATTTGAATTTTTTATACATATTATCTCTAGCATACAGTATAAAAATATAATTTTTTTAAATAGTTGTATAAAGCTATTTTATTAATATTAAATACTTAAATTTTGAAAAGAAAAACTTTTACTCTCTTATAAGTTCTTATTATATATTTTTTATAAAATCTAACTTAAGAATAAATTACTTATGCTAAATGAGATCACTGAAATTTCAATAAAAGTTCAGTTTTAATTTTAGTTTTAGTTTTTTTTTGACTTTTTACTAGATTTTTTTAAAAATCTAAAATTATTTAATATTTATTAAATATGCAAAAAGCTATCTGCCCTCTTTTTAAAAAGAGGGATTCAAAAATATGATACTTTAAATTAAATATTTTAAAAAAGCTAAGATTTTAGGCAACAATTTGATTTCCAACAAAAAGCATCATATCAGTTTTTATTGTATTTTTAGGTTGCTCTTTTTAGAATGATGTCATTTTGTACTAATCAGCTTTCAAGAAATAATGGTATATGAGATAAGATTGTTACTAGCTTTTAATACAGTTTAATTTAGCTGTCAGCAGAAAATGATTAATTCAATATATGTTTTTATATTATAAGGATTAAATAAGATTTATTTTGATAAAATTGTTGTAATTATTTAAATTTATTGATAAGAAAATTAAAACAAAATTTTAAAGTTTTAAGTAGCACAGTTAATAGGAAACAGATTAATCTAACAAATAATGACCCATAAATTCCTTGATTTTTGATTTTGTTTATAGACTGTGATTTTTTTGTTTATCTCAACAGGTTTGAAAATTACTGTATGGTGGCTTTATTATAAAGCAACCATCCAGAGCAATGCTGGCCCTGATTCCAATAAAAGGGACAGGTCCCAATTTTGCTGGAATTGGGGTCTCAATTGAGCCACTTTTCAATAATCTGTTTTGGATTCTTGTTTTTATCAATAAATAAAACTGGATCCAAGTTTATTGCAATACTTATTTTAGAAATTTGAATATATACTTAAAATTCTTTACTTATTACTAAATATATGTAATAATATATAGGATATGATTATTCTTGCTACATCCCTAGGGTTAAGGCTGAGTTTTACTACCAGATGCCAATAAGGTGACTCCATATTACACTGAAGAAAAAACTTCTTAACCCTTATCGTTTCATGAAATTTAGATTTTCCAAGTTAGGGGAATGTACAGTTCCTGAAAGGATTCAATTTGGATATCTACAACTAGGCAAACACTGGAATCTTACCGCTTTTTGTTCACAACCCACTTCAAAACACACTATATTAAAGCAAGATTGATCAAGGCTTTATAGGTTCCCAAATGCAAGATTAATAATTGAGGTAAAAATACTTATACTTGCATAGCTGCCAGGTCAAAAGCTACAATCTAGACTCAGTGGATAGGGAACTAGTCAATCATATCTATGAATAGAACATGATTGAGGATCTGCAACGGAATTGTAAAGCTCAGCAGCTAACTTCAATTAACTGAAGTTAACTTCACCACAATGTTCGACTCAATGGTAAAAGCAGAGGAAGTGCTTGGGCTGGATTATCTTGTTAATATAGTGAAGTCATAGATATGGAGCTTGTGACTCGGTTTCAAATAATGGAATAAAAAATAAGGTTATTTGAAAATTTTCTCAAGATCTTATAAAACCATACCTTGTAGAATATCATTGATTTGCAAAAGACGATTTGAAATAAACTTGGGTAACAATAAATCTGAAACATGATTGGATAACTTTGGTCTCGGGTTAGTTTAATCAGTGACTTGAGAGCAGCAGAAGAGTCGCTGCGGTCAACTGTTTGATTGATCCATTGAATCAATGCCAGGGCTCCCAATTAAAATGTTTAGCTTAGCGTTTATGAAAGCAGTAAATGAAAGAGTTGCTAATTAAAAAAATTCCATAAATAGTTATTTTGCCTTATGGGTGGCACTCTTAGCAGATATAAAGCTCTAGCCGAGAATTACATTTATCAAGATGCACTTACGTCTGATTGTATATTTCCTTTCAGCATATCAAGCTTGGCTTAAGGATGAGCGGTCGTACCTTGATTCCACTCCCTTTCAAACTGCCAGATCTACGCCTGCTTTGGTTTCACTTCCATTCTCTACCAAACTGAATCTCAGCCAAGAGCTTGAACTTGGGAAGGATATGATCTGGTCAGACACCAGAAATGCTAGAAAGCGCAGTGGATTTGATTTAGCAAAACACTTTCCGATTCCACCCAAAACTTACTCCTGGTCTACTGGCAAAGAAGAGGGCACTACTTTCTATACCCTCAAACTCGGTGTCCATCTTCAAGTAGCTTCCGAGAACTATACTTTGGGCCTTGTTGCCTGTACCACTGAGAGAAAATGTGAGTTTGCTGTATTTGGAAGCATCGCGGATAACTGGAAAATTTCGAGTAGTTCAAAGAACGAAGACAAAGAATGGAAAGCGATCCTTTCAAAGGTCATCCCTCACTCATACTTCTCAAAGAAGATATCACCACCCTTCTTTATTGAGCAACGAGCAGGGAAGTGGATTCAAAGCTTCCGCCCCATTCGAATTCTGGTATCTGGAACTTTCTATGAAAGCAATCTAACTGATGGCCCATTGTTCAGTCCCTTTGTTGCGTATTTCCCGCTTTCAATGGGCAGCGAACTCATTGGAATCAGCGGGATGGATGATTTCTGCCAGCGTCAGGAACCTCCCAAGGAAGCCAGGGCAGCCCCAGCATTGCATAAAATTGCAAGCAAAATTCTGCGATAAAAACATGTCGATTTTTTATCACAACTACTATATACATTTTAGTCTAGCCTGTTGCACCTGCTAAGATGTGTAAGGCCTTTTGATTGATAAATTAGTCCCTATTAATGAAACGATTTTATGTCATATAAAGTGTTTTTGGTTAACTGATTTTCAATCTTTTTTATAAAATTTTAATTCTTTATAAAAACTTAGTTTAAATAATGAGATATCAATAACAAGGTATTAAAATCTATTAAGCCAGTAATTCTAGAATATGAATTTCTTTATAGGTAAATATATTTATTGACACGGAAGCTTTTTTCAATAAGGAAAATAATCAATAGCAGTCCAGAAAGCAACAGCGCACATGTCGGTAGTGCCCATGCTGTCACTATAGTAGAGTGTGAACTTCATTTTTAATAATATTGTCTTCTAGATGTTGGTACTTTTTTAAGTTAATTGTACACTTTACCATATATATTTTTAAAAATAATAAGCAATACAGTAGCTTTAAAAGCTATGGCAACAAGTAAAAATACGTTGGGTTTAAACAAAATGAACTCAAATTTAAGCAAAATAACTCAGATGTAAAAAAATTGAAATTAACTCAAATCTATTGTAAATTAATATAAATTTGTTTCCTTTTAATTTTGTTTACATCTGAATTATTTTTGCTTAAATCTGAGTTCATTTTGTTTAACTCCAAAGTATTTTTGCTTGTTGCCATAGCTTTTAAAACTACTGTATACATATAATGACATAAAAAACCAGAAGGCTCAAAATGCAATAAAAGTGTACTGTCAAGGATCTGGATGTACAAGTATTCTGGCTACTGCCAACTCACTTAACATACAGTCATTGCCCAATTTGGTGCCCTCCCAATATACAGTTTGACATACCAGAAATGGCAACCAAGCAATATCACATGACTGTCCAAGTATCCAGTGACTTGAATCCATCCCGCACATGACCAACCCCTAGGTTCAATCCAACTAAATCTCTGCCACAGCTAAAGCTATATAAGTCTAAAGTATTATCCAATAAAATATACTTCTCTTCTTTCTCAATTCCATATTTGAAGCTTCCCTGAAAGGTGCTCCTCATCACTGGTAGCAGCTACCGTTTTTTGACTATGCCCATGAAAGTGAAAATGACTGACCAAAACCTGCCCACCTTTGCTCACGTACTCAACCAGGCCACATCCCAGGAGACCTAGAAGACATACTTCCGCTCCCATGACATTGAAAAAGATATACCTAGTGGATGCACTATATTCAAAGGTCTGGTCATTTCCAAAGCATGTGCCAAGATAATTCAATACAGTTGCTCTCTTCAACCACAAATAAACACACAACCACCTATCACAGGTGAAGTTACCAATACCAAATAAATTGGTATCAACAAGTTCTTTGGTAAAAACAAAGAAAATGTCATCAACTGGCTAGACCACTCAACCGCTAAACTCTGCTACAGACGCATTCCCCACAAAAAATGGGTTCAGGAAGCCAGCAAGCTCCTGTACAAGCCTGCAGCTAACTGGTTTGCTACCTGGGTCAGATCATAGACTGACAACCAGCTTGACAACTGGGAAGAGTTCAAAGCAGACATCACACACAATTTCTGTGTCACTGAATCCCTCCAAGACATTGTAATACAGCTCAGTGATTATTCTCAGAAGACCACTATTGCGGCTTACGCCAATTAATTTGAGGAAAGACACTGCAATATAAAATCCAGCGCAAGCTGACAACGTACACATCAGAGCCTCATTCATCAACAGAATGAAACCCTCTGTTGCTACCCTCATCTGTCCAGAGGTCAATACCTCCATGCCTGAGCTTATTGCAGAAGCCAAGCATGCAGAAAAATGCGCAAAAATGGAATATGCTGCACACAACAGCAATTGCTCCTCAAACAACAATGGTAGAGAAAACTCCAATAGCAAAAAGCGCCAAAACACCAATCATAGCAATGGCAACTCCAATTGCAACAATGGCAATCACAGCCAAAGTGCAAACTGCACCCATACCAAGAAAGAGGACACCACTGAAGTGAACAATGCTGAAAAAGCAACCTGCTATGAA
The DNA here is from genome assembly GCA_014839935.2 of Entomophthora muscae. Lineage (NCBI taxonomy): Eukaryota > Fungi > Entomophthoromycota > Entomophthoromycetes > Entomophthorales > Entomophthoraceae > Entomophthora > Entomophthora muscae. The sequence goes on along the minus strand of QTSX02005094.1, from coordinate 233,278 downwards.
TCTGACCCCACATTCTCTGACCTCAAAGGTCTCAAAACAGAGGAACAGGGAAAAGAGGAGGGGGAACAGGCTTAAGTGCCCCTGTATCCCCCAACTTGACAAGAAACTGTACCAAGGCATGAACTTTGCTACTTGCATCCCACACATCCCGCAATCCTCCATTTTTATAAACGTAAAAATTAAAGATTGTTCACAACTTCTTGTCTATCCATGCACTTACAAATCACATACACATAAAATAATATTTGACTCTGGTGCGCAACACATCATGGTTAGAAAACCATTTGTAACCAAGTACAAAATACCAGTTATCAAATCCAACTTCAAATACGCTAGAATGGCAGACAAGTCAAAAGTTCTGCTTGAAGGAAAAACAACGCCCTTCAGAATTGACCTCCAAGGCATATAAACGTCCATCAAAGGACTCGTCATGAACAACATAAACTACAACATTGTAGCAGGCATGGACCGGTTCATCTGAGTGAACCCCAGCATGTTGGAAAACAAAGACCATGTCTATTAAATGCAACAGAGTCAATTTTAACATCCTCAAAGAACCCAATGACCTCATTCTAAGAGACACAGTATTTGTCCAGGTCATAAACTAAGAAGACTCAGAACATCTATTTAAAGATAGTACCCTCCACATAATGAGGTACACTGAGTTCAATAACATACAAACACAAAAGATCCAATGCCCAGAACTTGCGGCACTCCTAAATGAATACACTCATGTATTCAAAGAAGAACTCATCAAGCTATCCCCCCCCCGTCAAGAGGTCAGACACGGCATCAACCTGTGTAAAGCCATGCCTAAACCTGCACCTCTCTACAGACTCTCCCCCATGGAGACCCAAACCCCCAAAAGTCACATTGAGGACAACCTAGCCAAAGGATTCATTTGCCCGTCTGAATCCCCATGGGGGCAGCAGTGTTCTTTGTAAAGAAAAAGGAAGTCACTCTTTGTCTAGTAACTGACTAAAGAGCACTAAATGCAAGCACAGTAAAGAATAAATATTCCCTTACACTCATAGAGGATCTGTTTCCAAGACTCTCAGGAGCCAAATTTTTCTCCATTATTGACCTCACCTCAGGTTAAAACCAAGTTGAAGTAAAAGAAAAGGACATACCAAAAACTGTGTTCTGTACAAAACTTGGATCCTTTGAATGTAGGGTAATAAAATTTGGGATGATCCCATAACAGACACAGACCCTCCAACAAAAAAATCCAGGAAGACGGCCCAAGGGCTAATAGCCCAGATTAATTTGGATCAGCTATTAGTCTTTTGATCTACCACTCCACGCCCCAAAGACCCTAGAGATTACATCCTATTCTTCTGGAGCGCTAACCCTAGACATTGGCTCTAAACCCATAGCCTCACACAGATTTAACCCACAAAATGTGTATCAGGCTGTTCAACAAAAAAGCGCAAGCAGCCGGCCCAAGGGAATTTCTGCCTGGATTATTCTGGATCAGCACATTTCTATTAGACTTTTATCCAGTTTTGACTCACTTTTTTGGAATCAAGCAACAAAAAATGCGGGCCAAAGGCCCAAATTTTGTCTGGCACAGGTTTTCTGGGATCAATAACAATTCAATCTGGGCCTGCTGGCATCCACTATCCCAAAATTCCTGAAAGTTATAGTACCCCAAAATGGGATACATAGCTCAATGTATGCTTCCCCTTCACAATCTTGCCTCTCACCCAAGGTTTCCCCCTGCTTTGCAGGTTTCATTGTCCCCTTCTTCTTTTTTAATATTGTATAAGAGACTTTGATCATTCCTTTTTTGGCCCTATGGGCTTGTTGTACCAGTCATAAATGTCTGGGCAACTCAAATAAATGAACTTTGGGATGATCAACGCTCCCGCAACGTTTGTCACTATGATGAACCAAGCGCTAAACAGCCTCTCAAATACATTATGCTACCTTGTAGATATCATTATATTCTCAAACACAAAAGAATAACACCTCACACATGTCTGTAAGACACTCAATTGACTTTCAAAGCACAAACTCTACGGCAAGCCTAGTAAGTGCCAATTTATGGAAAAGGAACTTCTGTTCTTGGGTCACATTGTCTCTGACAGTGGCATCAAAGCAGATCCAGACAAAATAAGAGCCATAAATAACATGCAACACCCCAACTCTATTAAAAAAGTTAGATGCTTTCTTGGAATGGTAGCTTACCTAAGAAAATACATCAAAGACTGCAGAAAGCTCACCGCGCCAATCAATGACTTAACCAAGGGATAATGCCAAAAAGAAATTCATCTGGACATCAGAATGTGACAAGACTTTCCAACTATTAAAACAAGCTTTGATCAAAACACCAATCTTGCAATACCCTAATAACAACAGATGCTACAAGCTTGAGTTAGATGCCAGTAACACCGCCATTGGTGCAGTCCTACGCATCTGCCAGCCAGGGCAGCAAGACTTCCTGCCAGTATGTTACAAAAGTAGAAAACTAACCAAAACTGAGTAGAGGTACCCAATACACAATAAGGAATTGATAGCAATATATAACACATGCAAGAAATGGAGATGTTATCTAAAAGGACATTTAAACGTCCAAGTACTAACTGACCATAAATCCTTATTATATTTCAAAACTCAGAACACACTTACACAGCAACAAGTCAAATAGATATCCCTGCTGGAGCAGCTCAATTTGGACATCCAATACAAAAAGGGGCAGAGCCAGTCACAGATGATGCTCTCTCTAGACTATGTCAGCCAAGAGAGGATTATCCTGGCCACCTGGACCCTGACTGGCCAAACCTATATAATACTGAGTATAAAACCAAAGGGAAAGACTCTTCAACACACCAACTAATCCACAATACATTATTAAGGAGCAAAAAATATTTCCATGTATCAAATGGCACTGTATACCAAATCATTAACAACAAACATGTCCCGTACATCCCACTTGCACAAAGATTTGACACCATATTAAGACATCACCGCCTACTAGGACATACAAAGGCTAACAACCTATACCTCACATTAAAAGAGATAGTATGGTGGCCCAATCTTAAAAAAGATATAATTGATGTTCTGAAAAAGCAAACAGTGTGCAATAAATACACCAGCACAAAGGCTCCCCAGCCAACGTTCAACCCAGTACCAGACCCTGAACCATTCAAGGTTTGGGAACTGAACGTAGTAGGCCCCTTCCCAGAAACAAAGACAAAACAACGTTTCCTAATTGTAGCCAATGACTTTGCCACACACTGGCCCATCTGCTGGGCAACAAAGGACCACAAAGCAGAAACCATAAACAAAATTATTAAAAAAGCAATCATAGCCAACTACAGCACCCCAGACTACATCATAACTGATTAAGCAACTGAGTTATCAGGTCATGTAGTAAACAACAACTTAAAATTTAAAAACATTAAGCATTCTATAACCTCTCCATACAGGCCACAGGTCAACAGCAGAGTGGAACACCTAAACAGCAGCCTTATCAGGACCCTAGAGAAAATAATGGATGGCAAAGCCAAAGACATATGGTCACTATATGTGAAAAATGCACTACTAGTATCCTGGGTCTGCACCAATCAAGGGACAGGCTACTTACTGTTTGAACTTACATACAGATACAAACCAGAGATAGTTACCTGCAACAATCAACCATACGTAAAGACCCCCGGGGAAACCCCCCACAGTAGAACAAGTACCAACTCTATAACACATACACCTCAAAGCTAAAATAGCAGAAACAAAAAGGCTCAAAACATAAAAGGTAACCTTTACAGAGGAACCACTCTCCATCAAATCCCCTGTCTGGGTCCTGGCTAGAAACAGAAAGAAGCTAGACTCAGTATACAGGGGACCAGGAAGAATCATCAAGTACAGACCAGACAGAAACACCTATCTAGTGAAATTCCAAGGTGCCAAAGACCCTGTTGTCAAGAAATACCACAGAGCCTGCCTCCGCCTTAGCAAAGGAGAACACTCAATCCAACTGGTACCAACTAGCAAACAACTCCAGGAACATTAGGCAGCAGCTGTCAAGACACAGCCCCCTCCTGATGTACCAGAGTAACTCCTTAAGGGGGGTGTTGAGGATCTGGATGTACAAGTATTCTGGTTACTGCCAACTCACTTAAAATCCAGTCATTGCCCAATTTGGTGCCCTCCCAATATACAGGTTGACATACCAGAAATGGCAACCAAGCAATATCACATGACTGTTCAAGTATCCAGTGACACAAACCCATCCTGCACATGACCAACCCCTAGGTTTGATCCAACTAAATCTCTGCCACAGCTAAAGTTATATTGGTTTAAAGTATTATCTAATAAAATATACTTCTCCTCTTTCTCAATTCCACATCTGAAGCTTCTCCAAAAGGCGCTCCTCATCAGTACCTTGATTAATACAGTAGTTTTAAAAGCTATGGCAACAAGCAAAAACAATTCAGATTTAAACAAAATGAACTCAGTTTTAAACGGAATTGAAATGAATCCAAATCTATTGTAAATAAATATAAATTCATTTAAAGTTAATTTTGTTTAAATTTGAGTTCATTTTGTTAAAATCTAGATTGTTTTGCTTGTTGCCATAGCTTTAAAACTACTGTAAGAATAAGGAGAAATAAACAGTTATTTTTTATTTTGGTATTTAAACTGTTCAGTTCACTATATAAATATTTTTATTACAAAAAAAGAAAAATTTTAATGATACAAAATTAAAGAAAAAATAATATAAACATTAAAAGATGAGCTAAAAATAAATTTTATTTTATGTACTGTAAATTTAGAACTAAAATGTAAAAATGCGGGATTGTCAAATCCTTGGTCCAAATTTCAAATCACTTTTACAGGCAACTCAGCTGAGTGAAAAATAAAATATTTAATAAAATCAAACATTTAATTTGACTTTTTTTGATTTATTTAAATTGGAAAATTTAAAATCTCTTGAGTAGATAACTCAACTAACAAAAGACAAAACTCAGCAAACAAATGCAGGATACGTAAATCAGAAATGTGGGATTCTAATGTACAATTTGAGATTTCCTGTATTTCAAACAAATCATAGACATCATGTAAAATTAACAAAACTGAAATTGCAGGATTGTCAAATCCAAGAACCAAGTTTCAAATCATAATTGTGAGGAATTTGAAATAAATATAATTTATGGGTGTCTCAAAAAGGATGCTAAAGAATCTAGAGTGGATTTGTGCTAACTGTTTTAGGAATCATAGGCGTTCTCAAAAATCACCCTATTCCATTTTGGGACGGCCAAAATTTAGATGCTTGATTACAGTAGATTTTAAAAAATGCTAATAATAAAATAGAATTATATATTACAATCTGTTTTAACCATGTTGCCTTTTCCTTGGTGTTTGATAGGCATTTGCTATTGATAAGGTGTTTGCATTTAATTGGATGGTTTCTTCTCTAGTTGCCTTGGCAATAGGAAATCAAGTTGCCTCTGCGACCACAGTTGGTCTCAGGGAGGCAGCTTGATTTCCTATTGCCAAGGCAACTGGAGGTGAAACCATCCAATTAAATGCAAACACCTTATCAACAGCAAATGCCTATCAACACACCAAGGAAAAGGCAACATGGTAAAAACAGATTGTAATATATAATTCTATTTTATTATTAGTATTTTCTGAAATCTACTGTAATCAATTATCCTTAATAGCAGTACATGAATACATAGTGCAGTAAACTGATGGCTTATCTTTTCCTCTCCTTTCTTCCCAGAAATTTTTTCTAAGTTTTTTGGCTCCTTGGCTACGCCAGGGGCCAAAAAACTTTTAAAAAATTTCTGCATCATCAGGGAGTAGCTCATAAATCATTATATGGGTTTATGGCTGCTAAAGTAGTGATTTAGAGTGCAGAATATTGCATCATTTCCGGTTTAGACAATTTCACATTTCACTTAATTTCATGTCTAAACATGGTTGTTGAGATTGTATTTTCCATTTGATTTTATCCAGAGTGGGGCTTCTTGATTTGGGTTGATTTGTCCTAGTTTCATACTTTACATTTGATTTGGATTCCAGTTCCCTCAATTAATATCTGAGTTTACTAGTGGCATTCAAAAGTGATTTGAAATTTGGTTCTTGGATTTGACAATCCTGCAATTTCAAAAAACATAGTAAACTTAATGAAAATGGTTGATGGATTTGAACGCTTCAAATCTGATTCCGGTTAATTCATTTTGTCCATTGGAAATGTGCAGTTTGACTTGAACTTTGCAAAGTGTCTATGAGTTCACGCATTTTTAAAAATTCAAATAAAAATACAAAGAATTAAAATTAATTAAAAAAGGCTATCCCGCAAAAGTGATTCAAAATTTGAACCAAGGATTTGACAATCCCGCATTTTTATGTTTAGGTTCTAAATTTACAGTAATTCCTATAACTACAACTGAAAATATCTCATGTTATGCAGATAAATTAAAAAACATAATATATTTCATATACCACCACCTTAGAACTGTTGATTATATACTTATGGGAAGTATAATAAACAAGATAAAGGGGAAATTTAAGAAGAGAATGACACTTTATTGGATATGAATATATGGTATTATATAGTATCATGGGAAGTCACATACTGTCCATGTAGGTCATGGATGTCATGGGGCTTATCTGAGCAATGTTCCTCTTGATTCACAAGGCTTACTCAAGTTGTGTTATACTTAGGATCTGGATTGTTTGATCCCCATAATAGATGGTCAAATGATAGTGGTGCCACCAACTTAATGATTAGTCAGTGAGCCATTAAGTGACTCATTTGGTGAACTAATTTGGGTGTTAATTCCCCAAGAGGGATTAATCAAAGATGTTGTAACATCTCCCACTGGGGTACTGGAAGGTGGAACATAGGGAATTTGCTTAAGAGTGTTGGGGATACAAGATTGGTACTGGTCCAGTTTGGTGTTGGGAACGGGAAGTCTGGAGTTGTGCTGGGCTGTTCTTGCTTTAAATAGGTGGAGTTGGTTATGGTGCATATGTTTTAGTCAGGTTTAGTGCTAATTCCCTTGATGAGGTAAGAGTTGTTGGTCTTGACCTCCATGACAATGCCTGGTACACATAGCCCTGGGTCCAGTTTATGCTGGTCATGATTGACAGCCCATATTTTATCCCTGGCTTGGAATCTATCATGTTGTAATGGAATTGCCTCTCTTTCAATCTTTTTTTATTCCATGGCTTCCTGATCTTCTCTAGCACAACATACATTGGGATTACTGTCATCTGGAACCTTTTTTTGGAAGAGGTAACCGTGGTCCTGAAGTTGTACTAACAAGGGCGGGCTTCTGCCCATAGACAAGCTCATACAGGCTTTTATCCGTGTTTTGATTGATTTGTGTTCTGCATACCATGAGTGCTGTTGGCAGCATGTCAATCCAGGCTTTTGGATTGTTAGCAAATAACTTACTGAGGGCTTCCAATAGTGAGCTGTTTAGTTGTTCTACTTGTCCATTTTCTTGTGGGTGGTACAGGCTGGCTGTGATGTGTCTTATTCTGTTTTTGGCAAGGTAGATATTGGTGTCAATGGCCTTAAGTTTGGTGTCCCCATCTGTGATCAGGAGGTTGAGTCTTCCAAACTTAACTATGATCTCCTTCCCAATAAAACGTCTCACATTGTTACCTTTATGTTCCTTTGTAGCTTATGCTACAGGCCACCTGGTGGCAAATTTGATAGCTGTTATGATGTAATTTTTGCCTTTGTTATTGCCAGGAATTGGTCCCACTATATCCAGTGACCACATCTTGAAAGATTTTGTGATTTATCCTGGTAGTACTGACTTGGGTAGTGCCTTGGTTTGGGTGTAATTCTCACAAACTTTGCATTTCTCTAATACTTCTCTGATATCATCTAGCATATCAGGACACCAGTAGCAGGTCTTGATGTACTTATGCAAGTTCCTGCTACAGATGTGTCCCAGGTCTCTGTGATACTAGAGGACTGTTTCAATCTTTTGTGTTGACAGGACGTAAGGTAAAGTGTCATCATTTGGAAGTATTCAGTATAGTGTGCCATAAACGTTTTTTAACAGGTGTTTGTTCTTAAGGACTTTCTCTTGGATGTACATTGGGGTGCCAGGTGGGAACCATTCTAGGAGATTTCCCATGATTAACATGCCCAAGCAGGATCCTCATCAGCGCATAGGACATGTTTACTGTATAGCCTTGACAGGGCATCTGTGTTAAGAATTTCCTTGCCTGGCTTATAATCAATTTGCATTGGTTATCTCTGTATGAGACTCATCTACTTGGATTGCCTTCTTGACAAGTGTTGTTGTGTTTTTAAGAATATCAACAATTGGGTCATTATTTGTTAGATTAAGCCAAGGCACCAGCTTAAGCATTTCAAAGCCTTTTAACTTCTTTGGTATCATTTAAGTCATAAACTTATGTTTTTTGGGCATTAGTATAATGCTTAGTTTACTGAAGAAAAGTTTAATAGAGTAAAATATAAAAATAATAGAAATAAATCTTATTTCTATTAGCTGTATTTTTTGCTAAAACCCTTTTTTCTATTTTAATAAGCCAAGAATTAAATATATGAGTTGCATGGGAGAGTAAGAGCAGCCCCAAAGCTATAATTGCTATTACCCTATCTTTGGCTCATATAATTAATTTCTTAGTTATTTTTAGAAAAAAAGTTGTTGTATTTAAAAGACTATTTACCCTATGTGAAATATAAGTTTTTGTTATGCGTCCAACTTCATGAACATGTCCTACTAATCCTTTAGTAGTATCAGCTCTCTTTGTTTCTCTGTCATCTGTGCAGAACTTTGCACAATAACTTATTTTGGAGTACTCCTTAACATCCTTAAATGTCAAAGGTGAAACATACAGCTCACCATCTTTCATTAAATATGAAAGATTAACATAAAATGCTTTGACTTCAAGCCAGCTTTTTTTAGGCCTAGATTTTCTATCATAGATGTGAAAAAAGCTTTTTTGGGAAACATCTGAATTATTTACAAGTGTCTCATATAGACCCTTTCTTTCTTCCTCTCTCTCAAAAACCATTTTGAGATCATTTATATTTTTTATATACATCTCATTTTCCTTTTGTTTAAATATTTTAGATAATACACCAAAATGACCATCAACAATACTTTTGCCATGATACTCAAAAAATCTATTAAACTTAATTGTTCCTTTTATAATCTTAGGTACCTCTTTAAAAAGATAATATAAGAATTCATAAGATCTGAAATGATTACCATTATCAGTCCAAACTTTAATATTTTTAATATTCTTAAATTTATTATTTTTAAGCAGACTTATCAAACACTGACCTGAAAACAAAGAGTCATGAGAGAAATTTCAGATAAAAAGTCATGATACTCATATTTAATTTTCTCTTTTTCTTTAAAAGCAATTGCAAATCCTAATAAAGAAATAGGTATTTTCTCATAAAAACAATTATTTGTCTCTATAGGACCCCCACCTATTTTAAAGTTTTCTTTATAGTCTATTACTATAACACATGAATTAATATCAAGATTATTTATATCACTAATATATTCTTTATTTTGATGCTTATAAAACTTTTCATGTAGGTCAATAGATTCCAAATTTTCTTTAATAGATTTAGGCAATGGCAACTTCTCTATACTCAAATCCTTTTTCTTCATTTCTAATGACTTTTTTAAGTTGCAAATGTTACACATATCAGTTTGCTTTTTGCTTTTAATTATATTATTAGGAATAAGCTTATAAAAAGTGGAAAGTGAAATAGAAATATTGTTTTTTATTTTCATATCTTTGTAAATTTCTTTTATGTTTTCAATAATAAGTATTTTATTTTAGTTGAGTATTCACTCAACTCTTTTTGTAATTCTTCATAAATCAATCCAGGGGATTTTTTTAGTAAATCGGCTAGTTAGAAATGAATTTTTCAATATATGTTTTAAAATATTTTTTATGTTTTCTTTCTTTACTGAATCATTTTTTCCTTTTTTATTTTTTGAATTTAATGATTCTTTTTTAGCATTTTTTTTAGAATATGAATACTCATTTTTTGTCATTTTAAATCCACAATCCCAAAGCTCTTTCAGACTGTAGCTTGATGTAACCAATGCTCTTAGGGAAGGAAGGTGCTTGGCAGGGGACTCTGACATCAATTCCTTTAGGTTGTTAAGGAAATCATCTGTCTTAGAATTTTGTATGACAGGTAAGAAGGTACTTTTTCCAAACTCTGTTTTTAATAAGAAATGCTCAACAAAGCTGTTAAGATCACTGCCAGCAGTAAAAAGGAATGCTTGTTTAAGCATAGAGATTCTTTCTCTCTTAGTAGAAGCCCCCAGTGAGAAGAAGGGTGTCATCTGAGGTGCAAACTTAATAGGTTTCATAATGATAGTGGTTGGGTTTCTTGGCTTGGTTCAGGCAGTTCTTGCTTGGAAATAGATGTGCATTATCAGAGAGGAGTAAAGGTGTGGATTGTAAAGTAAATTTCTGTAAAGTTGAGCTGTTTAAATACCATGTTAGCTGAGCTTTTGCACTACAGGCATAAATCCCCAACTGACCCCCAACTGATCTCCTTAATTTATCAATATCACCCCTGAAGTCTGATATCATTGTTTATTTACCCCTTTTTATATTCTGGTTAACTGTTGATATTTCCGCAAATAGTACTTCAATCTCGCTCAAACTAGTATCATTAGAAAGCCCTTAATCTCAGCTTTTGGAATTGTGCTGCAACTTTATATTTCAATACCAATTTAGTATCTTGTAGTGGCTTTGAATGTAAGCTTATAAAATTATTATTTGAAATAAAATATGCTAATTAACTCTTAAAGTATGATATTTTAATCAATAAACTAAATTTAAAGTATAAATCATTTTTTAGCTTACTTTTAGTAACCAACTCAAAAATCTTTTTTTAAATAAACTTAAGTTTATTATAACCTTTAACAGTTCTTAAAAATGAACTTTATATATTTTAAATCTATCAAAACAAAAATGTTTTTCTAATCACATATAAATATTTGCTTGTATAATTAAATTTGTATCTTATTTTTATAGATACAATGAATAAGATCATTTTCCATTTAGTTCAAATAAATTTTAACCTTTATAAAAATTAATTAAATAAAGCAAGATTTTGATACATTCTTTTTTATGTTTGAATTTTTTATACATATTATCTCTAGCATACAGTATAAAAATATAATTTTATTAAATAGTTGTATAAAGCTATTTTATTAATATTAAATACTTAAATTTTGAAAAGAAAAACTTTTACTCTCTTATAAGTTCTTATTATATATTTTCTATAAAATCTAACTTAAGAATAAGTTACTTATGCTAAATGAGATCACTGAAATTTCAATAAAAGTTCAGTTTTAATTTTAGTTTTAGTTTTTTTTAACTTTTTACTAGATTTTTTTTTAAAAAATCCAAAATTATTTAATATTTATTAAATATGCAAAAAAGCTATCTGCCCTCTTTTTAAAAAGAGGGATTCAAAAATTATTATATTTTAAATTAAATATTTTAAAAAAGCTAAGATTTTAGGCAACAATTTGATTTCCAACAAAAAGCATCATATCAGTTTTTATTTGATTTTTAGGTTGCTCCTTTTAGAATGATGCCATTTTGTACTAATCAGCTTTCAAGAAATAATGGTTTATGAAATAAGATTGTTACTAGCTTTTAATACAGTTTAATTTAGCTGTAAGTAGAAAATGATTAATTTAATATAGGTTTTTATATTGTAAGGATTAAATAAGATTTATTTTGATAAAATTGTTGTAATTATTTAAATTTATTAATAAGAAAATTAAAACAAAATTTTAAAGTTTTAAGTAGCACAGTTAATAGGAAACAGATTAATATAACAAATAATGACCCAATTTGTGGTTGGTTAGTACTTTGAACGTCTGGGCTCCTTTGAGGTAGCATTGCCATTTCATCAGACAGTGTATGATGGCCAACAATTTTTTATTGTGTATGGGATATCTTTGTTCACTGTGGGATAGTCTCCTTGATTCTTACACTACAGGTAGAAAGTCCTTCTCCGCTGTTTGGATACAGAGCACCCCTCATATGGCATAGTCAGGTGCATTTGTTTCTAGTTTGTATATTCCCTCACAATTTGGATATTGGAGTATAGGGGCAGAACCATGTGTATTTTTAGTTGACAGAAGTGTGGGTCTCATAGTGGCGTCCACTGTCAGGATTGGCAATTCTTTATTTCTGGAAACCCGGGCCCAAGAGCAGGAATCAAACCCCAACCCTGAATTCCTTTGGGCCGCTGGGCCTGTGGACCGCGGGACCGCCCGCCTGCATTTTTCTGGGATTGAGTTCCCACAAGCTGATATCAAGAATGTTGATACATGCGGTAAAAAGAGCCAAACCAAAGAAATCATCACACCAAATGGAAGATTAATCACAGCGCCTAATGTAGGTACTGATTTGGCAACTATTAGCTTCATAAACTTGAATTCTATACCAGCAATCAATCAAGAGCCAACCCATAAAAGAGTCACAGGCCTGCGGCCCAGTCCCATGATCTTAACACTAAAGCAAGATAATCAGGTAGCCAAAATGAGATTCTTGACCAATGAAAGAACTCTTGGGCCAAGTGCCATTTTGCTGCCTTTGGATCCAAGCACCCATTTTCCCTGGCCCTGCCCTTCCCAATGCTTTGACAAACCCCCCATGGAAAATGTTAAGTTTGGAGGTGGGGTACTATATAGACCCAAAGACCCCATGCTCCAAACTTATTGCCTTTTTTTGAATAAAGGTTATGTTAATTTTGCTCATACAGCTATTGCCTTATTTTGTATTTTCTGTCTACCAATTCAGTTTGAGATCTCCTGGCCCGCCTGCCCCACTGCCTGCTGTTTTCTGTCCTCCTGGTGTACCCTTTGGACCCATCCACTTTACTGACTACCCTCTGAAGTCTGAATACAAGGAATACACCCCAGAAAAGATACTTGAACTTGATCCCCTGGTCCACATACAATCCACAGTTAGATACAACCAACAAGGCATGTGGATATTTTCAACACCCAAGTTGTTCAGAGGGAAATTCAACTATCTCCCTGCTTATGACCTGTCCATGGAACCGCCCGTGACCCCAAAACCTATGCCTGCTTCTTTGCCCAACCTCCCAACTGATCATTCTGGTAAGCTTTTGGATTGTGTACATCACCCTCACAGGGGTGATTGACACTATAATCCCGGCCGCCAGCCCATGGTCTTGGGTGGGGAAGTCTGCCTCCTACCTTTTAAAGTTAGCTCCCCTCTTGTGGTGGGCATTGCCTGCAAAAAACCTGGCCCAAGTTACCCCTGAAAATGATGGGCTGGCCGCCCAAGATTGGATCCCTGACATCCACACAAACTTGGTTATTTTGCCTATAATGGCAGACAGGGGGGCTGTTAAGGCACCCCATTCAGGGATGAATCTTCTCAGGTAGGCCATCATGCCTAGGAAGGTGCAAAGTTCACTCTTGTTTCTTAGAGCTGGCATTTCAGTTATGGTACATATCTTGTCTGGGTCTGGTTTGATTCCATCCTTGTTGATAATGTGACTGAGGAATGGAAGTTTGGACAAAAAGAAGTTGCATTTTGAAGGTTTGGCAATGAGTTGGTTCTCTTTGAGGGTGTGTAGGACCAGGCCAACGTCTTCCCAATGTTACTTTAGAGTTGGGCTGTAGATGATTACATTGTCCAGGTAAATGATTGCTTGTTTTCTGTTGTGCTTTTTGAAGACTTTGTTTATGAAGGTCATAAAGGTACTGGATGTGTTGGTCATACCAAAATTGAGGACAAAACATTCAAAGGATCTGTATTTAGTTCTGAAGGCAGTCTTTGGGATATATTCAGTCTTTACTCAAATTTGGTGATAGCCTGCAGTTATATAAATTTTGGTAACAATTTGGGGACCCCCCATAGGGCATCAAAGAGGTTGTTAATCAGAGGCAGGGGATACCTGTTCTTAATTGTAACTTTTTTGAGCGCCCTGTAGTCTGTGACTAGACAGAGGCCCCCATCTTTCTTTGCTACAAAGAAGACAGCAGCACTGAAAGGTGAATTTGATGGTTGTATGAGTCCTTTCTCAAGGGCTTTGTCCAGATAGGCTTTCAGGGAATTGTCTTCTTGGAGTGTGAGGAAGTAGATAGGGTGTGCTTTTGGTACACTACCTTTGAGATTAATTTTTTATTGTATGCCAAAGTTGTGTGGCAAGCCTGGTAGGGCTTTCTGGAAGACAGAGGGGAATTCAATGACTAGCTGGTCTCAAATGTAGTTGTTTTCACATCTGGTTTCTGTATTTTTAAAATGGATAACCTCATACGTGCAGGTGCTCCAATTGATTTTGCTAGGGTTTGTTTCCTCTTCTGTTTCCATGATTTTTACAAACATGTGATCTCTCATGAGCGTGTCAAGATGTGTTGGGTATACATGGTGGTGTACCTCTCCTTGTTGTATGGTAAGGTAGCGCTGTCCTAGTCAATATGAGGCTTGGTTTTTCTCATCCAAGCCAAACCAAGTATAACATCATACTTGAGGATTGATATGATTGGGCCACTAAATGTTGTTTGTACATTTCCAATTTGAGCACAGAAAGGTCTTGCTTCTTTAGTGACTGGTGTTCTTTGGTTGTCTGCCATGACAACTTTATTGACATTGCTTTGAATTGTGGGTAATTTATGAGGTTGGAAAATTTCTTTTTAACAAGGGATTGGTCTGCTCCAGTATCAAATAATGCTGTTCCTTGGTATCTGCAAAAACAAAAAGGATAAGTGAGGAGTTTATTTCTGGTTTGGGCGGCAAACAGTAGAGGATTGCTGTAGGGTACTTGGATCATTGTAATTGAATCCACATCTTTGTCCCTGTACAAGTCTTGTAGATTGGGGGAGAGTGGCTTGCCTAAGCACTCCCCTGAGCTTTTCTATTTGTTGGTATCTTTAATGCTTGCCTGGTTGGCTTGTACAGTGTGATTCCCATTTTGAGGATGGGTGTTATTGGCTTGGTTGTTTTGCTTGTTAGGTTGAGGGTCCTTCTTTGATGTGAGACTTTTCTTTTGTTTTCTGGCTACATGCAGGTTGTCAGATTTTTTTACATCCTGCTTTACTTTCATAAACACATCTTGGAGGTTCTTACAGCAGCTCATGTCAAACTGGCGTCTGATGTGTGTGAGGAGATAATTTTAGAAGTCCAACTGTGGTCCAGATTTGTCAAAGTTGATGGTGTTGGGGGCTCAGTCACGTAAGTCTTTGTACGCTGCAATGTACTCCTTGATGGTTCCTGTCATTTTAAATATTCTAAGTTCTGTCATGATAACCACATAGAGTCTTTCATGGATAAGTTTTCAAGGAACACGGCTTTAAATACATCCCGGTTCTCTTTCTTGTTGGGGTAATGGTCTAGCCATTTGCTTAAAAAATGTGATGCAGTTCCTGTGATATGTAGGGCAATCTTACTGGCCTAGAGTCTGCAGGGATAGTCTATTTGTGTAAATTTGTTTTGTGTGCTGTTGATCCAGAGAGTGGCATTTTCCTGGAGTAATCCTGCAAACGTTCTAATTCCTGCTGAGTATAGATGTTGAAAAACAATACTGGGGATCTTGGGCACCTGTAGAGGTTAGAAGTGAGTTCAGGAGTCTACAAGCGTTGAGAAGGTTGTACTGTTTGGTGGGGACAAGGACATTGTTGATGATGGTGAAACCTGTAGGGATTCTTGTCCTTCTTTGTAGTCTCTCCAGCCTGCAGGGAGGGCCATTTCTTGGGTCCTTTTCCTAGGAGAAATTTTTCCTTAAAGTTGCATAGGTGTGGATAACTTACCTGTGCTACCACTGTCAAGTATATACTTCTGGGAAGTATAATAAACAAGTTAAAGGGGAAATTTAAGAAGAAAATGCTACTTTATTAATATGAATATAGGATAATATATAGTAACATGGGAAGCCACATACTGTCCATGTATGTCATGGAGGTCATGTGGCTTATCCAAGTGATTGTTCCTCTTAAGTCACAAGGCTTACTCAAGTTGTGCTCTACTTAGGATCTGGATTGTTTAATCCCCGTAATAGGTAGTCAAATGATAGTGGTGCCAGCAACTTAATGATTAGTCAGTGAGCCATTTGGTGACTAAATTGGTGAGCTACTTGGGGTGTTAATTCCCCAAGAGGGATTAATCAAAGATGTTGCAACAGAACTAAGCATGAAAGTTACCTGCTATACCTAAAAGTTAGTACTATATGAAAACCAATAATATATAATAGAAATAAATTTAAAATAAAAGAAAAAAATACAAGTATTTAATATATCTTTCTAAGAAGTATACAAAAATAAATAGAGGGGGACATTGGGAAGAGAATAATACTTTATTGATATGATGTTAGAGGATCATATAGTATCATGAGAAGTCACATATTGTATATTTATTACATGGGGATTTTCCAAGTAATGTTCCATTTAAGACTCAAAAGGTTTGATCTCTGTATAATATAAGCAACTGATAAGAGTGCTACCAACTTAATGATTAATTGGGAAATTACTCAGGGAGTTACACCTAAGAGGGAGTAATTATAGATGTTGCAACAATATTCTCAATTCAAAATGATAGAAAATATGATTTCAATTCAGTAGAAATTGTAGCCTTTCATGCTATTTATTTAACATGTTTACAATGGGATAAAATATATTTTATGGCTTTAGGCAGCCAAGTAAAGCCCAGGCTTGGGGCCTGTATTGTGAATCAGATTGACTCCCTGCCTGCTAATGTATCTTACATTACACCAGGGCACTCATAGAGGTGCCCCATGATGTTTATAACGGCATTGAGCATCCTGCTGCCAATGATGAGATATGGGCAATGACTCCAAATTAGGTGTGTAACCAATTCCAAAGTGCAGATCCCAATATGAGATATTTGCTGCTTACACCATACTTTGATCCTGTCTTAATGGCAACCCCTATAGACAAGTGACTTTCTTTTACAGAATATCTTATACTTCTTCCCAGTAAAGCTATCATATAATCTTATTCTCTGTCATTTCCTTATAGACTTTTGTTTTCCTCAATCCCAATAATGAACTATTATTAGATCATTTGCAACAAATGAAGTCCTTCCTACTATTGGAAAAGAGTCCAAGAAGAAAAGCGGGCACAAGAAGAAGACCCTCTCCAAGTAATAGAACACTGCCATTACTACCAAGAAGTAGGCCAAAAGTTTTTGATATCACCCTTACTTGGTTATTGACTTTGATCAATCTTAATCAAATTAAATTATCAAAGCTTTTCAAAGCTTTCACCAAGAATGCTATTTTCATTCTCAGCAGGCACTTTACTGCTGCCTCAAACAGTGTACTTATTGTGAATTGCACTATTAATATTATTTTAATTTGGCCTTTGAATATTGACACTTGTGATGACTTGATTGTATTTGAATTCAAATTCAACAATTTTTCTCCTTCCTCAAACAGGTCAATACCAGTGTCCACTCATTCTTAGTTATGCTACCTGCGCACATCTGATCCTGTTACAAGTTCAGCTTGGAATGACCTCATCAGACATACTATCTACTTATTGGATGTTCTGTGTTCTCTACCTAATATTTAAGTAGAATCATTTCCCCAAATAAAGACAAGTTTATCCACATTTGTGTTGGCTTATATAATCTTCAAGATTTTTCCTTTCCTTTTTCTAAAAGGAAACTCTCTTCTCTTGTTCCAGGAAATTAAGGTATGTATCCTTAATTTTGTCCCAAAGGCTAACCCAAGGCTAGCTTTGAATCCCAAACCTTTTTTAATAAAGGTTTCTTGTGGTGTCCTCTTGGATGTTGTTTCCAAGAGCCAAACACAACATGGGTGCTCTTTTTACTCAAAGCCCCATAAACCCAGACTTTTAATAACAGTTTATAATAGGCTATAAAATGACTTTTTCTAAAATATTCAACAGGCATCAGGTGATTGTGGCACCAATTATTGGATTGTGTGGCCAATTAGAGCCTCCATCCAACTCACCACTCAGACAATTAGTCAAAACCAGAACACTAACATCAAGCCCATTAATCCAGAGCTGTGTAGTGAGGCAGGCAATAAATATTCTGTAGAGCTCAAGAAGGCAAAAAATCTAAGTCATTTGGAGGTAAGGGTCCCGCTGAAGAAGCTCAAGCATGATGAGAAAAGCATGCTTTATCTGGGATCCAACCTTCTTCTTTGTCTTCTTAGTCAGCTTTGCATCACCTCTCAGTAATAGGGCTCAGAATTCACGTCCTATCACTGCCTTGGTAAATTGAAGCCAATTGGCTATTTTGGCAAAATTTACGCCACTCTTCTTGAGGCTCACAATCTCTGCTATCACCTCATTGGTTATGATTCAAAGTTTTTGGCAGGATTGATGAATGATAGGACATGCCGTCTCAAAAAACGCTTTCTCAATTTACGCCATCTTGAATTTAATTCAAGATGGCCTTTTTTGCGTTAGTGATTTTGAATCACAAAAAAAATAAAAAATAATAAAATAGTTAAAATTGCTTATAACTTTATAATGCGTCATCTCAAAAGTACAATATATCAAATTTTTCATTTCAAGCCAAATTGATAAAATCTTATTTTGCTAACTTTATTTACATAATAAATCACTCAGTGTGTGGTGGGTTCACACCATCTCGCTTTTACGCTATCTCAATTCATGCATTTATCTTAAACTAAAATAAGCTTTTTCCCACACTAAATCAAAGCCTGTTGTATAAAATCAGGATATTTTCCTATAGTATTAATCCAAGACACTTATACTGAGAGAAACTTAAAATAATGCCACTATGGTTGTGGTGCAGGGCGCTTCCTGCAGATATTATCATATTGAGACTACTACCCTATCAAGAAAAGTATAGGGGAACTGCTGCCCTTTCACGCGTTTTTGATTGGAGAGTTACCCATTGAAACATTAAGATCAATTTTCAATTAGCCACTAATTGATGTACCTGTGGCTAACCACAGATGTGTTAGAGAGTGACCCATTGTGGTGACTTTCATTGAGGCAATTATTGACCAATCTACACATTTACAGCTAGCCACAGATTTGTAGATTGATGACTTATTGAAGGAGCCTATACATATGGTGATTAGTAGCTCATCAATTTCCCCAATATGTAATTTGGTATAGAGACCTTCTGCCCCTTACTGACAAGCATGAACCCCCCAGGTGAAAATTATGAATCCCTGTTCTAGACCTAGTTCCCGAAAATTTGCCCTACTTTTGCTGCAATCACCTGACCCCAAGATAACATGTTTAGATGTTCACATCCCACCCGATCTAAGCCCTTTCTCTCTGAATATTCTCCAAAATGTTTCAGCCCTTCAAGAATAGCTTAGTTCATGCCCAGTTTAGACTTCATTCAGGATGACTCACCTTTTCTTTCCCATCCCCCAATTCCAACTATATAAGGCCCTCAGATAGTCCAATAAAGACATCATTGAATAAAAAATAACAACTGACTTAACATTCTTAGATTAATTGCAGAGCCCAGATATAGAGGTTCTGTTGAACAAGGATATATTAGTCTTGTTTTGTTCCCCCAGTTTCTACTCAGCTACTATAACCTTACCCTTAGAACCCTTGAGCACCACAGATAGAAAGCTTGACATTTTTAGGCCATCTCAGTAGCACTGTCCACCAATGTATGAGCCTTTCTCAATAAACTATTGCACTTTTTATTTTTCAGCTTCATCATTTGTGACTTTTATTTAGTGTTTGGTACAAATATTTGCTTATTTTAAAGTATATGACATAGCTATAATAGATGAAAATGGTTGTTTTTGCGTAGGTTTTGACTTTTGTCCTTTACACAGCCTTGTTGCTTCTGATTGACCTCCTTTTTATTGCAAATTAAAAATTATAAGGCCTTTTTAAGCCTAGAAATTTTTAAAATTTTATTTTATTTTTTGGATTTTTCTAGTTTTTTTGGAGTTCAAAAAAACTAACTTTGTAAAACTTGTTTATATGATCACATTGCCATAAATTGAAATGATGTTTTTACTATAAAATTGAGATAGCCAAATTTTGAGATGCTGTATTTCAAAATAAAGTTTTTCAAGATGGTGTTTTTGAGGTGGTGTGTTTTACCTGATGAATAAGGGAACCTGGATTAGGAAGGGTTTGCTCTGGTTGGCCCAAACTCTCAAGTGATGGCTGGACTGGATTGGAGGGGGCCACAGTTTCCCAGTCTCTGGAATGTGGCCCAGCACATATTGGGCCTGGTCTTGGGAAGCACCATATTGGCTATCAGAAAAGCCACCCATTGATGGGGCTGGTGATACATAAAACTCACCCTCCTCATGACTTGCATTGAATTGGGTGTACACAGGAAATGTGGTGGTTGTGTTCTTTGATTAGCAGCCTGAGCTTGGAATAGCTCCTGGTACTGCTCCTCAATGGTGTTAAAGCTACTCTCACTTGAAAAACTCATTGTAAACAAAACACAATAAACTCTAATAAAAACAGAAAAGCAAAAATTATTTCTAGAAAATTTATTTTATTTAAATGAGTGCTACTATTTGAGACATTCTCTCAGGCATAAATGCCCAAATTTAGAAGCACATACATTGAAAAAATGCTGCAGTTCCCATATATATTTTGGTGGATTGACTCATGAAATCCACTATTTCTAGTTTAAGTTTTAAAATAATCAATATGATCAAAAAATGAGTTTTTTGTGTTTGAGCTCATCACTTTTGTGACTGAACCTCATGTGTTCTCTGTTTGTATCATATTTGCCACACACTCATTATCAAATTTAATGTAGGATGATTCAGGAAGTGACTGGATTGCATGTATTTTGAATTTGAGTTTGATGTGTTTGCTGTCTTGTTTTTTGGGATTTGGGATTTGACTTTAAATTTGTTGTGTGATTGACTATTTTAGCTTTATGGCCCTAAATAAATGGAAGTTTTATTGAGTAAATTGACCTTCAACTGGTTCCAGTTGAAATTTGTTATGTGACTGAACATATGTGTTCTAAACTGAATAATATTTGCTTATCTCAACAGGTTTTAAAACTACTGTATGATTTTTAAGAATTAATTGAACTCAGTCACAAAAGTTAAAGATTTGGTCCAACAACAAACTCCTATAGCAACTGAAACAGACAACAAAAGTATCAAATATCAAAACAAATCAGTGAATCTATGATACTTTTACCAGTTCATCTTAATTAAGAGATACTATATAGCGCAGAAAATGAAAATAAATATTATGAGTGTCTGTTTTTGGATTAAAATTATCAAAAAATTAAGTTTATCAATATAAAGGCTGAAAGTACAAATTTTCAAACATAAATAACTAATATATAAATTTAAAACCTAATTTGAAATAAACAGTAGTGACTACAAGCTTTTATACTAATATATATGGATAGATAAAAATTTAAATAAATAAATTATCTAGTTAAAAGTATTTTTTTATACCAAAATTTACACATTATAATAAAAGATCCAAGGAGTCAAACAGGTACAACACAGATGTGGAAGCCCCTTGTGGGTTAAAGAACAGAGTGGATGTAGTCCAGGAGGTGGACAACAGGATTTGTCCTGAGTTAGGTGGTAAAACCTAAGCTACACAACCACCACAACAAACCCAGGGCACCCAGACTGGAAGAGCGGCTAGTATTAATCCAAGAGTACTAAAACTGTCTAGGAAATACACAAAAGTCACCAACACCAGAACAGTAAATGACACCACCACTGAGAGGGTGTCCTTATTATAAAACTCTGTAGCCCATGAAATAGTATTTTCACCAGTCTTATAGAGAGTGTTAAGCCTGTTCTGGATATTGTCTATGAGCCTTATGTGAGTGATCACAAAGGGCAAGACAACAACAAAGAGACACAGTAGTATAAAACTGTGAAGGAGAAAAAGGTGTTCAAAAAGGTTGCTGCATTTTATAGCCAGGTGTCTATGCCCTGTACCTTGGCAGAACCTTCAGAGTCAATGACTACCACCAAAAAATCCAAATGCAAGCTGATCCCAAACTCTACCTGTGAAGCCCTTATTAGTCTTATCAAGGAAACTTTGGACTACAAGAAGGCTGCAGCAACTGTTAATGTATCAGAAAAATCAGCACATAGGCTGCATATCAATTGCCTGAAGCTCAGCAGAATCCTCCCTATGGAGAAACCCAAGTACAAGTAGAACATCCTGAATAAAGGGCAAATCTGTAAAACCAAGCATGGTATTACCCAAAATTGCCATCTTGAAATAATAAAATATACAAGCCATGGCCAAATCTGTTTTGGAAGTTGAGGCCTTGATTTCATTTTACTATTGTGTGGTCAGAAGATTGGGATTTTCATGGAAAAACTTGGGATATCTCTGTATACTCAGAATAGCCCAATGAACACCAAGACCTGTCAAAAAAACACCAAGACATACACCATACTAAAAGACAATGGCACAGTAAAATTTTACTGTATTGATATATCATCTTTTGTGCCTTCCATGCAAAATACTTATGACTATATGCCCAAAGGTGCTAAGGATGGCATATTCCAGTGTATGTCTGTTTGTGCTGTGGGCTACTTAATGCTAGTCATTTTTGATCTGCTTGGCATTGAAATTTAACAGATGATCAAGGGTTCCTACAATAGAGATATCTTCATCAAAATTCTCCTATTGGTTTAGGAGCAGCTTGGACTAACTATCTTGAGGCTTACCAATATTATTGTGTAGTATAATGTTGGGCTCCACAAGTGCAAGATATTCTTGAGGAATTCCCAGTGATTGATACAGGCATGGAAATTGGCCAGCATTGTCAGGGCCCAGAAAACCCTAGACAATTAGCTAGCCTGCCTGGAGATAAAACAACCAATAGTGTGGAAAGCATTACCAACTGCCTTCCTAGAAGAAAAAAACCCCTTTCTGACCGCAAATGGCCAGGGGTTTCCAAGACTCACGTGCTGCAAACCCTGTAATTGAAACTAAACAAAAAATTGTGTCTCTTTGATATTGGGAATGGAAAATTGGGAAAGCAATTGTTTGGCTGTGCTATCAGGCGCTCAATTGCTTGCAGGTTCTAATAATAGCTGTGGAACCTTGGGATGATGCAGCCAAGCCCATGCCCATGATAAAACAGCCAATGATCTTTCCTCCCCAGGTCCCAGTGGAAAATTTCCAAGCCATTTTGCAAGTATCACTGAAAATGATGCCACCAGGCCTCTGGTAGCACAAAAGACTAAGTATTCTTCAGTAAGTATAAGTAGTGAGGAGGAGAAGCCTTCCTCACTTTTGACATCTTAAAATAAATCTTTATGCCCAGGAACCATTATTTTCTTGCAGGAATTATCTATTTTGCATCAATATAATCATTTTTAAATCTATTTAAAAATTCACTACACAATACAACCACACCTATCTGTTCCCTCCTGGTTTTGCTCCTGTCTATTTGGTTAAGCCACCTTGCACCATTGACTTATAGTTCTTCCACCAAAAATACCTGGATTTTTCTCCTGGCCACTCTAGAGGCCCAATTCTAACCATCATGAAGAATATCCCCTCCACTCCCCCTTACTCAACATGCCTCTTGACCAAGATTTCAGTAAGTTGGGGTTTGTCTACATTGCAGTATTAGAGATGGCTGACCAAGTTATGCCCCATACTGGAAGTTGTCATCCTCTGGTTACTGCTGTGAATTACATTTTCAGGATTACACCAAATGTGTACATGGCCTTTCAGGCCTGGCCTGCCTCCCCTGTGGGGTTCCAGCTGGACTCTGTTATGAACCATGACAAGCAGTGATTGTATACAGGGAATATGAGCCATTTATTTCTTCCAGCCTATTCATCAATTCCTGAACCCAATCAAGGAGGTCTTTGGGAGGCTTAAGCAAGTTATTAAGCAAGGGAAACCATCTGCTCTGGGATAAGTTGGCATTTGAACTGTCTGCATATCACCTGTCTGCATGTTGACTGTCAAATTAAATTTTATACCCAGTTCAACACATTAGAAAAGTCTAGATAAAGTTTACTATTGTATAGCCTACTGGAAGTCAACACTTTTTTAACAAGCAAAAATCAAATGCTGAACATTTTATATAGTAAAAATTAAACTCCAAATAGTTTTTTAGGGTAATATTATCACTTAGAATCCAAAAAGAATAAAAAATAATGCAAAATAAACGAAAAATATAATAAAAATACACTTCAAAAATAATTTACATGAAATTAACTGTTTTTACTATAAAATTATTTTATTTGGCATATAAAAATGCTTAAAATATTTTCCCAAAAAAAGCTTGATGAAAATAAAATATATTAAATAAAAAACTAAGATAAATACTTATTCTAAGAATATTTGATATAATAGCAACCCAAAATTACATATACTTTAGTACTAAAACAACTATTTAAGCTAGATAATCTAGGCTTTAGCATATAAATCTTTTATTCAAACTATTAATTATTTCTACCATTTTAAACTAAATTATCTTGTTAAATAATAATATTAGTTTTGAGATTAAATTTATAAAATTAAATATCTTAAAGAGCCAAAAATGTTTATTATAAACTAAGTTAGAGGTTTGTTGCAAGAGAGTACACGGCAATCTTTCCTATCTGCTCCCCAAGCTCATATAGCTTGTAATTATTCTTGACAGCTATCTCAATCTTCTCTTTGTAAATGCTAGCCTTTCACTGTTTTATCCTCTTTGGAGCCCTTATTTTCATATCCCAAAGGGAGGAGACAGCCTTCCCCTGTTCAGCCTTAAGGTGCTCAAAGAAGGTGTTGTATCTGGAATTCACACCAAAGGAGGACTTAAGATGTTTTTGCCAGTTTTCCAGACACAATGTTGTCTTCATTTCATCCTTGAGAGAAGCCTGATAGCAATTACAGCTTGTCTTTGCTATTGACTTGCCCCTGCAGCTGACCACCTTGTACCCCACCCACTGTAGCTCATAGTAGTCAAAGAAGAGTTGGAACTCAGCTTCATGGCTCAAGGCATAAGGGTTCTTGCAGAGAAACATAAATCCTTGGCCAACATGCTCAGGATTAATAAATGCAAGAGCAACAAATTTCTGGATCATAAACTTGTATTTACCAGTTGTATCTTGTTGTGTGAGAGAGCTGAGGATGGTCTTGCCCTTAAGCTGTCTATTAATAGCCTATTGGTAATGAAAGAAACATCTTTGTACCTTGCCATTGAAGGTTTTTACAAAGGCATTATACAGTAGTTTTCAAACCTGTTGAGATAAATGTATATTAGTCAGTTTAGATCACATGAACTCAGTCTAAAAACAAAATAAAAATTTAAGGAATTTATATTAAATTACAATATATTTGGATCCACTTTGTTTTGTTTTTAGACTGAGTTCATGAGTTCTAAACTGAATAATATACACTTATCTAAACAGGTTTGAAACTACTGTGTTTAAAAAAACATATAAATCTTAATTAAATTAAGATCAGGTTCAAAATCTAAACTGAAATTATGCTATTTGGTGTTTGGGCTATAATAAAGTTATATTTATATAACTTTTAAAAAAAAGTGCTTTATATTGTAATAAGTAGTTTTACTATTACTATGTGAAGATTTGGGGTTTTAAGTTTACTATTCTGTAAGTTGAAATTGTTAAGCTGCGTCTTTTGCTTATTAGATTAATGGAGGTGACAACCTTGCCAAAGTTGGCATTCTTTTATAGTGGAGCTACTATAAAATCTTGCTTAAATTATGTCATTGTGGTTGCTTAACTTATTCCCATTGTCCCACTTTTGCTTTTGTGTTGGGTTTTCTTTATGTTAACTTTAAATGACACTATATAAATCCTAGTTTCAACCTATACAATCTGGCTTAATCCATTGTTTAAGGGTTAACTGGAACACATCCAGTGGTTTCAAAGGTATCATAAACCACTAATATAATATAAAACAAAGCTTGTAATTTTTACCCACTTATATAAAAGAACTATGAAACAAAGGACCAAATATAAATATAAAATCATTTATTATAAGTGAAGATATTCTGGATTATGTATATTTTTATTAAGAAATATAATGGTAGGACACAACATTTCAAAAATGCCATCTTAAATTAAATTTGAGATGGTGTTTTTTGCGTTAGTGATTTTGACTCACAAAAGATAAAATAAACAATAAAATAGTTAAAATTTACATATACCTTTATAAAGTGGCATCTCAAATTTACGCCATCTTAATTCTGTCACTTCAAGTCAGATTACTTAAATCTTATTTTGCTAACTTTATTTACATATGAAAATACTTAGTGTGGGGCATGCTTACGCCATCTTGACTTTACAACATTTCAAATTACGCCATTTATCTTAAACTAAAATAAGCTTATACCCAAACTAAAATAAAGCCTGTTGTATAGTACCAGAAGATGCTACTATAGTATTGATCTAAGACACTTATAATAAGAACAACCTAAATAGACACCACTATGATAGTCCTTCTAGTGATTGTTGTTGCTGGGTAAAAAAAACCAGTTTTGTCATATGTAATTTATAACTTTATTATACATGGATACAGTGATAAGGGTTTTCTTAATAAAATATTTTTAATAGTGTTTTTAATATGGAAGGGGGTGGTTACGCCATTTTGATTTATGTTACTTCAAATTCCACCAAGTTTCATATCACCCATTTGATTCAATGCGCACAATGGATAGGGGAAAATAAGGGGAAATTACCTATGACGCCAGGCTACGCTATATCAATTCCCCCACTGCATTTTTGCTTTCCACTTTTC
Source organism: Entomophthora muscae (assembly GCA_014839935.2). Taxonomy (NCBI): domain Eukaryota; kingdom Fungi; phylum Entomophthoromycota; class Entomophthoromycetes; order Entomophthorales; family Entomophthoraceae; genus Entomophthora; species Entomophthora muscae. The sequence goes on along the minus strand of QTSX02005094.1, from coordinate 206,579 downwards.
AAAAGTTCATATTCACATCAAATACCATATTAATAAAAAATGCAAGAAAACATAAAAAACTTTGCAAATATATATTTTTTGATTTCCTCTAAATAACTGGGTGCTTTTTAACCCCAGTTGTATAAGCTAGTTTTTGAGAAATTCAAGTTTTACTCTTTGACCCAGTTAAGGTAGCTCCACCATAGATTTGTTAATTCAATATAAAAAATGGTCAAAAACACTATGTTTTTGAGCTACGGCACCTCAATTACGTCACTTCAAAAACGCCATTTTGAAAGCAAGTTTTCAGTCAAAACTCAAAGTTTTGCCTACTTGAGTTACTAATAAAAGAATCATTTTTACAAAAAAAACATTGAAATTCTGATATTATATATTTTTTGATCTCCTCTACAATTATATATAAAAAATGATAATTTTATATTAAAAATATTCTCATTTTTCTCTTTCAAAAGAACCTCCAAATTGCTCATATTTTGATGCTAATTCACTTTTAGATGCCTCCCAAGTCAACTGCCAAAGCTGCGCCCAAGACCTCCAAGGCCTCAAAGTCCAAAATCACTCTGCCCAAGGCCAAAAAGGCCAAGACAACCCCAAAGAAGCAGCCTGCTAAGGCTAAAGCTCCCCCAATACCCCAACTCTGTCACCTGAACAAGAGGGAAACAGTCCTACCCCTCCCCATTCTCCATTAGTTTATACTCTTCTGATCCTCAAGAGAAGTTGTTTAACTTCAATTGCCCTTCTGACCCCACTTCAGAGCCTGAGGATAAAGAAGAGCAGGAGCCTGAGCCTGGTGCTCCTGCAGATAAGCCAATTGAGCTCTGGGATCTTAACTCTATCCACAATATATGCAAACAAAATGGAACCTTTGCTGTGCCAACAACATACCCTATCAGCTATCCAATTATGACAAAGAAAGGGGGAGCTGGTCTTGTCTACAAGGACTACAGCTTTAGCTGTAATGACAAGAAGAAGCCCATCCACCAACATCACTTCAAATGTGATAACATTGTCTGCCCAGCAAGGCTCACAACTTATGGGTTATCAGATTTAAGGCCCTTCTGTTAACCACAACTGCGTCAAGCCTTTCAACCCTCTCTATCAACTTATCCGCTGGTTTCTTTACCAGGTGATCCCAACCACAAAGGATCAAACTGCAACTGAGGTTGTCAACAATGCGCTCCTCAATTTAAATGATACCCAACTAGCAACTGTTGGTGGCGCCTCAAAACTACAGAGGTATTTTACTGATCAAAGATATGCTCAGAGCACTGGAGGCGTCAGTGCAAGCTCCATAGATCAATTGATCATTACTGAGGAGCAGAAGCTTTCACAGCATGAGGAGAGATTCTTTCTTCATGATGATGGTCAACATGCCCCAGAGCGTATCATCTGCTTTGCAACAAACTAGAATCTGCACAATCTCCTCAAGTGCAAGACCTGGCTTGTATATGGCACTTTCTCCACCTGCCCAAAGCTCTTCAGCCAGCTTTGGAATATCCATGGGCAGGTTGAAAATCTGGTTCTTCCCCTGGTTTTCTTTTTCCTCCCAAATAATTTCAGGAAACTTATGTCTGGGCACTCACAATTTTAAAGGCCAAACTGGATGAAATCCTCCCAACAATTGAAGAGGAGCCCAAGGAGACTAGAGGACACAAGAAAAATCCATCTCCCAAGAAGAAGACGCTCCCGCTTCAACCAAGAAAAATCCTGAAAGCCTTCCCTAACATGAATATCTGGTAGTGGCTTTTGAACAGGCTCAGGTAAATGCCTTTATTTGTGTCTTTAAGAGCTCCCATCAGGGATGCTACTTCCACTTCTGGTAGGCACTCTGCTGCCGCCTTCAAAAGTGCTCTGACCTCCATGAGCTGGTCTACGGTCAAGGCAACAAAGAAGCAAAGGATGTTTTTAATTGCTTTGCTGCCCTTGTCCTTGTGCAAAAGGAGGAGACCAATGCCTTTTATGATGCCCTCCTCCGCCATCCCTATATCCAGGCCAACCAGGCAGCCTTTGCTCCGTTCATTGAGTGTTTTGAGACTAAATGGGTTAGCATCTTCCAAGGACAGGCCACATTAGAAAAGGCAATGACTCAATCACCTGGAACTGCTATAAGCAGGTCAAAGACGGGTTGATCAAGTCCACCTCTTCTCATGAAGGGTAGCATAGCCAGTTTGCTACAAGAGTCAGGGTTCATAAGCCCAAATTCAATAAGATCATGGTCCACCTCAAAATCCAACAAGCCATCTCTGCCTGATTCTTTAAGACTATTATAAATACCAAGGATGATCCCCCAAGATGACCAAAGTAGTGAAAAAGTATACTGAAATCAGCAAGGTGGTCCTTGCCTACTATCCAAGGATAGCAAGCTTGAGCATCTTCAAGCCATCTCAGTTGCTCTTTCCACTAATGTTTGAGCCCATTTCCAACAAATACTACTTTATCTTCTCTCTTCTTTCCTTTACTTTTATCATTATTTTAGTTTTATTTAGTATTTGGTACAATTCTATGCTTATTTTAAAGTAAAGTTTGTAGTTAAAATAGATGAAAATAGTAGTTTTTGGGATCATTTTAACTTTTGGGCTTTACGCAACTATGTTGCTACTAATTTCCCCATTTTTTATTGCAGATTTGGAATCCTGAGGTTTTATTAAGCCTAGAAATGGTTTTTGAATTTTTATTTTTGGGAATTTTTTGGGTAATTTTTGGAGTTCAAAAAGTCTAAAATTTTAAAATTGTTTTTTCTTAGTTGAAATGCTGTAAATCAAAATGGCATTTTTACTAATAAATTGAGATAGCAGAAAATCAAGATGGCGTATTTTGAGATGGCGTTTTCCAAATGACGTGTCCTAACAATATAATAAACTGTTAATTTATGTCAATATTGTGTAGTTTTATTGTTGAAGTTGGGATTCCTTAAAAGTATAATAATTTGGTATTTTAAATAGTAATTTCCTTCTATTTTGTAATGAAAAAAGCCTATTCTTTGTTGATGTTGACATTGGATTTGTTTTATCATTGATTATCAATTTCAACTATGGGATGTAATATAAAAAAATTAGTTTATTTAGCACACAGCTAGTAGGCTTTGGCCTAAGTGCCAAATTAAAGCTGACTGTCTGCATGCCAACAAAGTGTTGACATGCAGACACTTTAAATGCCAACTGTTTCCTCTGATCCTGAGGCCTTATTTGATTTTCTGCAGGTTGGGGTCCATACCCTTCCAGCAGAGACTGTGGCTAAACTCTATGCACATTCTGATTTTTTATCCCTGTATGCATTGCTAAATAGCAAACCAAATAGATGTGTGACTTATCTTTATTTTTATATTAATTTTAATTTATAATATTTTTTCAGCAGTAAATTTATCAAAATATTTTTTACATTCTTCATAATATACCATCAGGTATAATAAAAATTAACAAAAGCAAAGAAAAATCATCAAAAAATTATGATATTTTAACATATATTTATAAAATTTGAGATTATTTTCTGGAAATATAGGAGATTTTAATAGAATATCTAAGTATTATGAAATTTGAATATGATAGGATGAGATTTACTAGAGGTTGGATTGTTTGAACTCTAAGGCTTGTTTTTTAACTAAAGTGGTTATTTCTATGGCTAGGGCGTAGGCTGGCATGGCTCCTTGATTATATAACTCATGTCAACTTGAATACAGCAACACTATGATACAATTGGACAGGAGAATCTTTTCAGGAGGAGCTGAGATTCCATAGATGGCTGCAAGAATAAGTATGTCTTGAATAATGTGTTCAATTGATCTCTAACCAGGTTCAATCCTTTTTCTATCTAGATATTGTTGCATTTTGTCCAGTTTAATTGCAATTTCAAGTGTGTTGCAAGCCTATGCTTTAATCCCCATCATTATAAAAAGACCTAAGTTTTTAATTAATTGAATCCTCTGCCCCAAAAGCATGACCAACAACTCACAAAATTTATTATATAGGGTACTTATTTTATTTTCTAGGGAGGTTTTTGCAAAGGATTTTTTCATGATAAGCGGGATGCCATTCTTGTTGGAGCACCAGAAGGCCCCAAATTCTCAAAGGACGCCCAAAGTGCAGGACAGGATAACAGAGGAACTAATGATAAGTTCAATTACTTTTTCTTTGGAATTTTCTAGGATGTCAAATATTGTTTACTTGGGCAGGAACAAAACCCAATTTCTTCTTTTTCTCTCTTCATTACTGGTATGTTGTGATATGACATGGTATTGACGAAGTCCCAGACAAAGAGGATGAAGGGCTTATAGAAGTTGAGAGGCATAATATAGTGGTTGAGAAGAATATTTGGGGCCACATCCAGAGCTGCAACTTGCCATTTGGTGTCTTCTGGTGTTATTTAAATTTTGGCAAGTTTATCTTTATTGATAGGGTAAGTTTGCTTCAGTTTTTCTAATATTTAAATTGGAAAGTTGGCATCAGAACCAGCTGACTCTCAATATGGAAATATAATTTCTTTATAATGACTCAGTTACATATGGTTTTAAGAATTGTTGTAATAAACCTTCATGTCCAACTTAATAAAATTTTTTAGTATTTGCTTTTATTTATTTTCTTACCTTCTTCTATATCCTCTCCAGTTGCCCCCTTAACAGAGGCAGTTTAACATGTCTTCCCAATTTCAGGTTGCTGGCTGTCTTGTGTTGGTTTTTATTTTTTAATTGCTCAAACATCTTTGGATTCTTTTCCCATGCCTCTGCTATTGCATCTCCCTGTGGCTTAAACTACAGGCCTTCAAGCACATCTTTCTGAATGTTTAGAAGCCTGGCTGCAAGTTTTTCTGTTGTATTAGGTATCTTGTTTTTTTAACTCCTTCACCATAAGTTTGTTTACCTTATCACCTTCTAGAACCACCTCTTTAAGCTTGTCCTACGCCTGTTAATTGAATTTCTTAATCTTGGCCACTACTGAGTTCAAATATTTGATTGGTGCTTCAAATTCCTCCATGTTATTTTTTTATCTCCCAGCACCTTTTATAACAATAAAAACTATCCCCAAAAATACATGCATGCTTTTAAAAATTAATAAGAATGAATGTATATATAATTAAATATATTTATGTAATTTTTGTAATTTTTAAGTATATAATATTAAATTTATATTAGTATTTCATATTGTGTTTGTATATTTTAATCCACCTCAGGTATTTTAAATAATATTCTTTGTCCTAGTAAAACATAATTTATAGAATTTTTGTTTTTCTACCACAAAAGGTAGACCCTCATAGTGCCAGACCACTGGTGGATTAGAGCAGATGGTATTGAAATTGCTGCCCTGAGTTACAGTGCCACATGTTGGGTTTCCCCCTATGAGCAAGTGTGTCAAGCCTTGGTGCACTACCTGTAACAGAAGGCAGCAACCAAGATTGAGAATGAAAATAGCATTTGGACTAAAAAATGAAAATGTAAGATGATTGAGCAGCCAGGTACAACACTGGCCAAGATACAGCCAGAGATTCAGTCACAAAGTGGAATAAAGCTGATGACAGATTATTGACAACAGGGACCAAAAGTCCAAGAAATTCCACATGGGGTTCAATTTCTTTATTTTATGGTAAATAATCTATCTAGAAACAAGTTTCTAGAGTGGGATGAGGGAAGTCTTAAGGTGATTCAGGATGGGGGCGGGGGAGATTTTGCGGCATCTGATTGATTGACAATAATATTTTCAGTAGTTGGAGGGCCTACTTTTGAATTTGAATTAAAAATTCATAGTTCAAAAATTCCAGCAACTAGCAGGTCAAGTGCTGCTATCCTCAAATAGTGTATAACACATGATTTTCTTGTCATAATTATTTGAGGAAAAATAAGGCAAATCTAGATTTTTTAGGGCTATTTGGCAACACCAGCTTTGACCCATTTTTTTCAATGGCAGCGTTCAATTTATCTGTTTCTCTCAAAGGTTTAGTAGCAATTCTTTGCTGGTTTCTGGTTTTACAAGGACATACTATTACTTAAATTTGATTTTATACTGTAACACTACCCCAAAGGGCTCTGCCACGTGTGGAATGTGTTTGTCTCAAATAGCTTTATTTTTTTTGACTCTTCAATCAATGTGGTAAGACAGAACTAACAATTATCTAGCCCACTAGCAAAAGTAAGGCTCAAAGAGACCAACTCCATGGAAAATTAAATCCCTGTTTTTCAGTGACACCTGACAGTCAATTAATGTGACATATTCCTAGGAATTCTGAGAGTAAACACATCTTTTTCACTGTTTTTTATACTATTAATGTTACAACTGAGATTATTTCCTTGTCCACTAATGTATCTCAAAATACACAGGGGGCACTTGAAGAATTGTCTCATGATGTGACTAATGGTATGGACTAAACTGAGAATGATGTTGAATTGTAGGTGCTATCTCCTAATTAGAAATGTTGTTAATTTGACGCACTGATCTCAGCCTCAAGTTATTTCCAGCCAGAATTTTACATGAAACACACCACTATGCCACCCCCTGTCAACTTGTGGCTCCCAAATAAAGTATATCAAATATGTTAATCTTAATTAGGCACATCTTATTCAAATTATTGTCCTTTATATTTGGACTATTGTCTTCCTCAAACTAAATATTGAACTAATATTGGTTCAGTTGCAACAAAACCCATATGAGTCAGGAGTCAGGTAAAGTTCAGCTTCCTTGTACCCTACATCAAAGATCTGGGTGTAGATAGAGGCCTCTGTGTACTGAGCCACACCTTCATTGAAGCTGTATTGATTGCTGCCTTGTTCACTGGCACTGTCAAAAATGTTATTGTTGCTAACAACACTTGTAAAAACTAAATGAAATTACTAAAAGTAGAAGCTAATTATTTTATGATTTGATTTTTGTTTTAATCACAAGCCCATATTTGGAAAGTTCTTGAAACCATCATATATAAATAAAGAGGTGTAAAAATCAATAAAATGTATCTGTTATCAAATTAAATAGCTGTTGATTGGCTGCTAAACTGTTTTTTTATTTTAGGACCAAATTCTACACATCTTGTGTGACTTCATTTTTTTGTTTGTGAAATCTTGCTTCTGGGTTGCTCTATTTTTTGCTTCATTCTAGCTCTTCTGCTGGTTTTCATCTGAATCCTGATAGAAATATAATATATTCCGGAAAAGCATCAATCTAATTCACTTGCTGTGTCAAGTCATTTTATTTTTATTTTGCTTATCACTTTAGCTTTAAAAACTACTGATTATTCAAAAAATTCAGTGACTCTGATTTGTTTATCTATGCAACTCACACATAAAAGCCTTTTTGAGACATGGACATTATTCAATTTTTCTACCTAGCAATAACAGATATTTTATCTTTTAAAGCCCTTATGCCACTATATAGATTGATCTGGCAAGCCATCAAAAGCTTATTTGGTACCAGTAAAAAATAGAATTGCTTACTAACTTATAGTGCATATCAACTATTTAGCTTAGTTCATGGGTCTTTTACAAGAGCAAGGTTATTTTTGATATTCAAAAGTCTACTTAAGTACAGGTCAAATATTGATGAGTATATTTATATGCTTACTTGGAAGTAAAAAACTAAAGTAAAGTCTATTAGTATTACTGATCAGATAATGGATTAGTTGTTGTTATAAATTTCAATATTCAAACTCTATCAATTTTGCCTTTGATGAGTTATCTTGAGGACAAATCTCTTGCTTTGTTTTTGCTCCTCAAAACGGGTCTATTTCTGAAGATGGAATTTTATCCAATGTCTCCCTTGTTCTGCACAACTCACTTGCCCCACTCATGCTTGTGGCAAGTGATCCTACTGTTCTTTTATTGTTTTGTGGTAACACCAAACAATAAATAATCCATATCTATATAATCAATAAATTAAGTTCTATTCACATTTCTCTCTTTGTGTTCTCTAGTACTTTGGCACCTCTCCCAAGCCACAACTAGCAGAGATTTATTATTCAGGGCCACAAGATAATTTAATCACCTTCCCTCTCAACTAATTGAGACTTAGTACAAATACAATCCTAAGGTTAGGATTTCCTGTTGTGTGTCTGTGCCGCGCCTCAGAACATAACAAAAATGGTGCTTGCTACAGGGGCTACAAGCCTCTTTGTTATTCCTTTTGCCACTACATTCTCATGTCTGTCTCCAACTCAACTACAGGAGCCAACTTTGCCTGAAATTAAAAATCCTCCTATTGAAGAGGACATCTTGGACTCGCCTATTGTCCCCACTATCTTGAACCTAGTAATGTTCTTGTCATGATCTATGGCGCAGCACAAAGTCACAACAGAAATACTAACCTTAGGATTAGATTTGTACTGAGTCTTGGTTAGAATAGCAGGGAAGGCTATGTAATTACCTTGTGGCCCTGATTAAATAATATCTTCTGGAGGTGGCTAGAGAGACTCCAAAGTACATGGAGACACAAAGACAAAAATGTGAATATAACTTAAATCTTATTAGGTATAAAGATAGGGAATATATACTGTGCAGTTTTCCACAAAAAGGTACATGGACGGTAGGATCACTTGCCACAAACATGAGTGGGGCAAGTGAGTTGCGCAGAATCAGTAAATCAAACAATTGAATTTCCCAATTTGAGGCAGCCTCATTTCAAAGGGCAAAAGCAAAAGAGAGGGATTTGTCCTCAAAATAACCCAACAAAGGCAAAATCAAAACATGGTGAATGGTGGCATTCACAACATTGCCCTCCTTTAGATTGGCCTTAGGGGGATGGTACTTGCAGAGGAACTTGGCATGCACATGAGCAAAGAATTGACCACTAGAGAGGAGTTTTACAGTATACTATGATCCTAGTTTGAAGGTCACTTCCAAGGACCCAATCCACAACAAGTATAGTTTATGAGATTGTCTTCTGTGATGACTGTGCATCATACCCTCACTCACCCATGAGGTGAAACATGGGTACAGGGTCTATCAATTATTGGGATGATCTTGACAAATACTGGATAAAAAGTAGTCCTGTCTCTTCCTAGTTCACTTCCCCTTTCCTGCACAATTGTTAATATGCAGGAATAATACAATTATATAATGACTCTCTTTCTTAAACAATAAACACATATTTTACCCACAGTACTTTGCACTTTTAGCTTAATCTTACTCCTTAAGACTCAAACTCCTAACCAGAATCTTTTAGAATCTGCTTTTCTTGTTGCCTTCACTACTTCAGGTAACAAGACAATCTCCCTGCTGTGCTAACAGTTTAGAGTTAGTGCCCTAGGCTTGATCTAAGTGTGTCCTACTGTCCCCTGCAACCAGCAGCCCAGTAGAAGTAGTTCCAATTAGCTTCTCTGGTAGAAGTTTACACAAGGTCCCCTTACTCTCAAACCCCATCTTCTGTGAGCATCACACGCTGGTGCTCACTACAGGGGGCCAGCTTGCTGACCTCTTTGTTAACGTCAACCTAGCATCCATTAGTGGGACGTTCCTGTTTATACCTCTTTATCCCCTTAATCAGCACCATGGTGACCTTGAGATCAGGTCACACCTACAGTCCACCAAGTGGAACCCCTCAACCTGCCTCTGGGACCAGAGCTGGCTCTTCCCCTGTGGTAGACCCAAGTCCTGTCTTGGACCCACACGGTCAGAGACAGGCTCATAAGGAGGAATATCCTCAAACTGAGCAAGCCTGAGGAGCTTCTGTTTGAGGTTACTTCCTGTTGTAGGCCCTCCAAGTCAGCCAGACTGGCCAACAAGTTTGTAACCCTTCAGCCCCACCCAAGCAACCTGTCCAGCGGCTTGCTAATGAGCCTCTCCCCAAGCTCCCAAGACACATCCTGTTTGAACTCTATGTGGGCCCCGCAGGAATGCCTCATGGCCCAGTTAATGCCCAAAGTTAACCCTGTTACCTACAATGGTGGCACTAGTGCTACTCTAGTGGATGATCCAGACCTGTCTGTCCTTTAAGATGGGAATCTTCACTGGGAGCTCCCTCCAGTTCATGTGTCCTCCCTGGTTCTACAGGAACCTTGGAGACACCTGAAGGAACGCCTGCACAGCTGGCTGATGTGAGGGCAATGCTTGATGATATCAATTGCAGACAACCCCTGGAGCAACACATGATTAACAATCCCATTAGGGTAGGTTCCTACCTGACTGGGGTAGTCCACCCTTGCATGGGAACTCTATCTAACCAGGTGGCCAACTTGGCTGACTCTGTGCGCTCCCAGGCTGAGTCTATCCAGAGTGTGAGAAATAACACATATGCGGTGGTTGCTGATCACAGCTTAGTACTAGAGAAAATCAACTCTAGACTGGCACAAACAGCAGTCCTCTACCAGGAGGTACAGCGTGGCGTAGCCCTGCCAGCAGACCAGTCAAATAGGTTTGTCTCTCAGAATTACAAGCCTTTATACCATGCAGTTTGTGAGGTGGTTCAGTTGGACTTCCCAGAGTGGCTGAGACACTGGGGGAACAACAAAGAGTCCTTCATTCCTTAGCCCATAACTCTCAAGGTCAAAACCAGGACTTGCAGAGCCTCCATCAGTACTGAAAAGAACAACTTTGGGTTCTGACCACGCACCAGGAAGCCTTGGGGCACCTTGACATTAACCTGGTAAAAGTTGAGGAACCCCTGAGTTGAGTGTCAGCAGCTGGGGATACTACAATGGGTATCCTCACTGACCTGGCAACACACACCTCAGAGAACTCCTCCAAGCTCACAAAGGAGAATGAGGAGATCACCTGCTTAGCTGTCCAAGGGGATGGCCATCAGGTCAAGCTAAGGAACTTGAGGCAAAGCATCTCTGCCCTTAGTGATAAACTCAGTAGACTCAACCTCCATGAGCCTGAGGTTAATGACCCTTTAATAGTAGGAAGTATCCTTCACAATGGAACTTCAAAGACCACAGGGGCCAACTGTACTCCCTTGGGAACTTGTCCCTTGCACCCTGAGGGTTCTGCCCTACCCCCTCAACCCCCTAAGAGGGAGCTGCTTCACAAGGAATGCCCTGCCCCACGCAGTGATTCTCCCTCAAGCTTGGATGACTCATAGACGGAAGTACTATTATACTTCCTCTACTGATTCCAGCAAGCTGTCAGAGGCTGAACCCCCTAGAGGTTGTCAACCAGCCCTCTTTACAAACCAAGAGAACTCTCTTTACTTGCAGGGCTTGTTTTGTTCACGCTCTAGGCCTTGCAAGCCTAATTCTATGTTCAAGACCAAGTTTGGTATGAACTCCCTTATTGATGTAAGGATGTGGCTGTCCACCTTTGAGTTGGTCAACCAAGGGTTGGATAAGCGTCAACTAGGGCTGGCATGCATCTGCCTCCTGGAGGATCCTGTCCTAGCGGCTATATCCCAGTACTTGCTTCAACCCTACAAGTATTCAGATGTAAAAAAGGCACTACTAAAGGTCTTTGGCTCTAAGGCCAAGGATTACATTGACAGAGACAATTTACTGGAGTACCAGATCAAGAATCTGGAAGAATACCCAGATGAGTTCTGGCAGATGGTAGCTTGTCTGCAGCAGAAGAACCTCATCAATGTCAATGACGCCAGACAGTCCCTCTGCCACTCCCTCCTATCACAGTTCCCAAGCTTTGGGCTGAATTTTCTGGTCAAGTAAATGGGTTAAATGACCTGTCAGAGATAGTGGACCAGGTGTACACCCTCCCTAGTCTCCAGGCTCAGCTAGCAAAAAAATACAGGACTGAGGGCGCCTCATTGTGCAAGGTGTTCTACACTACCCCCAAGGGTGCCTCCATGAAAAACCCCTACCATGAGAGACCTGGGTATGATGGATGCTTTGCCTGCCAGGAAAAAGGGACATGTTCTCAAGGACTGTCCCTAAGTTAAGGTTTTCCAAAGAATCCAGTTTATGGGTAACAAGAAGCCCTTTTCTAAATCCCAGCAAAAGCACCCTGGTGTAAATGTGGTTCTTCAAGAGGAGGAGCCAGAGGACCAGGAAGGATCTTCTGGTTCAGACTCTGAGGAGTCAAAAAACTAGAAGGTGATGGATGCAGGGAGTCTCCATCACCAGAGCCTGAACCTCCCCCTATCATGGTTACCAGCTCTGAGGGTATATTTGCCGTACTGTCCTCACCTGTCCCTGGCACAAAGGGTCCTCCTAGAAGATCTGAAAGGCTACAGGCTAGACGTGCTCTGGCCCAAGCCATCAGCACCACTATTGAGAACCCTACAGCAAATCCGTACCTCTTTCAGAGCGTAGAGGCTGACAACACTGACCCACAGGATGATCCCAATAGCTCCAGCATCTTTGTGAATGTAAGTATTCCTCTGCTGCTACAGATCATCCTGAAGGTAGCACTGGGGTTGGAGTCTGCTCCATCTTCAATAAGAGAGGCTTTTAACCCCCAGGGGGTCACACAACTCTACCCATGGAGCTGCACAACCCTATCTCATGTTTGTGCACCTGGATTGAAGTTACCATATTTGATACACTCATCAGAGCAGTACTAGACACAGGTGCACCTACCAACATCATATCCTCACGTCTGTTGAGGAGGCTTGGATTTCTGCCTGATATTTCATACTCAGAATCCTTCTTTACAGCTGGTGTAGAATCCATCAAATCCAATGGTGCCTACTCTAGTGTTTCCCTGAGGTTTGGTGAGCTGGTGGTTACTTACCCAGCAGTTGTACTGGAGATTGAGTCATATGATATGAGCATTGGTACAGACTTCCTCAGGACTTACCAGACTATGAATAGCCAACTACATGAGAATTTCTCTATCCTGGGGGATACTGTTCCCCTGCTCTTTAAGGATTCATCAGATGCGTTTCTGGTGTCCAAAGAAGAGACAGGTAACAGCATGTTTGCCTCTGATATCTACATGGTGTCTTGGGCTTGCCTTACAGAGTGGCAAGCGCCTCTGTCAAGCCCTTACCAGCGTATGGCAACAACCAAAAAGGCCTCAAGCTGCGGTCAAATCAGCTTGTCAGGATTCCCCCAAAGACTCAAGTTGCTGTGAACACAGGCTTGTACCTTGACTTCCCACCTGGCCTACACCTTGAGATCAGTAGCATCTATGGTGTCTCACACAAGGAACCTTTAGCTGCACCTGGGATACGTGACTCAGCTTCACAAGAAACCTTGAAGGTTCTTTTGCTCAATCTGCTAAGTACTGAGATGAAAGTTTCTAAAGGGCAGCATGTTGCTACCCTTAGGATAGGTCACAATGAGGAGCTGTTGGCCGTCCATTTCTTGAGTGGTCTGGAGGAACTGAGAATCAGCCTTCCTGACAAGTCCCTGGTGGCAGCTATCATTCCCTGAGACAACATGGTGGGTCTAACTGATGATGAGAAAGACTTCTTTGAAGCCCTCTTGGATGAGTTCAAGGACATTTTTGCCACATCCAATGAAGACCTTGGTTGTGCAGAAGGAGAACTCCATAAGGTTAATGTAGGTGATGCAGAACCTATCTCACAGAGAGTTTTTAGACACTCCACCAAGAAAAATGCAGTAATAGGTGAAGGAATCCACAAACTCCTTTCTGCAGGACTCTTGGTGCCATCCAAGTCCCTTTTGGTCTCCCCACTCCTTCTGGTGAAAAAGAAGAATGGGACCAACTGGGTGGTGATAGATTACAGAAAACTGAATCTCATCACCAAGTAGGATAAGTACCCCCTGCCTAGGATTGATGAAACCCTAGAAAAGCTGGGTGGGGCCAAGTAATTATCTGCCATGGATCTGCTGTCAGGATACTGGCAAGTACCTATTTCTGAAGAGGACCAACAGAAATGTGCCATCATAACTGTTAAAGGTCTCTTTCAGCCTACAAGGATGCCTCAAGGACTGGCAAACGTGCCTGCAACATTCCAGAGGATGATGGATAGTACTTTTGTGGACCTCAAGCTTAGAGCATCCTCATCTACCTGGATGATATCAATGTTTTCTCAAGGACATTCACAGACCACCTCAAGCATTTGAAGCAGGTGTTTACCAGGCTACGCAATAAAGGCCTCATACTCAAGGCATCCAAGTGATCATTTTTCAAGGAGCGCCTTGAGTTCCTTGGGCACATCATCTTGGCTGAAGTAATAGCCCTGGTACCAGCAAAAATTGAGGTTATCTCCAAGTTACCACCCCCCACTGATGTATGTGGAGTACAAGTGATCCTAGGGGTGGCTGGCTACTATTGTAGGTTTATACCCAAATTTGCTGAGATAGTGCAACCCCTCTTTCACTTACTAAAGGATGACACTGTATTCATCTGGTCTGATGAATGAACAAGGCATTTGCATTGCTGAAGGAAGTCCTGACCAGCAAACCATTGCTGGCATATCCAGACTTTGAGCAACCTTTTGTTCTACATACAGACGCCTCTATAGTGGCTGTTAGTGCGGTGTTGTCCCAGAAAAACCTTTTGGGGGAGATGCACCCTATCTCCTACCATTCCCACACCCTCAACAAGCATGAGAGGCTCTACTCCACCACAGAGAGGGAATGCCTGGCTGTCCTGTACACAATTACAGAATGCAGGCCATATTTACATGGTACCAGATTCACTGTGGTGATTGACCATAGCTCCCTCACCTGGCTAAAGAACATGAAGGATCCCAAAGGAGACTTGGCCAGGTGGGCAGCTAAGCTGCAGAACTATGTCTTTGAGGTAGTACATAGACCAGGCAATAAGCATTGGAACGTTGATGCCTTGTCATGCCTCCTACTAGTAGCAGCTCTCCAGGTTAAGTTAGACTCAGTGTATGAGCTCTTAGGTCAGCCAGAAAAGTGGACTTCTCTGGCTCCAGGACTAAAGGCTGTTCTTGAGAAACACTCAAGAAAGACTAAGGTAGAAAAAGGCAGACTCTACAAACGTTGTGGAGAGATCTACCTACCCTTTGTCAGACCCTCAGAGAGACTGGATAAGTTGGCCAACCTTCATAAGAGCACAGGCCACGCTGGTACCAGGCGTATTTATGATACCATGAAAGACCATGTGTACTGGGAGAACCTTGCTTCCAATGTGGACAACTATGTCAACTCTTGCACAAGGTGTGCACAGTTCCATAGGAAGCCACCTCCTCACTCTTACTGGTTGATCCTACCTAACTAATCTTTCCACACCGTGAGCATAGACATAGTAGGACCCATGGGACCTAGCCCTAACTCCAGGAAAAATCAGTATATCCTGGTAGCCATCAACCACCTAACTAAGTGGATTGAATGCGCTGCCGTCCCAGGTCCAACCTCACAGAGGACTGCTAGGTTTGTCCTGACAGACATCATAGCCTGTCATGGTTGTCCAAGCGTCTTGCTAACAGATAATGGCACAAACTTTTTCAATTATATCCTTCCAAGATTGAATGAACTAATGGGGATAGAAGGTGCTTCTTCCCCCTACCGCCCAGAAACCAATGGTATGGTTGAACGGGCTAATGAAACCCTGGTAGGCATCCTCAAGAAGCTGGCAAAAGATAAGCCTTCTTCCTGGGATGACTATTTTACTTGTGCTGTCATGGCCTACAGGTTCACTTCACACACAGTAACTAAGGAGAGTCCCTTCAAGCTTCTGTATGGCAGACAAGCCGCCCTCCCAGGTTACCTTGTCCCTATTCCACCCAAGGCCAACAAGGTGAACTATTTGAAAGATGTTCTTGAGCTCACAAGACACATTGCTGCTCTACAGGACAAGGCCTTTAAGAACCTTGTTAACTCTTGTGTACAGTCCTTCCTTAGGGACCAGGATGCCCTGCTCTCTCTACCTCAGCTTGAGGTGGGTGACTGAGTCCTCATGTACAGGGAACATCTGGGTAGGAAACCTAACAAGCTACAAAGCTTGTGGACTGAACCTCATTAAGTCCTGGAAAAGACTGGTATGGATGTATAAACTCTTAAGGACCTTGTGCATGGTAACATCTTCAATAGGGTACACACCAAGTACCTCAAGAGAGCCCCTATGGGTGAACAGCCCACCGAGGTAGGTCTAGCTTCACCCATTCATAGGGATAACTAAGACTGCATAGTCATGGTAAGGTCTTACTTTTATTATATTAAGAAAAAGAGAGAAAGAAAAAACACAGTTTATTTCTTGTGGGAAAGAACTTTGGCTCTGGTATATAGAAGATCTGCATGTGTCAACTGCTTACATAGATGGCCTAGGTAGGTAGCAGCTACTCCTATCACGTTAAGATCCCACTGGAGCAAGGCTACTGATGTATGGATGTCTACAAAGAATTGTGGCCACTGCACTCCTATGAGCCTGGCGCCTGACAAGGAGGTTCCAAGCAGTGCAATTATTTCTAGATGCCAGTATAGCAGGAGTTTGGCTTTCTTCCTGTTTCCAGTCTTATTTATCAAGATCTGGCAAGCAAGTGCCACGTTGGCTGGACACCCTACCTCTGCCTCAATCTTGGACCAGGAATTATGAAACAGGAACAGATAGAGTCCTCTGTTATGAAGACGCAGAAGTAAGTTGTCCGTGGCAACTTTGAGTTGGTGTACCCATCAAGGATCAGGTTTTGGGCAAAACAGAAGTTGTCCTCAGTACCTTGCCCTCTCCCAGTACATAGTTTGTCTGAGATAGACCTCACAGGTGCTTTTCTCATGGCGCTGGCTATGGCCTCAAATACCTTCATGATGGTACTGGCTTCCCTGGGATGATACCAGAAAAAGGTGGCAAACAAGCAACTCTCCCTTCAGAGCCTCTAAGAGACCTTCCTGAGTAATATGGTAGTACTGGTTACCAGCCATGGCTACGGCTTGGCATATGTCTCTTCCATAGGCTCATCATCAAGAACCAGATGAATATTCTCCAAACTGATGTGCTCCAGAGCTAGTGGACCTAATGCCTCTATGTGAGTGACTGGGTTGGAAGGCTAAGAAATATTAGAGGAATAATAGCTGGTTACTTACATGAAAGGGAGGAAGGACTTTCAAAGTCATCTTAAATTTATTCTTGAGGCCTAAGGAGCTGGCTTTTATTCTTGCAAGCTTGACCTGGTCAGGAGAATTTTCCAGATTGGCATCCACCACCTGGTTGGGAACCTTTTCTTCCTCCTGGTAGGTGACTAGAGTTGGGGTCCTAGGTGTTAGCACTTTACACACCATTTTTTTCAGGGAATTACTCTTCATCTGAAGATATTACCTCCAGATTCCCAGAACTTTCATTGTCATGGTTATTGGGTAAAGTTGGTACATTTTCTGAGTTCATGCCCCTTTTATGTTTATTGGGAGCTTTGAGGTTATCCTTAAACAAATTAATATTGAGCACTGGTTGTTCCTCTCTGGGGTGGGCCCAGATGATATCATTGGAAGTACCTAGAAGAGAAAAATTGGTTAGTTAAAAATTAACTAATAATTTGCTTACCTTGGGCACCTACTGCAGCTTTGTATGCTGCAGTAGTGGAATTGTTATATAGTGAGTTGTTGCCTTGTAACAATCCACTACTAGGTAGCAGATTCTTACAAAGCGGCACTACACAGCGACTTGATCTGCTACTGGGTAGCAGATTGCTATGTAGCAATGCTACATAACAATTTGATCTGCTACCCACCAGCGGATTGATTTGCTGTGTAGGTGCGCTATGCAACAACTTGCTCTCATTAAGAGAGTTGTTGTGTAGCGGCTCATTACCTGCTTGCCACTGGCAATGAGGGTTTGATCCCCTGGCCTGTTCCTTGTTTTGGTTTTGCTTCTCTTCTGGTTAGTTGGTTGTCTCTTCTGGTTGGTCAATTGTTTCTTCTGGTTGGTTGGTTGTTCCTTCTGGTTGGTTGGCGTTCTCTTCTGGTTGGATGGCTAATTCTTCTGGTTGGTTATGCCTTTCCCCTGGTTGGCTGCTTTGTTTTTTTGCCTGGTTGGCAACCACCTCCCAATCACTGGTGGTTGTAGGGCTAAGTGCCCTTCTTGTTCCCTTCTGCTGTTCTCTTCCAGGTGTCAAGATCATGGGTGTATGATCTCCTCTTAAAGTTCCAGTTAGAGATTGCTCCTGGTTGGTGCTACCCCACCTTTTGGTTCCATGACTACCTCATCAATCAGGTCAGGTAATTCTTCTTGGGTGCCTACATTTATGACTCTGCTGGTGACCTGGCCTCTTTTGGTGCCTAGACCTTGCCACCCTTGCACCACTGAAAAGATCTTGTTGGCTTCATCCACCAGTGCCTTATTTTTCTGGTTCTCTCTCCTGAGGTAGGCGTTCTCCTGCAGCAACTCCTCCAGAAGCATCTTGAGCTCAAGGGTATTATCTCTGATGCCCTGTGTGGCCTTGTGGTATCTGGCGCAATATGAAGACATGCATCAGTCATCAGCTTCTCCTTTCCTTATATAGTCTTGTCAAGAGGGGGGATGTGTGATGAATGTGCATCATACCCTCACTCACCCATGAGGTGAAACATGGGTACAGGGTCTATCAGTTATTGGGATGATCTTGACAAATACTAGATGAAAAGTAGTCCTGTCTCTTCCTAGTTCACTTCCCCTTTCCTGCACAATTGTTAATATGCAGGAATAATACAATTATATAATGACTCTCTTTCTTAAACAATAAACACATATTTTACCCACACTACTTTGCACTTTTAGCTTGATCTTACTCCTTAAGACTCAAGCTCCTAACCAGACTCTTTTAGAATCTGCTTTTCTTGTTACCTTCACTACTTCAGGTAACAAGACAATCTCCCTGCTATGCTAACAATTTAGAGTTAGTGCCCTAGGCTTGATCTGAGTGTGTCCTACTGTCCCCTGCAACCAGAAGCCCAGTAGAAGTAGTTACAATTAGCTTCTCTAGTAGAAGTTTACACAAGGTCTCCTTACTCCCAAATCCCATCTTCTGTGAGCATCAAATCTTCCTACTCTGTATTGATAATACAGAACATGATCCCCAAACTTGAACTCAGGCAGGGGGATCTCCTGGCATTATCATGGGAGAGCTCAAGCATCTGGTCTTATATGCAGATGTGTAAGCAGAGGCCTGAATATCAATGGTTTGGTTGAATAGATCTTTGATATGGTCATCAGAATTAATGGCCTTATCAGAGGAGAGTAGGGGGCCCCCAAGAGCAAAAGAGTGGTGGCTTAATAACCATACAACATAGTAAATGGGAAATACCTGGTGACACAATGTTTGCTGAGGAGATAGGCAAAGAGAGCAGCGGGTAAGTATAGATCCCAGTTGGCAGCGTCACAATAAGTGAGTTTCCTTATGATAGAAACCAGAGTTGAATTTGCGCGCTCAACTTCCCCATTGGTGGGAGGATTGTAGGGGGAAGAGAAAGACTGGTGAGATCCCAATGCTTCAACAACAGAGGTTACTAACTTGGCATTGAATTTAGTCCCATTTTCAGATAACAACACTTGAGGACAACTGTGGTGAAAGAATACATCTTGCAGCAGAAAGGTGGTGGCTGTCTTGGCAGTGATGTTCTTAGTAGGGCAAGCTTCTACCCACTTGCTAAAATGATCAACAGCAATTAGGGTAAAGCGGCAACCAGAGCGGGAGCAAGGGAGAGATTCCTACAGCGTCAATGCTGACAGTGTGAAATGTGTGTTGAGAGGGGACTAGCTTGAGCTTGTGAGCGGCAGCTTGAGGTAGTTGGAGCTGGCAATCATGGTAACTAATAATAACATCTGGGACCAGAAGACAAAGATTTTCCCAGAAGTAGTTCTACTGGAGCCAGGCATAAGTTTTGGCGAAATCTCCAAGTCCTGTCTCCTTATGAGCTTAAAGCACCACCAAAAAGCAAAGAATAGGTCTTACATAAGGCAAGTAGTAGTCTTGTACTTTCTTGAAAAGCTGATTGTTGCAAATGAGCGTGTCTTCAGATAATTTAGAAAGGGCAACTCAAACTTCTTCTGTCTTGTTCTCCCATGAAGAATAATATCCAATTAGTTTGTACAACCTATCCTCCTCAGCAGGGTGTAGAGTGAAGATGGGCATTCTGGACAGCCCATCAGCATTCTGATGTTGAATCCCAGAGCAATGTAGCACAGTGAAGCCATACCCTTGCAGGTGGAGAGCCCATCTAGCTAGTTGTCCTTCTGGTTCCATAAGTTGTTGTAACCATTTGAGCAAAGCATGGTCAGTGACCACAGTGAAATGGATGCCATACACGTAGTGGCAGAACTGCTTGACAGCATACAGCACAGCAAGGCACTCTTTCTCTGCTACACTTTAGTTCTTCTCATGCTTATCCAGGACACAAAAGGTATAAGCTACAGGGTGATCCACACCTTCATCATCCAATTGAGTCAAGATGGCTCTAATGGCCAGGTCACTAGCGACAGTATATAGGATACATTCCTTATTGTAGTCAGGATATAATAGGATGTGAGCCTCTTTGAGCTTTTTTTGAGAGTCTCAAAGGCTTGTTGCTGGCTGAAAGTCCATTCAAAAGAGACATTGCACATAAGCTGGACCAAGGGTTCACTAGTGTCAGCAAAATTGGGGATGAATTGTCTGTAGTATTCCATCATGGCCAGAAAGACTTGAACTTCTCATAGGCTGGTGGGCGGAAGCATTTTTTCAATGGCCTCAACTTTCTTAGTCATGGGGTGAATTCCTGTCTGAGTCACCTCATGTCCCAAGAAATTGAGGTGTTCTTTGAAGAAGGCACACTTAGATGGTTTTAACTTGAGACCAGCTTCTCAAATCTTTATAAACACTCCCTTTAGAGGGGCCAGGTGGTTAGTGAAGGTAGCACTAAAGACATTTATATTATCTAAGTACACTAGGATACACAAGAGTTACAGATCACAGAGGATGGAGTCCATGGCTTGTTGGAAAGTAGCTGGAGCATTGCAAAGTCCTTGCGGCATTTTTGTAGGCTCAAAATTCCCTCAGAAGTGATAAGAGCAGCCTTCTGTTTATCCCTGGTGGAGAGATCAACCTGCCAGTACCCAGAGGCTAGATCCATAGCAGAGAAGAACTTGGAACCTCAAAGGTGGCAGAGAGCATCATCAATGCGTAGTAAGGGGTAAGAGTCTTTTTTGGTCAAAGAGTTCAATTGTCAGTAGTCCATCATAATATAATGAACTCAATCAATTTTTTAGTATGAGCAAGAGAGAGACCCGTGGACTTTGGGAAGGAGCAAGCAGTCCAGAATCAAGAAGTTGTTTGAGCTCTTTAGACACTTGAGCATCTTCCACACAACTGCAGAAATAAGGTTTAGCATGGAAGGGGGGAGCATCACCAGTATCAATCTGGTGAATGACGCCTTTGGCTAGACCATAATCAGTGCTATTGATAAGGATTGCCTTTTGGGGAAGCTTCAAATATTGAATTAAGAAAGAAGAGAAGTATATTTGATTTGGTAATACTTTAGACTTATATATACTTGGCTGTGGCGGAAGTTTAGTTGAATCAAACCTAGGGGTTGGTCATGTGCAGGATGGGTTTGAGCCACTGGATACTTGTGCAGTCATGTGATATTTCTTGGTTACCATTCCTGGTATGTCAAATGGTATATTGGAAGGGCACCAAATTGGGTGATGAATGGATGTTGAGTAGGTTGGCAGTAGTCAGAATGCTTGTATATACAGGTCCTTGACACTATCTTTAGCAAAGATATCTGAAAACTGATCCAGTAGATCAAGCACCTCTTTCTGTTGAAACAGAGATAGTTGTAAGAAGTATTGCACAGTGAAAAAGAATAGGACTTTGGGTTTGTCCTCAGGTAGATTAAAGTCCTGGAATATACAAAAGGGATGTAGCAATAGGATATTGGAAGCATTCAGCAACTTGCCATAGCTAACAACCTGCCCTCTAGACACATGTATGGGGAGAGTGGTTAAGAAGGCAACCAGCAATTGGATAGGATCTTTATGAGAGACATCTAAGTTTCCCAGAAAGAGATAGGGTTCATTGCGTCCTAGCAAGGGAGGAGAGTATAACTCTAGGAATGTACACTTGGGCAGCTTGTACAATATTTGGGAGTCTAGGATAGCCTGAAATCCAGGGGGAATGGTTATAGCAGAGGTGGCCAAGAGAGGACCCCTTCAGATGCTGGGCAAGCCATAGGAGGACACTTAATGTTGGAAGAATGAGTACAGTATCTTAGAGTTAAAACACCAGTGGGATATTCTAAGGCACAAGTCTTGAAGTGCTTCCTGGGAAATTTAACTGGCTCTTTAAAGATCAGAGGGACCTTGTACCCTAAGATAGAGAGGTAGCTGTCCTTTAAGTTGATGATCCTATTGTATTCCCTACAGAAATGAGTACCAACTAGGAGGTTGTAGCTCTCATTCTCCAAGACAACAGCAGGCACAGACAAGAGTAGCTTTCCAAAACTCCTGGGAAGAGTGGAATATGCTCCTATAGCGCAAGTCATGGATAGCTCAGCTGCTTCATACTACTGGTGATAGTTAAGGTTGGGGGCCAGTTTGAGCTTCTTAACAATCTTTGAGGAGACAACATTTACAGGAGATCCAGTGTCCAAGACGGCCTTAATTTTCACCTTCTGAATAGATATCTCCACATAAGTGGTAGTACAACCAAAGGGAGGGAGGACAGCCAAAATGTCTTGGGCTTCCGCAAGTTCTTTGTCCCATTTTTCAATCATGCATCTTAGGCCTTGGGATTCCTTAATGACTATCTGGAGAGAAAGCAAGACTAAGACAGTCTTGAACACAGTGTCAGCCACCTCAGCAGCTTCCTCAGAAGACTTAACAAGCACAGGGGATCTCTTGGCTTGAGTGAGATATGGGCAAGAGACAACCTCTTTGGATTCAGGCAGAAGCATGTCAGTTGTTATATTTTTCCCAGAATATAGCTTATAAGGGACTGCAATAGCTTTGGGGATGGCAAGGGCTGAATATCCATAGGTGTCTGGATTGTCCATATCTGAATTTTCCATATCAGAGCCATCAGAGATGTCGTGGAATAGTAGCAGTATGGCAGGAGCCTCAGTGTAAGCAGGTTTAGAGTCAGCAATGGAGGGGGGAATTGAAGCAGACTGGGAAGAATTATCAACCAAGAGCATCTCTGTCTCTAGGTTGACTGTTCTTTTGCCGCTTGTTCCTTGGAATCAGCTCCTTCAACTCAAGGATTGGTGCAGACTCAGGAATGATGACCTATATGTCCATAGTTATGGCAACCCTGTTAATAAGGAGGATTCTGTGAGTTTATGGTAAAGATATGTGGACCATGTGAAGACAAACCAGAGGTAGAAGCAGCAAAATTCTCCCATACAACTGCCCCAGAATGGGTAAGGTGCATATCCTGCAACAGCATCTTTATGCTCTTCATGAAAGAAAGCATGGCTTTATGGGCTTTGAAGTGAAGAAACAGAAGCTGGTTAACCTTGAGAGCTTGAGCGCAAGACATGCACGCTTCATGTGAGGTCAGCTGGCGGCTTGTGATCAGTTGTTGTCTTTTCATGTAGAATCTATCTGCAAATTCAGCTAGGGTCTCCTTTGGCTTGAAAGCAATGTGCATGAAGGCGTCCTTCTTCACTTCCAAACTAAGATCACCACAAAATTTGTCAATCAGAAGTTTCTTCATATCTTCCCAGGCTTCAATGGTGGGCAGCTCTGACACTACTACCTCTTGGCAGGTCAGGTGTAGACCGGTCAGAATGTGTTCCTTCTTGACTTCATCTGAGGCTCTTCTTATGGCAGTTTCATAGATAGTTAGGAAAGCTGCAACGGTCAAGGTTTTGGGATCAAAGACTTGCTTAAAGGTAGGCTTGAAGTGTGCTTCTGGAGTTGGTCCACCATTGTTGCTATCAAGTACATTTATGCGTGGGGAGAATTCTGCTTTGGATTTAGTGGGGGCTGTCTGGTCCACAGCTGGTGAACACTATCTTAAAGGGTAGTCAAGGTGTCAGCAGTGCAGGTGCCTGTTTTATTAGCTAGGGTGGTCTGTTGCTCAGTAACATCCAGCTGCTGGCCCTGTGGTGTTACTACCAAGGACAGCTCATTCAGCTGGGAAGTAAGAGACAGGCCCACCAAAAGTCAAGGGGTTAACCTTTCATTTACTGAATTAATCACTTCACTTAGTTCTTGTATGTATTTATCAAGCTCAGACTGATCTCACTTCAGGAGGTCCACTTCATTGACTAGAGCTATTAACTCTCTAGCACAGTGAATTCAGGAAGCCCCTGACAAGCCAGGGCAACAGCCATCTTCATCAGAAATCCCAGTTGGACTAACAACAGACGCCATGATCTCACGCAAAAAATCAACCTCTTGTTGTAATTCAGCAACCTGAGCCGCCAGCGCAAGCACTTGAGGGTCAGGCTGAGGGGCTTTGGCTGGGGGCAATCCTGACTGCAGGTTGATGCTCTTTAATCTCAAATGGCATCCCAGAGCCTCTGTTCTCTATCTACTAGCTAGTTGAATGGAGGAAAAGGCAGGGCATCTGCTTTGGAGGCAGACAGTTCATTTAATTTGAGTCTGGAGTTTGGCAATGGTAGCAGCGGTAGCAACCCTTTCTTGATCAAAGTCCTTGCCAAGTTTGCAGAGGCCCTTTGCAGCATGGACTTCCAATTGCTGTAATTGGTTGAAGGAATAAGAAATGAGATTGTTGAGTTGTTGTACAAGTTGTTCAAAGTTGATAAGATAGGTATTTAAAGTAGAGTCTACTTGGGTGCTAGGGCTGTTCCAGCTGGTGGAACTCATGAAGGCGCTCTCTGACATACTCAGGGATGGATTGCCACATTCTTTCAATGGAGGTGACCAAACAAGACTGGGAGGTGACAGAGTTGCGCTGATTGTCTGATACCAAGGAAAACAGGGAGTGGATTCACTGCTGGTAGGCTGCAAACTGATCCCAGTGATGGGCAAAGGCGGCTTGCAACAACGAAATTTCCTGAACATAGAGCCCTAATACCATTTGATGATGGGCTAAGGCGGTTGTACAAAGGAGGACAATAGATTTTTAGCAGAGCCAGCTGCTGAGAGGAGATGCTGTGGAAATTGTGGCGCTATAATCAAATCATAGTATTCTACCGGATTGAACTGAAGCTGAAGGCATAGGATGGCCCCATCATGGGCTATTCTAAGGGCTACTGCCATGACTTGTTCCAAGTCAGGGGTACCCAAAAGGTAGGCCACTAGGCGGGGACCCCTCCCAAGGTTCAGCACAGTAGGGACAATAGGCGGGTTGGCAATGTCTTTCTCAATAGGAGGAATGGTAATTTCAGGCAAAGTTGGCTCTTGTATGGGAGGAGGAAAAGGACCTGAAAATGTGGCTGCAAAAGGGATAACCAAGGGGCTTACAGCGCCTCTAGTGAGCACCATTTTTGTTATGTTTTGAGGCGCGGCACAGACACACAACAGGAAATCCTAACCTTAGGATTGGGTTTGCACTAAGTCTTGGTTAGAATGGCAGGGAAGGCTATGCAATTACCTTGTGGCCCTGAATGAATAATATCTGCTAGATGTGGCTAGAGAGGCGCCAAAGTACGTGGAGAGACAAAGACAAAAATGTGAATAGAACTTAATTTTTATTGATATATAAGAAATGTAACATATATTGGTTTGCAATACCACAAAACAATACCAGGGCAGTAGGATCACTCACTACAAGCATGAGTAGAGCAAGGGATTTGCACAGAATCAGGAAACAAAACAATTGAATTTCCCAATTTGAGCGGCCTCATTTCAAAGGGCAAAAGCAAAAGAGAGGGATTTGTCCTCAAAATAACCCAACAAAGGCAAAATCAAAACATGGTGAATGGTGGCATTCAAAAAACAGCAATCAGCAGTCCATGCTGCAAAAGGCCTCTGTAAACTTGGAAAATAATTTGATCAATAAAGGGCTGTTATTGCCACACCATTGCCAAACTCAGGACTCAAGTAAATGAACTTTCTACACCCAAATCAGATGCCCTGCTTTCTCCTCCATCTGATGAGTTAGTGGATAGAGAACAGAGCTATGGGATGCCATTTGAGAGCTTTGAGCGTCTACCCACAGTTATTATTTCCCTACTGAAGCACCTCAGCCTGATCCCCAAGTGCTTGTTTTGAAGGCTCAAGAGGCTGAGTTACAACAAGAGGTTGCTGCCTTACACAAAATGGTGGCAACTTCAACTAGTCCATCTGGGGTTATCAAGGAAGATGGCTCTTGCCCTGACCTTTCAGGAGCCCCCTGTATCCATTGTTCTAGAGAGTTGATAGCTCTAGCTAATGAGGTGGACCACTTGAAATGGGACCACTATGAACTTGATAAAGACATGCTAGAGATGAGTGAAATAATTGACTCAGTGAATGACAGGTTTGCTCCTTGCCTTTTGGTGGGTCTGTCTCTTACTTCTCTACTGGCTAAAATGTCTACAGTAGTAGCTGCACAGGGCCAACGCCTAGATGTTACTGACTGGCAGACCACCCTAGTTAATAATACAGTCACCCACACTGCTGAAACCTTGACTACCCTTGAGGAAAGTGTTTACCAGCTGTGGGCCAGACAGCCCCCCTCAAATCCAAAGCAGAATTATCCCCGCGCATAAATGTACTCAATAGCAACAATGGTGGCCCAACTCCAGAAGCACATTTCAACCCTCCTTTAAGCAAATTTTTGACCCCAAAACCTCAACCATTGCAGCTTTCCTAACTATCTATGAAACTGACATGAGAAGAGCCTTGTATGAGGTTAAGAAAGAGCATATTTTAACCTATTTAAACCCTAAATGTCAAGAGGTGGTGGTACCTTAACTGCCTTCCATTGACACTTGGTATGAGATAAAGCAGCTCTTAATTGCCAAGTTTGGTAGTGATCTCAGTCTAGAGGTGAAAAAAGACACCTTCCTACACATTTTTTTCAAATCTAAAGAGACTTTGGCTGAGTTTGCAAACAGATTCTACATGGAAGGACAGCAATTGATAACTAGAAGACAGCTATCAGCATATGAAGACTTCATGGCTTGCGCTCAAGCCCCCAAAGTTTGTCATCTTCTGTGCCTCCACTTTAAAGCTCACAAGGCCATGCTCTTGTCTATGAAGAGCATAAAGACATTGTTAGAAGACATGTACCTTACTCATTCTGGAGCTTCCATGCAAGAGAATTGAGTGGCTTCCAACTCTTACTCTTCTTCCTGTGGCCCCCACATCCTCACTATGAACTCCCAGAATCCTCCTAGATGTCAGAGTTGCCATAATTGTGGACAGGTAGGCCATCACTCCTGTGTCTGTACCAATCCACAAGTTGAAGGAGCTGACTTCAAAAGACCAGGTGGGAAAAAAACAGCCAACTAGAGGCAGAACTGCTATTTGTAAGGGATGCCAAGTTGCAATTTGAAACAACTGGGTTTGAACCCACACACTCCCATGCCAAGCAAAAATGCAGACAACTGCGCAAACCTGCTGGGAGAATTGAACCCCATTTGAACCACCAGGACAGGTGTGAACCAACTCTCAAAAGAGATATTGGTTTGAATCTAATACATTTGATAGAAAGCAAGAAAACAACCAGGGCCAGTTGGTTAACTGGCCCAGGGGGGCT
The DNA here is from genome assembly GCA_014839935.2 of Entomophthora muscae. Taxonomy (NCBI): domain Eukaryota; kingdom Fungi; phylum Entomophthoromycota; class Entomophthoromycetes; order Entomophthorales; family Entomophthoraceae; genus Entomophthora; species Entomophthora muscae. Next base: position 179,244 of record QTSX02005094.1, on the reverse strand, counting down.
GATGGGTCCAACAGTATCAGCGCCACCAGCTCCAATTCTACAAATGAGCCAGGTGGCTCCCATCTTGAAGTTTACAATATTTTATGGGTTATTCAGCAAATCCAGTATCAACTGGGTATGCTGAATAACTTAACAAATTCTCCAGTTCTCAGCCAAATTAAAAGTTCAACTGAACTGAAATCTGTTCCCAAACTGCACCCATTTTCCAGTCCTGGATCACCTGTCTCTACCCAGCCAAGTCCCAATGCACCTGACAGTACACCCACTGATGTAATGAAACATCATCCACAGGAGGTTGACCAAGAATCCACCCCCAAACAAAAAAAGACTGAAGAAGAAAACTCCCAAGCCAATGCAACCCCCACATCACCTGGAGTTTACAATTATTACATTGGTTCAAAAGGTAAAGAGAAGCTACACAGCCAATGATATTCACCTGCAGATGACAATTCCTCTGCCCATAAGCAATTCCAAACTGCCAAGAAACCCCAGCCCCAAATGATTGAACCTGGTAAAAGTAGTTGCCAATCAGTTTACAGCAATTCAACTGATCCCAAGGTGAAACCAGAGGAGCCAAACCAAGTTCCCAGTACTGTTCCTAGACATAAGTCAGCTATCTAATCTAATGAGTCAAATGCAATGAACCTCTCTTCTCCAACCCAGTCAAAGATTCTTGGGACTCTATCCCCTGTTCTCAAGAATTCCTCCTCCTCACCCAAAGTACCTTTGACCAAGAGGTGGACTACTAGAGTTCACTAAGGAGCTGCCAGTTGTCACTTCCAAGGAAGACCAGATGAGTGATATAAAACCAACTTCCCTACAATCAAGTCAGACACAGATAACATTTAATAAAGTATAAGGTCCACAGAGTAGTCTTTGCCTTTCTTCCTCATATTTTTTATTCCCTTGGAAAATCCCAAATCAACCAGTTCAGTCACCAGCACTCCACCTAGTAAAACCTGCCAAACCTATAGCCATAGACTACCAGCCAGGGCCCAGCTCTGGACAGACCAGCAGCTTTATACCTCCCACTCCACCCCCTCGAATCCTACAACCCTCTGCTGAGGTTATTCCCTATGACCACAGTAGATATGGGATGGTCATCCTAACCATCCTTAGTCTTGCTGAAGTTGCAGTACCTCATCTTTATGCCTACCTTCAACTTGCAGCTGATATGCTGTACTTATCCTGCTCTTTGCCCTTACTGTATTGGGCCTTGATGTTGCAATACCCTGAAGGGTGGAATCCCCCATGTTGCCTTGGTATGGTACTGTACCCGTCCATGACACTCTTGGTTGAAAATTCTTCCTAGTCTCCTCCAATTTCCCCATTCATAACAGATACTGAGCACACTAATTCTGAGGCTCCTCCAATCCTGCTATTATTTCATGACAATGTCAGTGATTCAGACATGGATGATTTAGATACTGAAGATTCCAACATCTATGGTTATTCAATTCTAGCAGTTTCTGAGCCATTGTTGTCCCTTACAAACTACACTCTGGAAAGACTACAACCACTACCAATCCTCTGAATGAACCCAAGGAGACTGACTTGTGCCCATAATCACGCAAGCTAAGAGGTCACATGTGTTAGTAGAGTCTTCTGAAGAAGCGGCTGAAGTAGCCAATGCTGTTTTCAAGAATGTATCATTTTTGCTTAATATTCAGACTGTGTACAAGGAATTCCCAGATTTGCAATGTATGATCAAAAAGTGAGATAATGAGCCAGCTGAAGCCCAGGATATCCTTACTGTCATCCTGCCCTTTGGCCGTACAACTACTCTGTAGAGATATCCATCCAAAAGGTGAAGATCAAGGTCATTATGGATACTGGGTCGCCAGCTAATATTGTATCCTCCAAGCTTGTGAAGAAGCTTAAACTTACCCCTGATCTTAACTATTATCAGTCTTATGGTACTGCTGTCCTGTCCATGACATGCGCTATAGGGGCCTATTCTTCTCTCCCAATGTGGTTTGCTAAACTACTCATAGCCGCACCTGCTATAGTTTAAAAGAATAAGAGTTATGATCTGCTAGTTGGTATCCAATCATTAGGGAATAAATGGGATAATCAATTTAAAAGATGGCTACCTCTCTAATCTAGGGTATTAAGTCCACATAATTTTTGAGGAACCTGTCAAATCCCCTTAAAAAAGCCTCAAGACGTGTTCTTTGAATTCCTTAACTGCTGTCTTCATCTTGAAGTACTGTACCTATTTGTGCAACATGAAGTGTAATCTCATGGCCTTCCCTGCGTCTGAAGGGATTCCACTTCTGGCCACTTCTGCTTTAACTATTTCCCCCAGATCTCAAGCCATCCTGAAATCTCAGATATCTTACAAGTTGCCTGAAAGCACATTTCTAGAGCTGTAATTGCCTCCCTTATTAGGCCACAATGAACCTTATCTCAGCCCTGGGATTCTAGATGTCTCTCATAAAGATCCTGTCCAACTGTTGGTAGCCAATTTAACAGCCCTCTCCATGTCTATGTCAAAATGCCAGGGTTTTGGCTATTAAAGGCTACTGAATTCTCCTGATGTTCTTTCTTTACATCCCTTTGGCACTTTCCAAGCCTTCAACTTACCCAAAGATGAGCCATATGTTCTATCCCTCTTTACCAACTAAGACTTTCAGCAGCTGTCCCCAGTTCAACAGAAAAAAGTGCTTGACTTGTTGGATCAGTTTGTGGACATCTTTTCTAAGAATAGCACTGATTATGGCTTAGATAAAAATTCACTCATCAGATTGATACTGGTGAAGCACCTCCCTTCCAAGCTAACCTTATTACTGTAGTCAAGTGAAAGACACACAAGTATCAAAGGAACTCAAACAGCTACTAGATGCTGGGATGCTTGTCCCTTCATAGAGCTCTTAGGTCTTCTCCTTGCTCATCTTGAAGAAGAAGGATGGAGGTCACCACATTGTGATGGATTATTGACAGTTGAATTCTTTAACCAAAAAGAATTCTTAATCCTTGCTGTGCATAGAGGATTCCATTTGCTGTCTTTAGAGATCTATGTTCTTTTCAGCTATGGATTTGGCATCTGGCTATTAGAAAGTCAACCTCTTCTGAGGAAATGAAAAATCTGTGCTCATCACCTCTGAGGGACAGTTTGAACCTACACACATGCCTCAAGGTCTGTGCAACACTCCTGTTACCTTCCAATGTGACATGGACTCAGTAATCTGTAAATTGAAGCTATATTGTGCCCTGGTACACTTGGATGATATAACCATTTTCATTGCAACCTTTACCAATCACTTGGCTCATTTGAAAGAAGTGTTTTTTAAGTTTTGAGAATTTTGCCTCAAGCTGAAGCCGTCTAAAAGTGCATTTTTTCAAGGGATGTCTTGAATTCTTGGGTCATGAAGTAACAAAAACTGGGGTCTGACCTATGGCCAAGAAAGTTGAGGCCTTTGGCAAGATGCTTACACCTACATACCTCTGTGAGTTGCAAGACTTTCTGTAAATGATGGGATACTATAGACAGCTTGTCTCTGACTTTTCTAACAGTAGTGAACCCTTAGTCCAGTTGTTATGAAATGTCCCCTTTGAATGGACCGCCAGTCAATAGCAAGCCTTTGAGACTCTTAAGTAAAAGCTCAAGGAGGCTTCCATCCTGGTATATCCCAATTATGACAAGGAGTTTATCATCTGCTTATATGCTAGCAATCTAGCTATTGGGGCCATCCTTGTCCAGATAGACAATGAAGGAGTAGACCACTCAGTGGCTTATACATCTTGTTTTCTTGATAAGCATGTGAGAAACTATAGTGTCACTGAGAAAGAGTGACTTGCTGTACTACATGCTGTTAAAAAACTCTCCCATTATTTTTATGGCGCTCATTTCACTGTGGTCACTGATCACGCTTTGCTTATGTGGTTACAATAGATCAAGGAACCAGAAGGGCGTTTAGCTTCTTGGGTTCTTTGGTTTCAAGGTTATGATTTCACGGTATTGCATTGCCCTGGAATCCAGCATCAGAATGTAGACAGGTTATCACAAATGCCTATCCTTGCTCTGCACCCTGCAGAGGCAGATCAATTATATGAAATTATTGGGTATCCTTCCTCTTGGGAAAACAATACTGCAGAGATTCAATCAGCCCTAACTAAGCTATCCAAGAACACTCTCATACAGGACAACAAGCTCTTCAAAAAGGTGCAGTAGTAATACCTGCCCTATGTACGCCCCAGTCTTTGCCTTTTGTTGGAGCTCCAGGCTCATAAGAAGACTGGAAATGGAGGCATTGCCAAGACCTATAACTGGCTTCAGGAAAATTTTTACTGGGAGAGCCTCTGCCTGCTGATTTCAGATGTTATTGCTAGTTGTCATGACTGCCAACTACAGCATCCCTGAGCTGCATCTCATGAGGTAAAGCTAGTCCCTTCACAGCATGCCTTTCATACAGTCAGCACTATGCTGTAGGGCCTCTTCCTTGTTCACATTCAGGCTGTTGCTTTATCTTGATTGCTGGTGAACATTTCAGTAAATGGGCAAAAGAGCTCTACCAAGGACATCACTGCTAAAGCTACTGCCGCCTTCTTACTGCATGATGTGTTTTATTTTCATGACTGCTCTCAAGTGCTACTGTCAGATAATGGATCTAACTTAAATTCAAAGCTAGTGACTTCTGTTGTAGAGGCTTGGGATCTCATCAGTCCTTCTCAGCCCCCTATAAACCTTCCACTAATGGGGCTGTAGAATGTGCTAACTCAACTTTAATTCCATCATCCAGAAACTAACCTACTCTGATGCTGCAAATTGGGATCTAAACCTACCCTCTTTGCCTATTGTCTCAGTAAAAATTGTGTCACTGGGTAATCCCCCTTTGCTATGTTGTATGAACGTGGATTACCACTCTGTTGCTTTTGAGTCCCCTCTACTCTCTTCTGATGAAGCCCTGGATTTGTATGCTCACATTAAGAACTTAGCCAACTGCATAATTGACATCCAAACCTCTTCCTACACCTCTGCGTACAAGACCAAGATACTAGAACTCTCTCCTGATAATGCTGGAGGTTCTTCCTTGCCAGAGTTTAAAGTTGAAGACCACATCCTTTACTACCAACATAGAGTGGGAGAACGTGCTCATAAGTTAGATATATTATTGATTGGACTGCTAGAAGTTACGTCCAAACATGGTTCAGAATACAGTGTGTAACTCCTCTCAATTGATCACCTGTTTTCCTGAGTGCACACTAAGTTTCTCCACAAGTACTACCCCTAATGCCAATCTAGAAAGGGGCAATGTTGTGAATGCCTATATTCACAGTCTTTTGATTTCCCCTCCATTAAGTTCTTTTGAGGACAAATCCCTTGCTTTTGCCTTCACTACTTGAAATGGCTATATTTCCAAAGATGGAGGCTCGACTTTTTGTCTTTCTTGCTCTTTGCAACTCACTTGCCCAACTCACGTGTGTGACAAGTGATCCTATTGTTCTTTTATTGCTTTGTGGTAACACCAAACAATATACATTCCAATTATTTATCTTCAATAAAAATTAAGTTTTATTCATATTTATGCTTTTGTGTTTTCAAGTACTTTGGCACCTCTCTCTAGCCACAACTAGTAGAGATTTATTATTCAGGGGCACAAGGTAATTGCTTTACCATCACTTATGACTAACCAAGACTTAGTACAAATCCAATCCTAAGGTTAGGATTTCCTGTTGTGTGTCAGTGGGTAACCTCAAGAATTAACTCATACAGCATTGAACACCTTCATATCAACAATACTCAAAATTATTTTTCTTATTTTCAATATCCAAGGTTATTTTTTCTGGCTTAAATAGTAGACACTGATAATAAAACCAATGTTTTTTTTATTTTGAGTTTTTAATTGAAATTATAAATATAAAGCAAAAATGATTTTTTAACTTGTTGACATGGAGGATGGTCCATAATATATGAGTTAATTCTGGAGGTTGCCTGTCTGTGCTGCGCCTCAGAACACAACACTCACCAAGAATAAAGCAATCACAGGCATTCTACCTCCCATCAATGTGGGTCAGGTGTGCAAGTTCTTTGGCATGGTTGTGTATATGCAAAAGTTCATCCCCAACTGTGGAGAGCTAATTGCATCCTAAACCAAGCTTCTAAATACCAAGCAGCACTTCCATTGGACACCTGTCAGAAACCAGGTCTTTTAAAAGTTAAAGCAGAGGCTTACAACAGCACCTGTACTGCAATTTCACAATTGGAATTTTTAATAAAAACTTGAAAGTGACGCCTCTGACAGGACCACAGGGGGTGTATTAAGAGTGGAAATTAATGAGGGTGCCTTTCTTCCCGTGGCCTATGAATCCAGGAAGCTTACAACTTGGATCAATATTACCCCATACACAATAAGAAGTTAGCAACAATTGTGCATTGTGTCAAAAAGTGGCGCTGTCACCTGGAAGGTGCCACCTTTCCACCCTAATTCTTGACAGATCACAAGTCACTTAAGTATTTCAACACTCAGTCACACTCAGTCACACTTTAATGGCACCAGGCAGGATGGGTCAAGCATCTGTCTTTATACCAACAGCACATCAAATAAAAACCTTGAAACAAATTAGTCATAGCCAACACTCTCTCCAGGCTGTATGCAATATTCCTCATGGGAGATGACATCATAGACTCAGAATGGCCCATGCTCTACCTGTGTCCTGAGGCCACCCACTATAAGGGGCTTAATTCAGCAATCATTTCAAACTTAAAGAACAATGAGAGCCAGTTTATAATTGATGCTGGAAATGTGTGCTGTTGGACAGAGACAGATGAAAATACACCTTATATCCCACTACACAGCAATGAGACACAATCCTACATTATCATCACACCTTAGGTCATATCAGAGGGTTTAACCTCTCTAGTATCACAAAACATAAGGTTTGGTGGTCCCAAATGCACTACTACATTCTGGATCTCCTCAAGATGTGTGTGTTGTAAAAAACAGTCTAAACCTGCCCCAACTAAGTCAGTTCTATCTATTAGGGCCATGGAACCCTTTGAACAGTGGGCCCTTGATATTGTGAGGCCCCTTCCTAAAGACAAGCTAGGCAAGAATTACATCATCACCATAATTGACTACTTCCCCTCTGTCTGGTGGCATGGGCAACCATTAATCACACTGCCACAACCATCACTTGCTTCATTGATAAGAAAGTTGTGGCACACTTTGGTCACCCCAAACAGCTTATCACCAATGGGGGATATGAGCTTGTGGGACATGTCATAAAGGCATAATGCCTCAGGAATGCTCTCAAGCAAGTGATCACTATTCCATACTACATTCAAGCCAACAGGCGCGTAGAGCACCTGAATGACTTACTAGTACAATGAGTTGTCAACTCTCCCAGGAGCACCCAAACACTGCCTGGACAGAGCACTTTCCCACCACCCTGCTCATTATAAGAGCCAGAAATTTTGGGATGGGCTGCAGCCCCAGCGCTCTGTCATTTGGCACTCCTGAAAGCTTGCCTGGGATAGAGGAGGAAAAGCTATAAACCACAGTTCCAGGAAAACCTCCTCTCACAACTACCCCTTGCTGACCCAATGGCAGGCCAAGGTTTGTACATAGAGCAAGAATGGATCAAAGGGGCAACCAAGAACCTCAAAGCAAGATATGCTGTGGGTTTGTGATAGATCCAGGTCCAACCAGTCAAACTTATCTATATCTTGCCCTTGACTCTTATTACTATTAAATTTCTGTGAAAAAGCTTTGAGGAGCTTTGCCTCCAGGGTGGCAATTTTGTGGGACAACACTTTATTGTCATCTCTCCAATAAGCCAAAATTTTGACACTATTTTCCTCCCTACTTCTTAACACCTCAACTTCACAATTAGCTCTGTATTTCACCTATTATAAAATCTCCTCAAACCCTAACAGCAAGTTCCAGGAATACCATGCATAAACTTGATTTCCTTGTGCAGGGGTTTCCTCTTTGGCAAAATAGTTGAAATATAGTCCTTCAAAAGCCACTTTCACTTCTACTAAAGATTCCTCAGGTGCTATCTTAGAGACCTCCAGACTTGCCCAAGCCTCCTTGAGCAAACTGATAGGAACCTCATTTCTAGCAGCAGCAGTTTTGTACACAAAACACTCCAAATTTGCTCTTTCAAATGATAGTAAAGAATACATGATAATTAGAAAGTAGTTGAATTGAAAGCGTCAAAATTGACAATATATCTTTATTAAAATGTACTATTTTTGCTTATATACCATTTGGGGCATAATTGTTTGAAAACCCCTCCGGTCTTTGAATCAACCTATGATTCATATCACGTAGTCTATGACATTTGAGTCATCTAAACCTAGATCTTTACCTAAAAGATCACCAATAATTCTCAACCTATAGAATCAACCTAAAATGGGAAGAAGTCACCTGACTACATTCATCCCAATGCATCAGTTCATCATGGAGCTTCCCCAGCTCCCGGTGCCAAAACCCTGTGGAATATACCCATTCCAAAACTCATCTATCAATGTTCCAACTAGGAACCAGATGATTAATCCTGAATACATAGATATCCTTGCCTTTATTTAGTTAATATTACATTTAATGGTGTTCTTGTGTTTCAAAAAACCTGTTAAAACGCTTCAATCCTCTAACAAGACACCACCACAGTGTTTCTAAACCCAAATTTGGTGGTTTACCTATGGTTAACCTTAACCATACTTCTTGACAAAGTCAAGGCAATCAACCAATAAATTTAAATCCTTATTAATTATATTGAATGTATTTATTAATTAACCTTCCTGGTAAATTAAATTGTTTTTGAGACACCTAGTCTCTAAGATTAATTTGGACAATTATGCCTTAGTTTTGTCAGTTAGTACAGCCTAACTAACAAAACTACCTTCTGTTTCATTTATTAGATATAGATAAAAGTTTCCAGGAATCTTTATCTTAAAAATTCCTGCCAAGCTTATCTATATAAAATTTACAGCAAAAAAGAGCAATTTTTATATTTTGGAGTATTTATTTGGATAAATACTCAACAGTGACTGTTATACAGTCACAAGGCCCCTTCCTTCTCTTTGGGGGAATCAGCCTCATCTTACTGGACCTTTATTAGCTCTAGTTCCCCATGGAACAGCTTAAGGAATTGAGGATGAACACAGGACCATTCTTCTCCTAGGGCATCTCCAACTCCAAACTAGTTATTTTGGTCCTGGACTAACCAAGATATTCTTCATAGGACCCACCCATTGCTGAAGACCTCTTCTTGGGTCTTTTTCTTGGCGCCTTTGATCAAACCAAACCAGATCTCTAACCTGGAAATGATCATAGGGAATTGCTCCAGGCTTTGAGTTCCACTTGGCGGCACATTTCTCTCAAACTCACTCTCCTTTACTCCTAGCCTTGGCAAATAACTTCTGCATCTTGACTGCATATTCTTCTACGGCGTCTTCATAGGAATTCTTTTCCACAAACTCACATTGACCAACCTCAGTGCTTGTAGCAACAGCTCCCATGTTGACACTAAAAATGTTGACATGGCCACTGCCAACCCAAAACTCTAAATCTATTATGTTTTTTGCTAGTTGTGCTAGCTTAATTCTTTTTTTAAAGCGTTCAGGGGTGCAAACCCAGAACACACAAAAACTGTGGCCATTTTGCACAATTTAATATTAAGCTTAATAAAAAACTCAAGTTAACCAGATTTTCCCTTTACATTTACTAATAAAAATTAGTTATTTTTTATTTGTTTTCACAACTTAAAAGTGTCAATGTTGACACTTTTGAAGCATAACTTATTTTAAATAACAAAATTGAAACATCTACAACAAAGAAATTAAGTGTGCATTTAAAAATATTTTTTTTATTTAATTAATATATAGAAAAAGCCATTATGCATACTTTTATTATTAAAATGTTCATGTTATAAATATATATGTGGCACTTATTCTGGCTTTAATATCATAAATGGATTGGTGGCTAACAACAATCCAATAATTTAAGTGTGAGTTACTATGTAATTTACTATAGAGTTTATTATTGAAAATAATGTTGACACTTGAAAATGTCGTTTATTTGCTTGTGATTATCTGCTGGGGTGGAGTTAAGAAAATTAGAGTGGCACAATTAAGCTTAAATTAATATGCCACCTCATATAAAGAATGCTGTATGTGATGTTGTCAACACTTTACCCTTTTCATTATCTTAACCAACGTTTTAGCAACTTCTTATAAGTGCAATGGTAAAATATCATATTACCATCCCCAAAATATAATTTTTAATAAAGAAATAAAGAACCTTGATACTTTTTTACTTATTTTTATATGTTTTTTTTAATTTTTATATGTGAACAAAAACACACAGAAAACAGTTAATTTTTGCTAGCTTGCTTAAATTTAATTAAGTGTACTATGAAAAAACATAGCAAAATTTTAAAAATATGTTGACAGTGACAATGTTGTCAAAAATAATGTCTACAAATTTTCTAATTGACAGTGAGAATTCAGCTTATTATTACTAATTGTCACTCATTATGTTGACACTTTTCATTTCTCACATATAAAACTTTATGTTTTACATAATAAAAGCATCCGGTTTTTTGATATGTTTTATTTTTAAATTTTCTATTTCATATTTTTAATTTTTAAATAAAATATATTTATAAAGCTAATAATTTCAGTAAAATCTCAACTTTTAACTTTCTATTTATAACTTTAATAAAATAAAAACTATACAAGTATTTTTTACCTTTTAAATGCCAAGAAAAGCCATATAAAGTTTCCTTTTTATATATTATGTTTTAAAGCTGTTTTGTTTGTTTTTAAATACATTGCTTTATTTTTCATAGTTTATTTTTTAGGACAAAAACACATCTAAGCAGCCCAAAGGAACCAAGCGTCCCTTTAAGCCAACCAAATCTACCAAGAAGAAGCCTGTCTTGTCAAAGAAGGCCACCTCCAAGCCCTCCCCTGAGCCCTCTCCTGAGAAGAGCCCTGCTCACTCCACTGGGGGAGAGGAATCTGATGTCTCCCTTATGGACCACAGTTTTTACAACTTGGCTTCAGAACAGGAGCCAGCCAAGAAAAAAAGCACTCAGCCCAAAAGTCCCCACCAAAGTATAAGTTTCCTGCACATGAGGAGCACCACAACAAGCCCCTGTCAAAACTGCAGGCTTGACCTTCCAGCAAGGTTCTAACCAAGTAGGTTTATGACCTGCAATACAATTATCCAGTCACTGAAAGCCAGACTAGGAAGTCAACTTGAATTACTAAATCCAACAACATGAACAGATGATGATCTTTTATGGTGGATCCCTTGTTTTGGCGCTTGACTCATTATCAGGATCAAGCCAACCCCTTCATCATCCAGCCATGTGATCACCAATCATGTTCCTGTTATCCTTGATTCACATGAACTATATAATCATCATCTCACAATAAAGATTATTATCTAGCTTCTAAATATTTTCCCCCTTGTAACTCTGCTAAAACAGCACAGTTACAACATTGGTAGCACAGGTAGGTTCTCCATCCTACCTTATCTTTAAAAAATTTGCCTGTTGCCTGCACACGCCGCGGCCAACAAATCCTTGACAGAATTATGTCTGGCCTCCTGCCTGACTGGACTCTGTACACCCCTGGTACCGCCATACCTGATGGCTTTGTTCTGTACCAGAACACAGTAATCCCACTACCCGCCTTCAACGCGATGTCTGCACAAGGTTTTTTTCAGGCTCCCTCATCAATGCTGTGACCAGCTGAAAAAACCACCATGCCCATCTACTTAGCTCAAAGACTACAGAGCGCCGCCTTGGAACCTTTTGCCAGGCCAACTACAACAACGCTGCCGCATGGACCCAGTCCGCCCAGAGCAAGCTGGCTCAGATGGAATGCCCACAGCGGATTTTGGATTGCAGAAATTTCCATTTGCCTGACCCATGACGCTGGCACTTGGTGCAACAAGTGGCACAAAGAGCACACCAACAAGAACTGGGATACCTTTAAGCAAGAATTCCTGGCAAGATTTGTGCTTAAAGATACAACACTTATGATCATACACCAAGTAAGGACCTGACCCAGACAGGCACTGTGAAGGAACTCAACCACGCCTACAAGGACCCTGTCTTCATGCACCATCTGAAATGGCCTTTGATACCCCAGTCACACACCTCATGTACAACAACGCCCTCAAGTTGCATGTGATATGACATGTGAACCTGGACAAGGTGATCAACCTGCAAAGCTTGTACTGTGAAGCAGAGAAAGCGGAACAAACCTCCAACGCACTTCATAAGGCACAAACTGGGAAACAAGTGAGACCCAATAATTCTTATCCAGGCAGGCGCTCCTCTTGACCACCTCCTGGAGGCAACAGGAATAACGCCAACCACAAACCCACGGGCTCAAATGGACATGGAAATGGAAACAATGGCCAGTCAAACTGGACCCATTTCCGTGACACCGCCACACAAGGCAACCAAGACAAGGGAAAAGCCTGGGGAGAGCACTAAGCAAGCCAAGCTCTCCCAACACAGCTCCTGACTTGCCCAATGATGAGTACCAACCCAAGGATGTGGATCAATTCCCAGTGATCCAGGTGCCCTCAGAAGACCCAGTACTGTACACCATTGCCAGACATCCCAATAAATTGATGTCCTATCCTTTCCACTTTTCAGTTATACAGGCTCAGCATTCCTGGATTTGGGCGCAGACCAAACCCTGGTCAACAGTAGCTTTGTGGATAAGTTCAAGCTGGCCACTAATCCTTTGCAGATTAAAAATGTGGTCCTGGCTGACAAACACCACATCACTGTGACAAAGGAAACTGCCCCCTTCTTTGTCATGCTTGAGAACCTCCACTCCCCCACAAGGTCCTGTCATTGACTTCCCAAAGTTTAACATTGTGCTGGGACTAGACTGGCTGCAAAAGAACAATCCTCACGTAGACTGGGTAACCTCAGTGTTGACCATCAAGCGTGAAGGTGTCAACCACCAGATCTACCCTTACTCTGTGGACCAACTTCTACTCAACCACGTCTTTGTGCGCATCACAGAGACCCATGACAAGAAAAAAAAACCTGAAGGCAATTGATTGGGACTCCTTCCAGTACAATATCATACATTTCAAAGACCACCAGGATACCTCCACGCCTCAGGACCGCAAAATTGTGGCCCGCCATCCAGAAATCTTCAAGTGAGTGCTGCCTGGGCTGCCCCTGAGAATTGTATTCAGCACTCTATCCAACTCAAGGGGGCTGTAACCAAGGTGCGCCCTATCTACAGGCTGACCCCAAATAAAGACAACACCTTATGTGCCTACCTCAAAGAGGCATTGGAAAATTCCTTATCCACCCCTCATAGTCTCCCTTTGGGGCCGCCATACTCTTTGTGGCTAAGAAGGACGGTACCTTACATCTGGTCACAGACTACTGCGCCCTAAACAAAGTTACCATTAAGAATTGTTACCCACTACTACTGATTGACAACCTCTTTGATGCCTTAGGAGGAGCCACAGTCTTCTCCAAGATTGACCTGACGGCAGGCTACAATCAGATTTGTATTAAGGAGGAAGACATTCCCAAAACAGCCTTCCACACTAAATACGGCTCCTAAAAATGTGTGGTGCTCAACTTTGGTATGACCAATGCCCCGTTCACCTTTATAACTTTCATGAACAAAGTACTTGAGCCCCACATTGGCAAGCACACCCTAGTATATATAGACAGCATTATTGTCTACAGCCCCTTGTTGGAATAACACCACAAAGATCTCAAGGCAGTCTTTGCTACCTTGGCATAACACAAACTGTTGGCCAAGCCCTCCAAGTACCAGCTCTTCCAAAAACAACTAACCTTCCTGGGATACATAGTATTGAAGGACGGCATCAAGCCCAACAGTCAAAAAATACAGGCCATCTGCAAGATGCTGCCACCCAAGGATAATTTGGAACTCCATACCTTCTTGGGAATGGTGGCCTATGTACGCTGCTTCATACCTGACTGTGGCGTTTTGACTTCCCCCTTATCTGCCATAACAGGCGCCAAGTCCAAGTTTGTGTGGACCCCTAAATGTGACCTCTGCTTTAGATGTCACAAGGAAAACTCACGGCAGCTCCCATCCTACAATACCCCAAACGTGACGGGGAATACCAAATGGAAACTGACGCCTCAGATGCATCCATTGGGGGAGTACTACAAATCAAAAATAATGACAGTGACTTCCTGCCTGTAGCTTATGAATTGCAAAAATTGACAGATGGCAAGTACCAATACATATCCACAACAAAGAACTGTTGGCTATTATGCACTATCTGGTCAAATGGTTCTGTTACCTAGAATGGCAGGAAGAATTCACAACATTAACCAACCACAAGTTGCTCATCTATTTCAAAACGCAGGCAAATCTGTTGCGCTGTCAAGCCTGGTGGATGAGAGCTATTGGAGCAATTTAACATGCTCATCCAGTAAAAACCTGGGGCCAAGCTTGCCATGGCAGACGCCTGTCCCCTCTGTATGTCCGTGCTTCAAGAGGAGAGAATGGGCTTGACCCAGACTGGCCTCTCTTAGTACTACAAACAAAGAACAAAGGTTTCCCCCCAGCACAACTGGCATAACAAAGAAGACAGTAATCAAAATTGAACACCTATTAGCTGACGTATAAGGGACCCTACACAGAAAAATGTCTGACAGCACAACCCTTCCCTAAATCCCCATGCATCAGCGAGTCAACACCATCCTATGCTATCACAGGGACCTTGGAAATACCAAGAGCCAAAACCTATATGAGTTCCTTAAGCATAAGGACTGGTGGCTAACCTTATATTGCAATGTTCAAGAAGTTCTAGACCAATATGAGGTATGCAAAAAATAGCCAAAAGCAAAACCCGGCAAAGTCAGTACTTCCCATCCACACACAACTACCTTTCAAAGTATGGGCTCTTGACATTGTTGGCCCCATTCCAGGGAAACATAATGACAAGAAATACATCATCACCGCCATTGACTTCAATACAAGATGGCCTGTAGCCCAAGCAGTAAAGGCACACACTGGCAATGACGTACAAAAATTTATTGGCAAGGAGATAATTAGCAAGTTTGGAAAACCAGAACTCCTGATAACCAATGGAGGGAAAGAATTGACCTCTGAAACCACCAATGTATACCTCACAAAAAATGGGGTCAAACACACCGTAACAACACCATGCCACCCACAGGCCAATGGATGTGTAGAGCGGCTTAATGGTAGCCTCGTGCAAGCCTTAGCTAAACTCACCACTAGGAGACCTGAAGACTGGTATAAGCAGCTGCCAACTGCACTACTTGTGTGTCAAACCCAAGTGAACAGATCCACTGGGAAAAGCCCGTTTGAATTGATATACAGCACACAGCCAAATATCATTCAAGCATTTACAGGACCTAAACTGGAAATTCCAAGTGAAGTCCCTTCACACTCAGACCCTCAAGTAATAGAGGCCAACAGCAAAAAAACAGTTAAAGAGAATGAGCGTCTACAAAAGATCTTTATCCCCATCTGCAATAGACATGAAGTTGGGGACAAAGTTTGGGTCATGAATGTTGACAAAAGCAAGCTACAATCCAAGAAAGTGGGGCCAGCAATCATTCTGAAGATAAATGACAATAACACTTACCTTATGCAAGGGCTTGGAAAACATAAGCAAGACAAGACTCTACACCATGGTTGCCTATAATCCTGCAAAGCAAGGCAGAAACAACAAGAAACCTCCCTGCCTGCCACAGAACAGCAACTAGTTCAATACAGTGCCTGGGCTCCTGACAACTTTGCTGACAACCTGCTCCCAGAGGAGGCCAACCTTCAGTTGGGGGGTGTTGAAACCGCAGGCTCAACCTGCCAGCAAGGTTCCAACCAAGCAGGTTTGTTAACCGCAATCTAATTATCCGGTCTCTCAAAGCCAGACTAGGAAGTCAACTTGAATTACCAAATCAAACAACATGAACAGATGATGATATTTTATGGTGAATCCCTTGTTCAGCGCTTGACTCATTATCAGGACCAAGCCCCCCCTCTCCCATCCAGCTGTGTGATCACCAATCATGTTCCTGTTATCCTTGATTCACATGAACTATATAATCACTTTCTCACAATAAAGATTATTATCTATCTTCTAAATATTTTTCCCCATGATCTTGTCTAAAACAGCACAGTTACAACACCTCCTTCTGCTTCCCCACCACCACTAAACTCCCCCTTCAAGCTCATCTGGGGATGATTCAAAGCCCTGCCCCAATTACTTCCCTAGCTTCTGCTATGCTCCTACGGGCCCCTGGGACCCTCTGTTGGCCCATAACATCTGCAAAGTTGATAGGAAGTTTAAGGTTTCTTCTTCCCTACCAAAGTTTTTTCCAATCATGAGTGTCAAAGATGGGCCAGCAATGGTGGCCAATGGGTACATATTTTCCTGTAAAAAATGCTAACCAGGGCTTCAAGAGCCAGCATTACAACTGCAAAGACCTCTCCTGCCCAGTGCAGATCAATACTGAGCACTGGGACCTGGTACAGACCATCAAGGGTTAACACACTTGTGTGATGCCTAACACAACCATTGCCAGCTTCTCAAATGGTATCTGGTGCAGGTCATGCCCACCTCAAAGGACCTTTCCCCAACTCAGCTGGCTGTGCTTGCGTACAAGTACCTCTCCCCCACCAACCTCAAGAGGGTGCCAACCCATACCCAGTTGGTCAAGTTTGAGTGATAGGTACCAAGCCTTGAACCACCTGGCCAAGAGCGCCACCATCATTGAAGACCTGGTCCTCACAGATGCCCTCAAAAAAACTGAGGATGGGGAGATGCTCCTAGACCATGAAAATGGGCAGGAAGTGGAGGATAGGATTATAGCCTACACCACAACCCAAACCCTGGAGCAGCTCAATACTGCTATCACCTGGCTGTGTGACAGCACATTTGCAACCTGCCCAACCATCTTCAAGCAGCTTTGGGTTCTGTATGGGCAGTTCAATGACCAGGCTATCTCTCTTGTATTCTTCCTCCTGCCTGATGCCAAGACAGAAGTCTATACCAGAGCATTTAAAATTGTCCAGGATGCTTTGAGCTCCCTTCCCACTAACCAGCTCCCCTCTCCCACCCACACTACAAGGGCCAATCTCTCCTCTGAGAAGAATGAGTCAAACCTAGCCGCAGAGCAGCTAGCTCATGTGCGCTCACTTGGGCCAAAGGTGATAATAATGGACTTCAAGCAAGCTCAGTTCAGAGCCTTTGAGTCCACCTTCAATGGAGAAGTTTAGGGCTGCTTCTTCCATCTTAGGTAGTCCTTCATCAAACACCTCAAGAGCAAGAAGGAGCTCTACAAGAAGTATCTCAATGATGATTAAGGGAAGTGCCGCTTTACCATGACCCAGTTTGCTGCCTTGGCTTTGAGGCCCTACTGGAGGATGCTTATATCAAGAAGCACTCCACCATTTTCAAGGGCTACCTTGATTACTTTGAGCGACAATGGGTAGACAAGAAGGTGACCACCCAGAGAGAAAAGAGCGGGGCCACTGCCCCTTGGAATTGCCAGGGCACCTGCCTCAAGGGTGAGATGAAGACCACCTACAGCCTTGAGGTTTGGCACAGGCACTTGAAGACCAAGTTTGGGTCCAGCCCCAAATACAACAAGTTCTTTTCCAAGCTACAGGAGGAGCAAGCCAGAAATGTCTCCAAGTTTTGCAACCTAACCAGCTGGGAAGCCCTCAAGAAGAAGAAGATCAAGGACCAGGAGTACCAGGAGGCAGTACAAACGGTAATGAAGAAGTATAAGGTGGCAGAAATCAAAAAATACCTTGAAGATGTAGTAACTGCTCCGGCTAGTGACTTTGATTAGCCAAATAAACTTTGCTTTACTTTGCCTGTATTGATTTTACTTTTGGATTTTTAGTTTTATTTTTATTTTTTACAGATAGTAAATATCTTTTTAGGTATAAATGGTAAGTTTTGGATACAGTTTCAATGTGGTTTTGTAAGAAATATCTTATATTTTGTTAATTTTTCTTTAAGGCATGAGATTTTTTCAGTTATGCTTATATAAGGTATAATAAATTTAAATTAGAATTTTCTTATATTTGTAGTTATTATGATATATAAAATTTTTAATTTTTTGGTTCATTGGAATTTTAATTTTTATGGGGAATAAAAATAATTTTATAATAAAAAGTGTAATTTACAAAATAAACTGAAAAATAGTTGCTTATATCTCCATTTTTATTACTTAATGTGATTTTTTTATTGCAGTTTTGAATACTCTGGGGTCATTTGAGTATAATAATATATTTTAAAATATTTTTAAATTAAAATGTTTAAGGTAAACTATGCTGTTACTTAAAAAAGTGTTGACATCCAGGAGACAACATTATGTAAAAAACGGGTTGTCACTTTACTATAGTGTTGACATTAAAAGTGTCAACATGGCCACTGTTGACTTTTTGGTGTCAGCATGGGCACTGTTGCCGTGCTTGTTATTGTTTCCCGTCTAAACAACATCTAAAACAGAGAAAACCCAGTAGCATCATGGGGCATTGTACAGTATGCCATGACACTCATTGCCAGGTGATCTTTCCAATGGATTGTGGTTCCATCAGCCAATTTCTCCATAATGTGCTTCAGTGCTTTAATGGTTCTTTTGGCTAAACCATTTGTCTTGGGATGATATGGGGCTGAGGTTAATTTAGAAATGTCCCATTTCAAGCGTTCCTTAGCCAATGCTGGTCCTACATAAGGCGGTTCATTATTGGTGAGAGCTTTCTCAGGACATCCATGCCGTGCTATTATTTCTTCCCAGAGAAACTTAGCAATTGTTGCAGATTGAATGGATTAGACATTAAAGTTGTCTATATAGGAATTGAGTGACAGAACAGTTGCGCAATCACACTATTGCATCCTGATTTTACTAGAGATAAAGACGTTTAAAACGCCTCTAAAACAGGTGTTTGATATGTCTTTCAAATGCGCACAAGGCACAGGCTTTACTTCTGCAATTATAAATAGAACAATAAAGCTATTTATATCTACCTCCCTATGGAAAGCCGCGTGGAAGCAGTTGTTCTCTTGTAGTGGACTTTTAGCTGTGTCAATCCACTCTCCTCCATTAGGGAAGTCCTTCTGGCTGTGCCTTCCTGCCCCTGGTGGCAATTCCCCCGCCTCACACTATATAAGTGTGATACTATCTAAATAAACACCAGTTTTGTCTTATTATCTTCTTATATTCTTCTGTCCTTACCCAGGCTTTCACTATACCACAACAGGTATAGTATTAAGATAAAGAAGTAATAGACTAACTATTTGTAGAAATTAGTACCCAGGCTGCATATTTTACAACATTGGCACACTTGGCTTCTACAAACCACAGCTTCCTCTCTTCCTACCCCAGCGGCCCTTTTTTGTGGAGGGAGAGATGTCCTTGCCTATACCTGCGGCTCCCTCTACCCAACCCACTCCAGGATCAACCTTCACTGCTTCTGGCTCTCTATCTGGTAGACTCCATGGCTCTTCCTATGGTCAACCAGGACTAAGCCAGTGGTTACCTAACTTCCAACAATTCTTCAGAAATTGCCAGCTCCCAGTCAAGTATGATCTCCTGGATGAACTCCTTTAAAAAGGCTCTTACCTCCTTGATACCAATCCAGCCTGACCCCATGGCTGAAGCAGCTGGCATGAACTGCGTCTCCTGCTCCTTGAAGCCTGCCCTGGTGAAGGAAGTATGCTGTCAATATTCTCCTTCTTCTTCTGGTTGTTCTCCTGATAGAATCTCCCTTAATTCTGGCACCCTCCAAACTGTTAGCTCTGGCCCCTGCTCTGGCCCCCAAACCTTGCTCAAAATAAATCAGAAGCTGATACTCCCACTCTGGAATGGCTCTATGGATGAGCAAGATAGAACATGTACTTTCTTCCTTGGTACCCACCCAGATGAATCAGCATGTTGCCCTGGAGTTCTATGATCATCAACAGAAAACTCCTAAGCTGGAAGACAGCCATAACAGCTGCACCATGGGATTCTCTGCTCTTCAGGATACTATAAAGGCTCAAGAGAGACAGATGGGGTTTATGGAAGAGGAATTAGTTCTGGCCTTTCAGGAAAAGAAAGAGTGGCTAGATGAGTTGGATGCTCAACATGCTCTCCTTGACTCCCTTCAGGACCAACTAAGCAAGCACCTTGAAGATGCCTCAGCAAAAAGTACCCCTAATACTCTAATGGGATTGCATGGTAATGCTAAAGCTGATAGTTCCCCCTCTCAGAAGATCCATACTACATTTCCCCTTTCTGACTACCACCACTGTCACAGAAGCAATGAAGATGATGTCTCCTTCATTGCACCTTCAGCAGGCACCCTGGAGTCTCCCTGGGAATCTGATAGCAATCCCTTTATCACTTGTGATGGTTATAAAGCAGCTAAACCTCAGGCTAATCAGAGCAAGGAAGAATTTACTGGTGATTCTGGCATTGAGAGTACAATGAGGATCACTCAAAAAGCTATTAAGCAGCCAGAACAAGGAGAAATCCTTGGCTGCATTTGTGGTTTCACCTCCCTCCTCTTTCCCCATTCCTCTCCCCCCTGACAAGCCTGTGCCTGACCCTGACACTTGTTGTTCCTTTACAACAGAGCCTTCTGATGCCTCTCTGCTGGTTGACTTTGCCTCTCAATCAGAAACGTTGAATTCTTTCACTGTGAGAATGCAAGATAATCTTGCCTACTGGGTCCCCACATCCAAGTTCTTCTTGGCCATGGACCTGATACCTGGCTACTGGCAGATTGATCTCCCTCCAGATGACCCAGAGAAGTGTGCCATCCTTGCCAACCAAAGGCTGTTCCAACCTACCAGGATGTCTCTGGGTCTCTAATGCCCCAGCCACCTTCCAACAAGCTATGGACGCTGTGATGGGGAGCCTCAAGCCCTCATGTGCCCTGGTCTATCTGGATGACAATACCGTCTTCTCTTGCATCTATAACAATCACCTGGAACCTCTGGAAGAAGTGTTCAAACGTCTGCACTACATCAATCTGGAGTACACTGATGGAGAGCTTCCAGTTGCTTATACACTGTGTAGTAAGAAGGTCAAGGTGCTACCTCTCTCAATTGGGGAAGCCAAGGGTATCCCAGTCTATGCCTCTTGTAATGTGATAATCCCACCTGGCGCCCAGTTGATCCACAATACAGGCCTCTTGCTGTCTCTACCAGCTGGAACTCATGGAGAAATCTTTGGCATCCCTAATGCCTCCAGACTAGAACCATGGGTTGTGCCAGGCATCCTCATGCCAAGTGAGAAGGAGGTACTCATACTCTTGGCCAACATGAGTTGTGAAGCTATGGTTGTTGCCAAACACCAACTTCTGGATTATATAAGGCTGGAAGAGCATGACAACCTGCAAGAGACTGCCCCCTTTGTGGACTTCTCTGAGTTGGATCTACCCTGTGAGCAACCACTGGTGCTATTTTTCATAAGCCGCAACTCTCTATACAGCCTCTCTGATGAACAGAAGGATCAAGCTATGGATCTCTTTTCCCAGTATAAAGATGTGTTTTCCAAGGATGATTATGACCTGGGCAAGGCTGCAGATGTTGCTCATCATATTGGCACCCAAGGCAGTCCACCTATCCGCTCCAGACCTATACAGCGCAGTCAAGCCAATCATGCTGTGGCTAACAAGGAGCTTCAGAAGCTATTGAGATCTGGCTTACTGGTCCCCAGTAAAAGCCCTTGGGCTTCCCCTTTCCTGATTGTCAAAAAGAAGGATGGCAGCAACCGTGTGGTGATTAACTACTGTCAACTGAATGCTGTTACCAAGAGGGATTCATATCCCCTCCCTTGTATTGACAATACCTTGGACCAACTGGGTTGCTCCAAGTTCTTCAGAGCCATGGACCTTATCAGTGGGTACTGGCAGATTGACCTACCCCCTGCCAATCAATAAAAATGTGCAATCATCACTGACCAAGGGCTATTCTAACCCACAAGGATGCCTCAAGGTCTATCCAATGCCCTGGCTACCTTCCAGCAGGCCATGGATGCAGTGATGGGCAACCTCAAACTCACCAGTGTCTTGGTCTACCTGGATGACATTAATGTGTTCTCCCAAACCTTTAATGATTGCCTAAAACACTTGGAGGAAGTCTTCCAGAGGTTACTTGTAGCCAATCTCAAGCTCAAGCCACACAAGTGCAACTTTTTCAAGGAGCACCTTGAGTTCTTGGGGTTCATCATTAGCCAAGATGGACTCCGCCCTATACCTCTGAAGGTGGAAGCCATTGAGAAAACACAGATTCGGCCAATAAGCTGGACGTGCAGGTCTTCCTGGGGATGATTGGGTACTACTGCCGCTTCATCTTCAACTTTGCATCCCTGGGCAACCCCTTTTTCAGCTTCTCAGAGCTGATAAGGAATTCTTCTGGAGCCCAGTGTTCCAATCTACCTTCAATGCTCTCAAGGGAACACTGACTGCAGCCCCCGTACTGGCCTACCCTGACTTTGCAAAGCCGTTTGTGGTTCATACAGATGATAGCCTAACTGAAATTGGGGTTGTTCTCTCCCAACTGGACTCCAAAGGACTTGAACACCCTGTTGTATACTGCTTGTGTACACTTAACGTTCACAAGAGGAACTACATTATCACCAACTGAGAGTGTCTGGCTGTGATATACTCCTACCAACAATTCAGAGCCTATCTCCATGAGATACATTTCACAGTTGTAACAGACAATGCCTCCTTGAAATGGCTGAAGACCCTCAAGGACCCCAAAGGGCGTCTGGCATGTTGGGCCATTAAACTTCAGGCTTATGACTATGAAATCAATTATCAAGCCAGGGCAGCCCACCAGAAAGCTAACTGTCTCTCCTGCCTTCCCACTGTTGCCTTAGTATCCCCCATGGCTGATATTCTCTATGACAAGCTTTTAGAGGATCCTTGTTTGTGGGGGGAGAGCCGGTAGAGATACAGAGAGGTCTCAAGAAGCTAGCTGTGATACCAAGGTCTCTAAGGGACAATTCCTGAAGCTTTTTGGAGACTCTTAGCTACTCTACAACCGCCCATCCCTACACAGGGACTCAGTGGTGGCTGCTCACAAGACTACTGGTCATGGTGGCATACAGAAGACGTTAGATCTGCTACAGCAGCACTGCTTCTGAGAAGTAATGCACACTGACATATTAGATAAACTAGCCAACTGTCATGACTGCAACATTGAGAGGCCTAAGGTTGCCAAGTTCCAACACAGAGTTGTACGCCCTGGGTTTGCCTTCCACACTGTAGCCATTGATGTAGTTGCCCCCTTCCAGCTACCAACAGTCACAACAAGTTCATCATTGTGGCAGTTGACCATCTGACTAAATGGGTAGAGGCCAAGGCAATCCTCAGCTAATCTGCACTGAGACAGCCATGTTCACCCTGAAGAATATCATATAAAAACATGTTTGCCCCAGATTCTGCTGACAGACAATGGTACCAACTTCACCAGTTATATCATTCCCTGCGTCAACCAACTGATGGGAATTTGTGGGGCACTATCCACTCCTTACCACCCACAGACAAATGGCATGGTAGATTGCACTAATAGGAGCCTGGTCCAGATACTCCAAAAGCTAAGTCACCAACATGAGACTGAATGGGATACCTTCCTTCCTGCGGCCACCTTTACATATAACATTTATGTACCATTGTGCCACTGGCAAGCCGCCCTTCCAACTGCTCTACAGCTGGCAACCAGGACTTCCCCCTTTACTATATTCCTTGGTAAAGCCCAGCCTGGCTATGTCCCCAGAGACATACCTCAACAAGCTGGTTTAAACTCTTACTTGCTTGCAATCAGAGGCCTACACCGTAATCTTAAACCATAAGTTGCATGACCTAGAACAAGCTGCATCCAAACGCCCCAACTTACCCACTTACTTGGTAGGAGACTCAGTCTACTTCTTCAGCAATAGAGGGTATAGCCGTGAATCCAAACTTGCCTCCCTTTGGCAAGGCCCAGTTCAAGTTATACAGAAGACTGGCCCTGACTCCTACATCCTTAAGGAGCCCCATTCTGGGCAATTGATCACTAGAGTACACACTCAGTATATGTGTGCTGCTCCTAGTGACCAAGAGTAAGCCCCAATGAGGACAACAACCCAAAAAAACAAAATCCTAATTAAAAAATTCCATGGGTTGTTGTCCTGTTTGCAATAGTGTTGCACCAAAGTATGAGGAATAAGAATAAAAGAGCAAGGTGTTTATTGGAGACTGACAAGACTCTTCCTGTACCACACCAACTGTTCTACCACCTGAATGACAGCCAAGAAACACAACTGGTTAGCTACAGATCCGCAAAGCCAATATCCAAGGATTGGGCAACAAACCCCCACCTAACAAGACATATGTTTGGCCACAACATCATAGCTGCTACCTAGAGATGCCAAGCCATTCTTGACCCTGTTGTCTAATCCAATGGTGGAAAATGTCAAAGATTGAATGAATTAAACATTAAAGTTGTCTATCTAGGAATCAAGCAACAGAACGGTCATGCAATTGCGCTATTTCATCCTGATTTTACTAGGGATAAAGACGTTTAAAACGCCTCTAAAACGGGTGTTTGATATGTCTTTCAAATGCGCACAAGGCACAGGCTTTACTTCTGCAATTATAAATAGAACAACAAAGTTATTTATATCTACCTCCCTATGGAAAGCCGCGTGGAAGCAGTTGTTCTCTTGCAGTGGACTTTTAGCTGTGCCAATCCACTCTCCTATATTAGGGAAGTCCTTCTGGCTGTGCCTTCCTGCCCCTGGTGGCAATTCTCCCGCCTCACACTATATAAGTGTGATACTATCTAAATAAACACCAGTTTTTCTTATTATCTTCTTATATTCTTCTGTCCTTACCCAGGCTGTCACTATACCACAACAGGTATAGTATTAAGATAAAGAAGTAGTAGACTAACTATTTGTAGAAATTAGCACCCAGGCTGCATATTTTAAGACAGCAATTGTTACGCTTGTTTTCTTGGTCAGTGCTTGAACTTCTACCCATTTTGTAAAAGAATCAACAGTCACCACAAAGTATTCTTTCCAACCACTTGCTAATGTAATATGACCTGTATCCATTGAGACCAACTCAAAAGGATAATGTGACATCACTTATTTGAGCTGCACCTTGGATTTTGCCGCTGAGAATTTAGACCAAATATCACATTCTCGCAAAATCTGAAGAACTGTAGATCTCATCTCTGATAATCAGTACTGAGCTTTCACTGCTTGCCATGACTTCTCATATTGGAGGTGAACTCCCCATTGCACATGAAGATCTTTGACCACTTGTCAACGTTTGAATTTTTCTACATAAATCCTATTCCTTGATAAAGCTTCCCGGGCCTCTTGTGTCTCAATTTCTCCACAGGCCTACAGAGCTCAGGACAATAATTCAGGAATCTGATTTTCTCACCCTGGACAGTAGATAATATAATAATCATATCTGGAAAGCTTTTCTGCATATGATTGCATTTGGCATTTTAAGTCTTCCTTTGTCTGAATTGCTCTCAACACTGCATAGTCAGTGATAATAATAAACAGAATTCCTAGGATATATGTCCTAAAATGTTCCAATGCCCATACTATTGCCAATTCTTTATGCTCAGTAGCAGAATATTTCATTTGAGTTGTCCCCAATGTCTTAGAGCCATACAAACAGATTGTTGGGATAACTTTTACTCCTTCTTGAGTAAGAACAGCACCAAGACCAGTTGAACTTGTATCTGTTTCAATGTAGAACAACTTTGACCAATTGGGGAATCTTAGTATTGGGGATTTGGAGAGTTTCTTCTTCAGCTCTAATAAACTTGACTCTTGCTCTTGTCCCCAGACAAATTGGGTGTTCTTCCTTGTTAATGCAAACAATGTCTCTCCAAGTGCAGAGCAATTAGGTATGAATCTCTGATAGAAATTCACCAACCCTATAAAGCCCCAAACCTCTCAGACTGACTGTAGCAACCTCATACTAAACAACAGAATAACTCTCTCAGGACTTGGTTTAATACCTTGAGAATTCACAAAGTTCCTAACACCTTGACCTCTTGAAAGACAAGCTTAGTTTTAGATACACTAATCTTCAACTTTGCTTTCTCAATCCGGTGAAATACTTCATCAAGATCCTCTAGATGTTTTTTTTCTAGGAAGGCTATATACAGTAATATTATCTATATATAGTGAAACACATATAGGCTGTAGTCCTGTCATAATCTGGTCCATTACACGCTGAAACACAGCACCTGGTGTCTTCATTCCCAATGTCAAAACTTTCCATTTATATAGACCGTCAGGTGTGGAGAATGCTGTAACCTCCTTAGAATTCTCATCAATTAACAATTGGTGATAACCCTTAGTAAGATCTAAAGTTGTGAAACAGGAAGATACAGCCATGGTTTCCAGCTGGTCTTTAATCCTGTGCATTGGGTAGGCATCATTTACAATATCCTTATTCACCATTCAAAAAATCAAAAGACGTGTATATTCCCATCTGGCTTTGGGACACAAACCGTTGGAGCAGAGTAAGGACTGATACTTTCCTCAATCAGGTTGGCCCTTTGCATTTTCTTCACTTTTTCTCTAATTGCAGCAACTGCAACAGGACTATGGCGGGGTACATACCCTTTGTATGACTTCTTAGTCAGCATTTTTATGACATAGGGTGGACCAGTTCTCACCACATCATATTTTTCCAACAAGAAACAACTACTCTATTTCCACACCAGAGTATATAACAGGGTATCTATGCTTCACTTGGACATATTATACAGGTTAAATTGTTGAAGGGCACACAAACATAAGAGACAGTAGGTTTATTTATTGTGACTTCTACAACCACAGGCATCCAAACTCCAATACACTGACCTTGCTGAATATCCACAGGAACTGCACAAGTAATAAAGAACTTTCAGGAATTGAGGAGTTTACCATTTGACCCATTCTCAAATATTGCCACATTTGAGGATATATGACAGGGTAACTCAGGGATAATTTGTCCTCCCTGTGTTCCACATTTGAAAACTACTGGCTTCAACCAGGAAATTCCCTTTGGTGGAATCAAGCAATGTTCCTTGGCGTAGATGACCACTAACTGAACATCTTCTGGAGCTGGGTCAAATTGCCAGCTGCTGATAAGCATACTCAACTCCATCATGGACCAAGACATTCTTGACAGCATCCAGGCTCACCTTGGCCTCAATAATCCAAGTCATACCCAGAAGAACATTGAATCCTGCTCCCGGCTAAACTACAGTGGAAGTCTTGAACATGGTATTTTTCCACTTTATTACCACCTCATCAAACACATCATGTTCAATTGTGGTAACCCTATCCACAGAAGGTAAAGTCAACATGACCAATCTTGATGGGTCCATACCATGTCTATGGACAAAGTTCTTTGGTACCACTACCCCAGCACACCCTGGATTGAATAGTGCCTTTGCTGAGATCTCATCAAGAAAAATATCCAGGAGAATAACCCCTTGCAATGCCCACACAAAAGGTTTTACAATCAATAATGCTGGCATGCTCTGGGCCACCTTTTTACGCCATTCCACTTCTTTGAGCCAATCCACACTCAACTGGACCCGCACAGGCTGTAAAGTAATTTCCCCAACTTCCTTCATACCCAATTGCACATCCAAAATCCACTCATCTGGAGAGGCATCTAGACTTCCCTCAGACACCATTGGACTAGAGACATCAATTTTCTGCACAGGAGGCTCCACTGGTTCTCTGGCGCTCTTCCTGTACTCCTTCAAGGCCTTCCTGGATCAAAGTCTCATTCTCCCATTGATATTCTCTGAATTACCAAGCTCAGGTTGGGAACCACCTAAGCCCGCCTTCCTTATCCCAAATCCTTAATCATAAGGTCTGAGTGTTCCTTGTCAAATTCCGGATGATTAGGACATTTCCCAGTTAAATGGCCATCAGTACCGCAGATCCAATATCCCTTTGCCATGGGAAACCTACATGCTCGCTTAAATCTAGACATGCAATACTTATCTGAGGGACTTCTAGGATTCCTGGTTCTCTCAGAAGACCCTTCCCCTGCAGCCACATGAGCTCCTACTCTTGGGCAAGGAGCACTATGTGGTGGACCACCAAGATCCCATTCCATTTGAATGACCTTCTGAACAAGTTTTGACCATGACAACTTCTCACAATGCAGCAATGAGCCTGAGTTCTCAACCTGGGCCACATTCCAGTGAAGAAAGCATCCTCCACCAGATCCTGATTGTGTTACACATCCACAAAAGCTAGAAACTCTTCCATTCTTGAAAGATACATTGACACAGTTTCATGGCCAGCTTGAGTGACGTCTCGGGCTTTCTGCAGAGCATCACCAAGTCTGAGGGTTACCATGTAGCTGGCTCAAAATTCCTCCAACAATGCAGTCTAATTGTAACATTTACATCTTTTGAACCACTTAAAGCATGCAGGACCTGTGAGGACTTCAAACCAATGATTTTTCTCAGCATCCTCCAGACCAGAGGCTTGGATAAGAAAATCCTCCCAGGAAAGCATTTCCTTCCCTTGGATTTCCAGAGAACGGTGACATTTTGGCAAGCATAGACTGGACTCCTTTCACCATGGGTTTTTTCTGCCCTTGTGTTGGGCTCTGTGACAGATCCAGGTCCAACCAGTCAAACTTACTGTTATCTTACTCTTGACTCTTATTACTGTTACCTTCCTGTGATGAAGCTTCAAGGAGCTTTGCCTCCAGGAAGGCAATTTTGTAGGACAACACTTTTTTGTCATCTCTCCAACAATTCATTTTTTTGACACTCTTTTCCTCCCTACTTCTTAATGCCTCAACTTCATGATTGGCTTTGTCTTTCACCTGTTTTAAAATCTCATCAAACCCTTACAGCAAGTTCCAGGAGACCCATGCATAAACTTGTCTCCTTGTGCAGGGGTTTCCTCTGTCAAGGGTCTGAATGTACAAGCATTCTGGCAACTGCCAACCTACTTGACATCCAGCCATTGCCCAATTTGGTGCTTTTCCAATATACTGTTTGACATACCAAGAATGGTAACCAAGAAATATCACATGATAATCCAAGTATTCAATGGCTTGACTCATCTTGCACATGAGCAACCCCTAGGTTTGATCCAACTAAATCTCTGCCACAGCCCAATCTATATAAGTCTAAAATATTATCCAATTTAAGATACTTCTCTTCTCTACTAATCCCATATTTGAAGCTTCCCCAAAAGGCGCTCCTTATCACTGGTAGCAGCTACAGTTTTTTGACCACACCCATGAAAGAGAAAATGACTGACCAAAACCCACCCACCTTTGCTCACGTACTCAACCAAGCCACATCCCAGGAGACCTGGAAAACGTACTTCTTCACCCACAATATTGACAAAGATATACCTAGTGGATGCACCATGTTTGAAGGTATGGTCATGCCCAAAGCACACACCAAGATAATTCAATACAGTTGCTCTCTTCAACCACAAACAAACGTAAATCACCTATCACAGGTGAAGTTACCAACACCAAATACATTGGTATCAACAATTTCTTTGGTAATAATAAAAAACGTTATCAACTGGCTAGACCACTCAGCCGCTAAACTCTGCGCCAGCTGCATCCCCCATGAGAAATGGGTCCAGGAAGCCAGCAAGCGCCTGTACAAAGCCGCATCTAACTGGTTTGCCACCTGGGTTGGCTCACAAACTGACAACCAGTTTGACAACTGGGAAGAGTTCAAAGCGGACATCACACAACTTCTGCATCACAGAATCTCTCCAAGACATTGCAATACAGCTCAGCAATCTTCCTCAAAAGACCACCATCACAGCTTACACCAATGAATTTGAGGAAATAAGCAGCAAAATCCAAAACCCAGTACAAGCTGATAACATACACACCAGAGCATCATTCATTAACAGAATCAAACCCTCTGTTGCTGCCCTCATCCACCCAGAAGTCAACACCTCCATGCCTGCGCTCATTGCAGAAGCTAAGCACATAGAAAAATGCGCAAACATGGAATATGCTGCACGCAATGGCAATGGCAGAGAAAACTCCAACAGCAATAAACACCAAAACACCAATCATAACAACAACAACTCCAATTGCAACAATGGCAATTGTAGCCAAAGCACAAACCGCTCCCGTCCTAAGAAAGAGGACACCGCTGAAGTTAACAATGCTGAAGTAGCAACCCACTATGAATCTGACCCCACATTCTCTGGCCTCAAAGGTCTCAAAACAGAGGAACAGGGAAAAGAGGAAGAGGAACAGGCTAAAGAGCCCCTGTCTTCCCTCAACTTGACAAGAAACTGTACCAAGGCACAAACTTTGCTACTCACATTCCCCACGTACTGTGGTCCTCCATTTTTATGAACTTAAAAATTAAAGATTGCTCACAACTTCTTGTCTACCCATGAACTTACAAATCACATACACATAAAATTTTATTTAACTCTGGTGCACAACACACTATGGTTAGAAAACAATTTGTAACCAAGTACAAAATACAAGTTGTCAAATCCAACTTCAATTACGCCAGAATGGCAGATAAATCAAAGGTTCTACTCAAAGGCAAACAACTCTCTTCAGAATTGACCTCCAAGGCAGACAAACGTCCATCAGAGGACTTGTCATGAACAACATAAACTACAACATTGTAGCAGGCATGGACTGGTTCACCCAAGTGAACCCCAGCGTATGTTGAAAAACAAAAACCATGACCATCAAAGGCAATGGAGTCAATTTTAATATCCTCAAAGAACCCATTGATCTCATTCTAAGTTACATTATTTTTCCAGGTCATAAATCAAGATTACTCAGAACATCTAACCAAAGATAGTACCCTCCACATAATGAGGTATACTGAATTCAATAACATGCAAACAACCAAGATCCAATGCCCAGAACTTGGTGAATTCTTCTTTGAATACTTTGGTGTATTCATTTAGAAGTGCCACAAGTTAACCCCTAAAAAAGAGGTCAAACATGGCATCAACCTATGTAAAGCCATGTCTAAACCTGCATCCCTCTACAGACTCTCTCCCATGAAGACCCAAACCCTCAAAACACACATTAAGGACAATCTAGCAAAAGAATACATTTGCCCGTCTGAATCCCCATGGGGGCAGCAGTGTTCTTTGTAAAGAAAAAGGAAGGCACTCTGTGTCTAGCAACTGTGACAGATCCAGGTAATTCATGATTGCTTCTTCATTATCCCGGTCTGACTCTTTTACAATTTGACAGCAAATCCTTTATGCAAGCTTTGATTAGCTTGGATTCCAGGTAAGCAATATTGGCGTTAAACTTGTTGCCATCTGGTGATAACTTCCACGTTTCTGCTTCCCATAGTCTTAGCTGCAGACCATCTTTTTCATTCCATGGTAGTCTTATTTCAGTTAAAAGTCAAAAATACAAAGCATAAAAAGATTGAGGAGAAAGCAACTATTGTCACACATAAGTATCATTTTTTATTAATTATTATCATGTTTCCATTATATACCAATCAGGGTACACTTGGCTGAAAACCCTTCTGGTTCAGGAATCACACCTGGATTCCTATCACATGGTTTATGACATAACAGCGTCATCCAATCAGATTTTTACCAAAAAGATCTTCAAACTCTTAATCTATAAGAATGAATCATAATACATTCCATAATCACCTAATTCTTTCTGTGGAAATGTATTGCTTTGGCTTGAAGCATTCTGGACTTCTGGCGCCAAAATCCTGTGAAATATACATATTCCTGATCCAAGCTATTCTTGTTCCAACAGGGAGCCAGTTGATCAATCCTGAATGCATAGACACTATTATCTACATTTAGCTGTTTTTTCATTTAATGGTTTTTTGCGTTAAAAACCCATTAAAACACTTCAAAACTCTAACCAGGCACCACTGCGGCGCCCCAGCACCTCAGCGCATGAAACATTAACTGGGCAGCGCCTTGGCGCTTTACAAATCAATTAGGCAGCACAGCGGCGCTTCTAACCTAATTAATTTGCTGAAATGGCGCTTTTAAACCACAATTTTGGGGTTTACTTTTGGCTAACCTTAACCAAACTTCTTGACACAGTCAAGGCAATTAAACAATATAATTAAATCCTTATTAATTATATTCCAAGCATATATTAATTAACCTTCCCAGTTAATTAATACATTTGAAGACAACAAGTCTTTACTTGACACAGTCAAGTTCATTTTGGCCCTATGATTAAATCACCATTAATAATATTCCAGGGTATCTATTAATTAACCTTCTCAGTTAATCAATCAGTTTAAGACACCTTGTCTCATAATCTGAACCGTTTGTATTATTTAGTATGGCCCTCAATTAGTACAGCCTAATTGATTCCTGGGTATCAATTAACCTCCATGGTTAATTAGACAGTTTGAGACACCTAGTCACAATCTGAATTGTTCAGATTATTCATTACAGCCCTCAATTAGTAAAGCCTTATTGATTTCTGGGTATCATTACTACGCTGGAAAGTCTCTCCAAGGCCAATCCTATTGTTTTGAATTTCTACCTATGAAATTCACCACAATTCAACCTCTTTGTGAAATCACAGCGCAATGTGAATGTAGTACAGTCACAGTAACTGACTAAAGAGCACTAAATACAAGCACAGTAAAGAATAAATACCCTCTTCCACTTATAGAGGATCTGTTTGCAAGACTCTCAGGAGCCAATTTTTCTCCAAAATCAACCTCACCTCAGGGTAAAACCAAGTTGAAGTAAAAGAAAAGGACATAACAAAAACTGTGTTCTGTACGCAGTTTGGCTCCTTTGGGTGTAGGGTAATGAACTTTAGGATGACTAACGCTCTTGCAACGTTTATCACCATGATGAACCAAGCACTAAACAGCCTCTCAAATACATTATTCTACCTTAACAATATCATCATATTCTCAAAAATAAAAGAGGAACACATCACACATGTTTTCAAGACACTCAATTGACTTGCAAAGCACAAACTTTATGCAAAAGCAAGTAAGTGCCAATTTATGGGAAAAAGCTTCTGTTCTTGGGCCACATTTTCTCTGAAAATTGCATCAAAGCAGATCTAGACAAAATTAAAGCCATAAATAACATGCTATGCCCCACCTCTGTTAAATAAGTTAGATGCTTTCTTGGAATGGTAGCTTACCTAAGGAAATACATTGAAGACTGTGGGAAACTAACCACACTAATTAATGACTTAACCAAGGGTAATGGCAAAAAGAAATTCATCTGGAAACCAGAATGTGACAATAATTTCCAACTATTAAAACAAGCTTTGATCAAAACACCAATCTTGCAATACCCTAATAACAACAGGTGCTACAAGCTTGAGTCAAATGCCAGTGACACCACAATTGGCGCAGTCCTGTGCATCCGCCAGCCAGAGCAGCAAGACTTCCTGCCAGTATGTTACATAAGCAGAAAACTAACCAACACTGAGAAGAGATACCCAATACACGATAAGGAATTGCTATCAATATATCACGCATGCAAAAAATGGAGCTATTACTTAGAAGGACATTTTAATGTCCAGGTACTAACTGACCATAAATCCTTAATCTACTTTAAAACTCAGAACACACTCGCAAAGCAACAAGCCAAATGGATGTCCCTGCTGGATCAGCTTAATTTGGACATCCAATACAAAAAGGAGGCAGAGCTGGTCATGGCTGATGCTCTCTCTAGACTATGTCAGCCTAGAGAGGATCATCCTGACCACCTGGACCCTGACTGGCCAAACCTGTACAACACTGAGTATAAAACCAAAGGAATAAGATCCCTCAACACATCAACTGACCCATGATACATTAATAAGGAACAAAAATATTTCCATGTATCAAATGGCACTTTATATCAAATAATTAACAACAAACATGTCCCGTACATCCCACTTGCACAAAGATTTGACACCATATTAAGACATCACCGCCTACTAGGACATACAAAGGCTAACAACCTATACCTCACATTAAAAGCGAAGTATGATGGCCCAGCCTCAAACAGGATATAGTTTATATTCTGAAAAAGTGCATAGTGTGCAAGAAATACACCAGTGCAAAGGCTCCTCAGCCAACGTTCAACCCAGTACCAGACCCTGAACCATTTAAGGTTTGGGGGCTAGACGTAGTGGGCCCCTTCCCAGAAACTAAAACAAACAAATGTTTCTTAATTGTAGCTATTGACTTTGCCACAAGCTGGCCTATCTGCTGGGCAACAAAGAATATAAAGCAGAAACCATCAACCAATTCATTAACAAAGCAATCATAGCCAACTACTGCACTCCAGACTACATCATAACTGATAGAGTAACCAGGTTATCAGGTCCTATATTAAATGACAACTTAAAATCCAAAAACATTAAACATTCCATAACTCTCCATACAGGCCACAGGCCAACAGCAGAGTGGAACGCCTCAACAGCAGCCTCATAAGGACCCTAGAGAAAATAATGGATGGCAAAGCCAAAGACACATGGCCACTATATGTGAAACATGCATTACTAGTATCCTGGGTCTGCACCAATCAAGGAACAGTATATTCACCGTTTGAGCTAATCTACAGATACAAACCAGAAATAATTACCCACAACAAGCAGTCATATATAAAAATCTCCCGAGGAAATCCCCCACAGTAGAACGAGTACCAAATCTACAACAC
This sequence comes from Entomophthora muscae, assembly GCA_014839935.2. Classification (NCBI taxonomy): domain Eukaryota; kingdom Fungi; phylum Entomophthoromycota; class Entomophthoromycetes; order Entomophthorales; family Entomophthoraceae; genus Entomophthora; species Entomophthora muscae. Next base: position 144,621 of record QTSX02005094.1, on the reverse strand, counting down.
ATACGCCTCAAAGCTAAAATAGCAGAAATAAAGAGGCTCAAAACACAAAAGGTAACTTCCACAGAGAAACCACTTCCCATTGACTCCCTGTCTGGGTTCTAGCTGGCAACAGAAAAAACTAGACCCAGTACACAGGGGACCAGGAAGAAGCATCAATTATAGACCAGATTGCAACACCTATCTAGTAAAATTCCAAGGTGCCAAACCCCCAATTGTAAGAAATACTACAGAACCTGTCTCTGTCTTAGTAAAGGAGAACACTCAACCAGACTGGTTCCAACTAGTAAACAGCTCCATGGGCATCAGGCTGCAGCTGTGAAAACAAAGCCCCCTCCTGATGCAACAGAGTAACCTCTTAAGGGGGTGTTGAGGGTCTGAAAGTACAAGCATTCTGGCTACTGCCAACCTACTTAATATCCAGCAATTGCCCAATTTGGTGCCCTTCCAATATACTGTTTGACATACCAAGAATGGTAACCAAGAAATATCACATGATAATCCAAGTATTCAATGGCTTGAACTCATCCTGCACATGAGCAACCCCTAGGTTCAATCCAACTAAATCTCTGCCACAGCCCAATCTATATAAGTATAAAATATTGTCCAATAAAAGATATTTCTATTTTCTCCTTTTTCCATATTTGAAGCTTCCCCAAAAGGCGCTCCTTATCACCTCTTTGGCAAAATAGTTGGAATATAGTTCTTCAAAAGCTTCTTTCACTTCTACTAAAGATTCTTCAGGTGCTATCTTGGAGACCTCCAGACTTGCCCAAGCCTCCTTGAGCAAACTGGTAGGAACTTCTTTCCTAGCCGCAGCAGTTTCTACACAAAGCACTCCAAATTTTGCTCTTTCAAATGATAGTAAAGAAGACATGATAATTAAACAGTAGTTGAGGGGAAAGCATCAAAATTGAAAATATATCTTTATTAAAATTTAGCGGTTTCTGCTTATATACCATTTGGGGCATAATTGGCTGAAAACCCCTCCGGTTCTTGAATCAACCTATGATTTATATCATGTTATCTATGACATTTGAGTTATCCAAACCTAGATCTTTACCTAAAAGATCACCAATAATTCTCAACCTATGAGAATCAACCTAAAATGGGAAGAAGTCACCTGACTCCATTCATCCCAATGCACCAGTTCATCATGGAGCTTCCCTAGCTCCTGGCGCCAAAACCCTGTGGATTATACCCTTTCCAAAACTCAGCTATCTCTGCTCCAACTAGGAGCCAGCTGATCAATCCTGAATACATAGACATCATTGCCTTTATTTAGTTAGCGTTATATTTAATGGTGTTCTTGCATTTCAAAACCCCGTTAAAACGCTTTAATCCTTGAACGAGACACCACCACAGTGTTTCTAAACCCAAATTTGGGGGTTTATCTATGGTTAATCTCAACCATACTTCTTGACATAGTCAAGGCAATCAACCAATAAGTTTAATTCCTCATTAATTATATTGCAATATATTCATTAATTAACCTTCCCAGTCAATTAAATTGTTTTTGAGACACCTGGTATCCAAGATTGATTCAGCCAATCTTGCCTTAGTTTTGTTGGTTAGTAGGCCTAACTAACAAAACTACCTTCTGTTCTTTTATTAAATATAGATACTAAGTTTTCAGGAATCTTTATCTGAAAAATTCCTGCCAAACTTATCTACATAAAATAAACAGCAAAAACAGAGCAACTTTATATTTTGGAGTGTTTATTTGGCTAAATACTCAACGGTGACTGTTGTACAGTCACAGGGTTACACTGCCTACATCCTTAATCCAAATTCTGCAAGACTTAACCCAACCACCTTGGGCCCTTCAAGGTGGCTGCTGTCTACAGTAGTCACACCTACTATCTTGAAGACAACTCAACAAAATACCAAAAGACTTCACTGTAATTGCTTGCACCCCTGTTGCGCCATCCCTTCACAGAAATCTTTGTGCATACCTTCCCAGATCTCCTGCAGGCCCTGATCCTGGTGTCTGGAACCAGGAAGGGGGCAGCTGGGGTATTTCAACCAAGATTATTTCCTTGTACACAAGTGTATCTAACAATACACAGGGGGAAATTAAAAAGTTGCCCCATGATGTGACTAACAGTTTGTATCAATATGAGCGCAATGGTAATTTACAAGCACCATTCTTAATTAGGAGCAAAGAAAATTTAAATTACTGATCTATTGCTCAAGATATTGCCAGCCCAAACCTTATTTCAGACCTGCCACCGTGCCTACGCCTGGTGAACTTGAGGCTTCTAAATTTAGTATATTAATTATGCTACTCTTAAATAAGCTACATCTTATTCCTATTCTTTTCCTTTCAATTTAGACTTTTGTCTTCCCCAATCTAAATACTGAACTATTAAATTTTAAGTTGGAAACTTGGACATGGCTGTCTGATGAGCCACTGAAAGCACTTGCTTCCAAATTGGAAGCCTTGCCACTGCACCTCCAGATAATCATCTGCTGTGAGCATAGAGGGCCACTAAGGGAAACTGTTGCCCTCCTGAAACTTGGCCCATGTTACCTCTCTTGGATTCCTCAGGGCCAAGAAAAGGGCAGCAAACAAAGGATCAGCTCTTATCAAAGGCAACTGAGGAACCACTATCCAGTTCAGCTGAATCTCCAGGTCTAAGTACTGGCCATCCACATCATTGGATGTCATCAGTCTACTGGCACCCACTCCACTGGTACTGGCTTCTTATGCCTGGATTCAGGGTGATAATCACCTGAATTTCTTTATGGTTGCCTTGGGTGTTCTCTTGGGTATCTAACTGCCATGACTGCTTCCCTGTGAGTATCACATAATTTAAGCTCGTTTTCTGAGCCAGTGGGGGAAATGTTGCAATATTAGATATATCAGATAATATAACATCCATATTGATAATGAGCGCCTTTTGGGGAAGCTTAAAATATTGAATTAGGAGAGAAGAGAAGTATCTTTTATTGGATAATATTTTAGACTTATATAGATTTGGCTGTGGCAGAGATTTAGTTGGATTGAACCTAGGGATTGGTCATGTGCAGGATGGGTTTGAGCCACTGGATACTTGGATTGTCATGTGATATTACTTGGTTACCATTCTCTGTATGTTGAACGGTATATTGGAAGGGCACCAAATTGGGCGATGGCTGGATGTTAAGTAGGTTGGTGGTAGCCAGAATGCTTGTACATCCAGACCCTTGACAATATATAGAATACCAACAACAGAAAAATTGTGAAGATGTATTTTGCAATCCTATTAAATTTAGTATGTTAGATCCTAGAACCATCTTTGGGCTCTCTAAATGTGGCAATTGAGCCACAGAAAAAATAATGTATATTATTTGGTCTTTACTTCTGGCAGTTTGGTTGAAGTTGTGGCAATACAAATCCACTTCCCTAATCAAGTTTGCTGTGTAAAACCAAATTTTTGGTTGCCCTTATATTATCCTTGTTCCACTGTCTCATCGCCTCCTTTTATCCACACATCTTCAAGGTGCCTAATGACAGCTAATTGGTTATGCTCCCCATTTCTGCCTATATGATCTTTTTAACTACATTCCAAATGAAAAGTCTTGCTCTTATATTTTATTATTTGCCTTATATCATAGGTTGGTTTACTAAGCAGGTACAATATTGGGGTTTTATAATTATAGGCTAATATTTTGTGGAATTATTGCTCATACCTAGCACATCTATGACATTATGACTTTTAATTGCTTATTTTCATTTTTTGTTTAATGGCAGAATTGATGGATTTAATTTTTAAGGGTGTTAGATTTATGGGTTCATGAATAAGGGTATAAGAAGTGTGTGCCTGAGATTTTGTAACAAATTTACACAGTAAAAGATATAGCAATCTTAATTATATTGAAGGTGAGAATGTTAAGTTTCAGAACCTACCTCAATGTTTTAATAGCAGTTATTTTTTTGGAGAAGGGGGCTTTGAAGTCAACCACTGGCTGAGTTGCCCTTAACTATATCAGAGGGGACCGTAGTTTGCTTTTGGTTGGCTTTTAAAAGTATAATAGGGCTCAAATAATATTTTTAAAAAGAAATTAATAGTAGAAATTTTTTCTGCCTGAAATTGCGTATATTGCGCTATTAACAAGCCAAGGCGTAAATTTAAGGATTATATAATGTGGTTTATCATGTGTGAACCAAGTTTAAATAATTGTTGGGATTAGAGAGTTTCGAATTTAGTTCATTAAGTTTTCATTAATAAATTTTTTAACAAAATTTCCTTTATTCGAATTTGGCTACGAAATAAAATAAGCTATCTTACAATATACAAGCTAATAAAATAAATTCTTTTCACGTAATAATGTATGTCATATTTATGTTATCATATTAGAAATTATTATGATGCTTAAGTTCTTTTTCAGAGTTTTTTATATGCTGGTTTATGTTTTTTAATAGTAGTTAAAATATAAATTCCTAAATTTATAGGCCATTTACTAGTGTCAGAAATATGGGTTTACAAATGTGTAACAGATGTTTTTTACTACTGAATTCAAACGAAAGACTGAATTTTATTTTGATCATATTTATTATTAATCTAAAAATTATAGGAAGTAAATGCCTATTAATAAGTTTCAGAAATACTATATTTATGTACCAATAATAAAATTAAGCTAGTTCCTTGTTTTTCTTATAAATATTTTTTACAACTTAAAAAGCACCAAAACCCAACAATTTGTCGAATTAACATTGTCGGAACTGAGGTAGGTACATTTATCTTATACAGTGTTGGCTGACCATGTCCTTTAGGATGAGTAGAAATATGGTTAATACTTTTAGTTACCATCAATTTAAGTGGTGAGATTGCTGCATGCCCATATTGTTTGACATGTCAAGTTAGCCCTAAACCAATCTGGGGTTAAGAAAGCATATCGTAGAATTAGGAAACTCGGTTTCTACTCGGCTTGATCCGGAATGGCCCGCTTTAGCTTTGAATGTCAAGCTTGAGTGGGATGCAAGGATCCTAGGTAAAACCAAAACAACTTTAAATGGGCGATTTAGATTTTCATATTTTCTTGGCATGCCTTCATATCAAATTTCAGTCTTGGCAGCACTAGTGCTTTTGCATAGCTTGAGATCTATAATTATGATGATGCAATAGAAGCTAATTGATTTGGTGAAATAAGTTTGATCTGCACAATTATAGTGTGAGTTTCAATTCATAAAGAATAGCATATTGGTATCCACAAGCTCGGAACACAGGTTCAAAGAATTCTTAGTGGCTGAATGCGAGTCCCAGCCGACTTTAAAATCAAGCTTGGGTAGATGCAAAGTGAATTGGTCACTTAGCTGATCAAGGTCTTGATTTCCCTAGTTTAATATTACCCCATCAGCAACTCGATACTCGACTATACGTGAGGTGCTTTCATAAGTGCTTATACAAGGTTACACTATCTCATTGTTGACTTTGAAGTCAAATGAGATGCTTGGCATGTTTGGAAATTGAATTGAAAATCATAGTTCTGAAACCAGCATCAATATTTTATCACTGTGAATGTGAAGATAAGTAGAATTGATGATTTACTTAACATCCAGAGATTGAATTATAAGCAATAAAATCCAAGTTGAAACGGGGAATAGCTATAGTTTCTTGTGAAATTAGGGATTTTAATTTTGTCCGACGGATTGGGGGTTGGCCAAGATGATCCTTGACTTTGAAAGGCAATAGCGCCCATGTTGACACTAATAATATCAACACTTTGAATGTCAACACTGTAGTAAAGTGATAACCCAGTTTTATATAATGTCGTCTCCTGGATGTCAACACTTTTTTAAGTAACGGCATAGTTTACCCTGAACATTTTAAATATAAAAAAATATTTTAAAATTTATCTTTATACTAAAATGACCCCAGAGTATTCAAAACTGCAATAAAAAATTACCACAAGTAATAAGAACAAGGAGATATAAGCAACTATTTTTCAGTTTATTATGTAAATTACACTCTTTATTATACAATTATTTTTTATTCCCATAAAAATTAAAATCCCAATGAACCAAAAAATATATTTAATATATCCTAATAAATAAAAATCATAAAAAATCTATATTTAATTTATTATACTTTATATAAGCATAACTGAAAAAATCTCATGCCTTAAAGAAAAATTAAAAAATTTAAGATATTTCTTACAAAACCATATTGAAACTGAATCTGAAACTTACCATTTATACCTAAAAAGATTAGTACTATCCAAAAAAATTAAAAATCCAAAAGTAAAATCAATCCAGGCAAAGCAAATCAAAGTTAATTTGGCTAATTGAAGCTACCAGCAAGAGCAGTTGCTACATCTTCTAGGTACTTCTTGATCTCTGTCACCTTATACTTCTTCTTCACCACCATTTGTACTATCTCTTGGTACTCCTGGTCCTTGATCTTCTTCTTCTTGGGGGCTACCCAGTTGGCTAGGTTGCAAAACTTGGAGACATTCTGGCCTGCTCCTCCTGTAGCTTGGAAAAGAACTTGTTGTATTTGGGGCTGGACCCAAACTTGGTCTTCAAGTGCCTGTGCCAAACCTCAAGGCTGTAGGTGGTCTTCATCTCACCCTTGAGGCAGGTGCCCTGGCAATTCCAAGGGGCAGTGGCCCCGCTCTTTTCTCTCTGGGTGGTCACCTTCTTGTCTACCCATTGTCGCTCAAAGTAATCAAGGTAGCCCTTGAAAATGGTGGAGTGCTTCTTGATATAAGCATCCTCCAGTAGGGCCTCAAAGCCAAGGCAGCAAACTGGGTCATGGTAAAGCGGCACTTCCCTTAATCATCATTGAGATACTTCTTGTAGAGCTCCTTCTTGCTCTTGAGGTGTTTGATGAAGGACTGCCTAAGATGGAAGAATCAGCCCTAAACTTCTCCATTGAAGGTGGCCTCAAAGGCTCTGAATTGAGCTTGCTTGAATTCCATTATGATCACCTTTGGCCCAAGTGAGCGCACATGAGCTAGCTGCTCTGCGGCTAGGGTTGATTCATCCTTCTCAGAGGAGGAGGGATTGGCCCTTGTGGCGTGGGTGGGAGAGGGAGATGGTTGGTGGGAAGGGGGCTCAAAGCATCCCAGATAATTTTAAATGCTCTGGTGTAGACTTCTGTCTTGGCACCAGGCAGGAGGAAGAATACAAGAGAGATAGCCTGGTCATTGAACTGCCCATACAGAACCCAAAGCTGCTTGAAGATGGTTGGGCAGGTTGCAAATGTGCTGTCGCACAGCCAGGTGATAGCAGTATTATGCTGCTCCAGATTTTGGGTTGTGGCGTAGGCTATAATTCTATCCTCCACTTCCTGCCCATTGTCATGGAGCAGGAGCATCTCACCATCCTCAGTTTTTTTGAGGGCATCTGTGAGGACCAGGTCTTCAATGGTGGTGGCGCTCTTGGCCAGGGGGTTCAAGGCTTAGCGCCTATCACTCAAACTTGACCAACTGGGTATGGGTTGGCACCCTCTTGAGGTTGGTGGGGGAGAGGTACTTGCACTCAAGCACGGCCAGCTGAGTTGGGGAAAGGTCCTTTGAGGTGGGCATGACCTGCACCAAATACCATTTGATAAGGCAGACAATGGTTGTGTTGGGCATCACACAAGTGTGTTCACTCTTGATGGTCTGTACCAAGTCCCAGCGCTCAGTATTGAGCCACACTGGGCAGGAGCAGTCCTTGAAGGTGTAATTTTGACTCTTGAAGCCCTGGTTGGCATTGTTACAGGAAAAGATGTACCCATTTGCCACCATGGCTGGGCCACCTTTGACACTCATGATTGGAAAAAACTTTGGTAGGGAAGAAGGAACCTTAAACTTCCTGTCAATGTTGCAGATGTTATGGGCCAACAGAGGGTTCCAGGGGCCAGCAGGAGCATAGCAGAAGCCAGGGAAGTAATTGGGGCAGGGCTTTGAATCATCCCCAGATGAGCTTGAAGGGGGAGAGTTTGGTGGTGGTGGGGAAGCAGAAGGGGGCTTGTTGTGGTGCTCCTCATGTGCAGGAGACTTATACTTGGGTGGGGACTTAAGGGCTGAGTGCTTCTTCTTGGTTGGCTCCTTATCTGAAGCTGAGTTATGAAAACTGTGGTCTGTAAGGGAGCCATCAGATTCCTCTCCCCCAGTGGATTGAGTGAGGCTCTTCTCAGGAGAGGGCTCAGGGGAGGGATTGGGGGTGGCCTTCTTTGACAAGACAGGCTTTTTCTTGGTAGATTTGGTTGGCTTAGAGGGGTGCTTGGTTCCTTTGGGATGCTTAGAGGTGTTTTTGTCCTAAAACAATAAGTAAAAGGCTTTAAAATAAAGCAATGTATTTTAAAAACAAACAAAACAACTTAAAAAACATAATATACAAAAAACTATATATGGCTTTTCTTGGTTTTTTAAAAGGGAAAAAATAATTGTATAGTTTTTATTTTATTAAAGTTATAAATAACAATGTAAAATTTAAGAGATTTATTTAAAAGTATTAGCTTTATAAATATATTTTATTTAAAATATTAAAAAATATGAAATAGAAAAGTTAAAAATACAACATATCAAAAAATCAGATGTTTTTAGTATGTAAAACATAAAGTTTTATATGTGAGAAATGAAAAGTGTCAACATTATGAGTGGCAATTAGTAAAAAAAGCTGAATTCTCACTGTCAATTAGAAAAATTGTAGACATTATATTTGAAGACATTGTCAATGTCAACATTCTTTTGAAAATTTACTATGTTTTTTCATAGTACATGTAGAGTTTATACTTCTGGGAAGTATAATAAACAAAATAAAGGGGAATATTAAGAGAAGAATGATAATTTATTGAATATAAATATAGACTAATATATAGTATCATGACAAGCCACATGCTGTCCATGTACATCATGGAGGTCATGGGGCTTATCTGAGTAATGTTCCTCTTGAGTCACGAGGCTTAATCAAGTTGTGTTCCATTTAGGACCTGGATTGAGTGATCCCTGTCATAGATGGTTAACTGATAATGATGCCACTGGTTTATTGACTGGGCGGTGAACCACTTGGTGAGTTGCTTGGTGATTTACTTGGGGTGTTAATTCCCTGAGAGGGAGTAATCAAAGATGTTGCAACATCTCTCCCTGGGGTGCTGGAAGGCGGAGCCTTGGGAATCTTTTTGAGGGTATCTGGTATACGGGCTTGGTACTGATCCAGTTTGGCGTCAGGAACAGGGAGTCTTGAATTTTGTTGGGCTGCTCTTGCCTTACACAAACAAAGTCAATCATGGTGCATACGCTTTAGTTTGGTTTGAGCTCCAATCCCTTTGATGAGGTAGGTGTTATTGGGTTTCACCTTTATGACAATGCCTGGTCTGTGTAATCCTGTGTCTAATTTGTGTTGGTTGTGATTGACAACCCAGATCTTGTCTCTGACTTGGAACCTTTCTTGTTGCAATGTGATTGCTTCCCGCTGAACCCTTTGTTGTTCCATTATCTCTTGGTCCTTTCTGGCTTGTAGTACTTTTGGGACATTGCTGTCTGTTATCTTCTTTGGAAGTGGCAGTCATGGTCCTATGGTTGTAGTGACAAGTAAGGGTTTCTGACCATAGACAAGCATAATGCTTTTGCCTGTAAGGCAGTTGAATTGTGTTCTGCAGACCATAAGGGCGGTTGGTAGTATGTCAACCCAGGCTTTTGGGTTGTTGGCAGATAACTTACTGAGGGCTTCTACTAGAGAGCTGTTTAGTCGTTCTTTGCATCCATTTGCTTGTGGGTGATATGGGCTGGCTGTGACGTGTTTTATTCCATTTTTGGCAAGATGGATGTTGGTGTCAATAGCTTTGAGTTCAGTGCCTCCATCTGTGATTAAGAGGTCTGTCTTTCCAAACTTTGCTATGATTTCCTTACCAATGAATTGTCTCACATCATTGCCTTTGTGCACTTTTGTGGCTTGTGCTACAAGCCATCTGGTTGCATAGTCAATGGATGTGATGATGTACTTCTTGCCTTTGCTTTCACCAGGCATAGGTCTCACAATATCAAACAACAATACCTTAAAGGTTGTGTGATGGATATAGGTACTACTGGCTTAGGTGGAGCTTTGGTTCAGGCGTACTTCTCACAGACCTTGTATTGTTCTGGTACCTCTCTGATATCATCTAACATGTTGGGCCACCAGTAGCAAATCTTGAGATATTCATGCAAGTTTCTGCTACAGGTGTGTCCCAAGTCTCTGTGATAACAGAGGTTTGTGTCAATCTTTTGTGTTGACGGAACGTAGGGTACAGTGTCACCATTTGGAAGGATTTAGTGGAGGGTATCATATACGTTTTTGAACAGATGTTTGTTCTTTAGGACTTTCTCTTGGATGTCCATTTGTGTGCCAGGTGGGAACCCTTCCTGGAGATTCCCCATGATTAACATGGGCCAGTTGGGGTTGCCATCAGTGCGGAGGATCTGTTTATTGTATAGCCTTGATAGGGAGTCTGCAGTAAGCATTTCTCTTCCTGGATTGTATTCAATTTGCATGGGGTATCTCTTTATGAGACACATCCATTTGGATTGTCTTCTTGAAAGGTGTTGTTGTGTTTTAAAGAATATCAACAACTTGTGCTTGGTGAGTACTTTGAACGTCTGGGCTCCTTCCAGATAGCATTGCCATTTCATGAGGCAGTGTATGATGGCAATCAATTTCTTATCGTGTATAGGGTATCTTTTTTTGCCATCTGATAGTTTCTTTGTTTCATATGCTACAGGGAGGAAGTCCTTTTGGGTCATTTGGATATGGAGGGCTCCTCCTATAGCATAATCAGAGGTGTTGGTTTCTAGCTCATAGATACCCTCATGGTTTGGGTATTGAAGGATGGGGGCGGTAACCATGTGCTCTTTCAGTTGGCAGAAATGTTGATCTTGTAAAGGTGTCTAGACAAACTTGGTTGTTATCCCAGTGATGGCTGACAAGGGGGCTGTTAGGGCGCCCCAGTCAGGGATGAACCTGCATACATAGGCTACCATTCCAAGGAAAGTGCAGAGTTTGCTCTTATTCCTTGGGGCTGGCATCTTTGTTATAGCGCATATTTTGTTGGGATTGGTCTTGATACCATCCTTTCTAAATGTTAGGACCAAGGAAGGGGAGTTCAGTTGAGAATAACTTGCAGTTAGACAGTTTGGCAATTAGTTGTTTTTCTTACAGGGTACAGAGGACTGCGCATATGTCTTCCCAGTGTTGTTGTAGGTTGGGACTATAGATGATGATGTTGTCCAGGTAGATGATTGCTCTTTTCCCAATGTGTTCATTGAATACTTCATACATGAAGGTTAAAAAGGTACTGGGAGCGTTTGTCATGCCAAAATTGAGGACAACACATTCAAAGGATCCATATTTAGTTCAAAAAGAGGTCTTAGGGATGTCTTCAGGTTTCACGCAAATTTGGTGGTAACCTTCTGTCAAATTAATTTTTGTGAAGATTTGGGACCCCCCAGGGCATCAAAAAGGTCATCAATTAGGGGCAGGGGATACCTGTTCTTATTGTGACCTTGTTGAGGGCCCTGTAGTCTGTGACTAAGTGGAGGCCTCCATCTTTCTTTACCACAAAAAAGACAGCAGCACCAAAGAGTGACTTTAAAGTCTGATGAGGCCTTTCTTGAGTGCTTTGTCAAGGTAGGCTTTCAGAGTGTTGTCTTCTTGTGGTGTGAGGCGGTAGATGGGTTTTGCCTTAGGAACACTACCTTTTAGGTTGATCTCATGTTGTATACCCAATCAGGCTGCAGCCCAGGTAATGATTCTCAGAATACAGATGGAAGCTCATTGACTAGCTGATCTCTGATTGGGTTCTGTTTGTGTTGAATTTCTGTGTTTTTGAAGTGGATGACTTCATATGTAAATGTGCTCTAACTGATTTTGCTGATGTCAGTTTCTTTCTCTGTTTCCATGATCTTTACAAATATGTGGTCCCTCATGAGGGTGTCATGGTGTGTTGGGTACACGCAATGGTGGACTTCTCCTCACTGGATAGTGAGGGTGGCACTGTCCCAGTCTATGTGAGGATTTGTCTTTTGCATCCAATCCAATCCAAGTATGATATTGTATTTGGGGATTGGAATGATGGGGCCACTAATTGTTGTTTGGATGTCTCCAATTTGGGCCCAGAAAGGTCTGGTCTTGTGGGTAACTGGTGTTCTGCAGTTGTCCGCCATGATGACTCTCTTGATGTTACTTCAAATGGTAGGTAACTTCATGAGGTCTGCAAAACTCTTGTTAAGAGTGATTGGTTGGCTCCAGTGTTGAATAGCGCTATGCCCTGGTATCTGCAAAAACAGAAAGGATAGATAAGGAGTTTATTTCCAGATTGGGTGGCAAACAGTAGAGGGTTGCTGGAGGGAACCTGGATCATGGTGATGGAGTCCACGTCCTGTTCTCTGTACAAGTCTTGTTAAGAGGGGGAGGGTGGCTTGCCTAAGCACTCCCCTGAGCTTTTCCCTCCTTATTTTTATCTTCAGTGCTAGCCTGATTGGCTTGTGCAGTGTGATTCCTATTTTGAGGCTGGGTACTGTTGGCTCAGTTGTTTTGCTCATTGGGGTGAGTCTCTCTCTTAACTGTGGGGTTTTCCTTACATTTGTTGGAGGCGTGTAGATCATCTGACTTCTGAGCTATGTGTTTTCCTTCTTGGAATACATCCTTGAGGTTCTTGCAGCGGGTCATGTCAAACTGATGTCTAATATGTGTAGGAAAGCCATTGTAGAAGTCCAGGTGTGGCCCAAGTTCATCAAAGTTGATGGTGTTGGGTGCACAGTCATGTAGTCCTTTGTATACAGCAATGTATTCCTCCATAATTCCTGTCATTTTGAAGGTTTGGAGTTTGGTCATAATCACCATGTCTGAATCCTTCATGGAGAACTTTTTGAGGAATGTGGTTTTGAATGTTTCCCAGTTTTCCTTCTGGTCAGGATGTTGAGCTGGCCATTTGGTAATGAAACACAAGGCAGTCCCTGTGACACAGAGGGCAAATTTGCTAACCCAGAGTCTTTGGGGGTACTCCACTTGTTCAAACTTGCTCTTGGTGCTGTTGATCCAAAGAGAGGCATTTTCATGGTGTAGTCCTGCAAAGGCGTCAATCTCAGCGGTACATAAGCATTGAAACACGATATTGGGTATCTCAGGTTGCATAGGTGTTGTTGTGGCTGGCATGGTAGGGAACAGTCTGCGGGTTTTGAGAGTGTTGTAATGTTCAATGGGTACAAGGGGATTTATTGTAGATGACAAGTCCTGGGGAGATGTCTTGTCCTACTTCATAATCTCTCTAACTGTTAGGGAGTGACATTGCTTGGGTTCTTTTCTTGGGAGGAATTTTTCCTTTGAGTAGGGTAGATATGGATAACCTACCTGTGCTACCACTGTTGAGTTTATACTTCTGGGAAGTATAATAAACAAAATAAAGGGAAATATTAAGAGAAGAATGATACTTTATTGAATATAAATGTAGGCTAATATATCGTATCATGACAAGCCACATGTTGTCTGTGTACATCATGGAGGTCATGGGGCTTATCCGAGTAATGTTCTCTTGAGTCACAAGGCTTAATCAAGTTGTGTTCCATTTAGGACCTGGATTGAGTGATCCCTGTCATGGATGGTTAACTGATAATGGTGCCACTGGTTTATTGACTGGGCAATGAACCACTCAGTGAGCTGCTTGGTGATTTATTGGGGTGTTAATTCCCCAAGAGGGAGTAATCAAAGATGTTGCAACATACACTTACTTAAATTCACGCGGGCTAGCAAATATTATTTGTTTTCTGTGTATTTTTGTTAACATAGTAAAATTTAAAAAAACATATGAAAAAAGTATCAAAGTTCTTTATTCTTTTATTAAAAATATTATTTGTGTAGTGGTAATATGATATTTTATCATTGCACTTATAAGAAGTTGTTAAGAAGTTGTTAACAGATATGAAAAAGGTAAAATGTTGACAACATCACTTACGACATTCTTTATAGGAGGTGGCATATTAATTTAAGCATAATCACACCACTCTAATTTGCTTAACTCCACCCGACAGATGATCACAAGCAAATAGTTGGCATTTCTGAGTGTTGACATTAATTTTAATAATAAATTCTATAGTAACTTACATAGTAACTTTCGCTTAAATTATTGGATTGCTGTTAGCCACCAATCCATTTATGATATTAAAGCTGGAATAAGTGCCACATATACATTTATAACATGAACATTTTAACAATCTACTGTATGCACAATGCCTTTTTTCAATATATTAATATAATAAATTTTTTTAAATTTGCACTTAATTTTTTATTGTAGATGTTTCAGTTTTGCTATTAAAAATAAGTTCAGCTTAAAAAGTGTTGATATTGACACTTTTACGTTGTAAAAAAAATAAAAAATAAACTTATTTTTATTAGTAATTATAAAGGAAAAATCTGGTTTAATTGAGATTTTTATTATGCTTAATATTAAATTGTGTCAAAATAGCCACAATTTTGTCGTGTTTTCTGGGTTTGCACCCCTGAACGCTTTAAAAAATGGGAATTAAGCTAGTGCAACTAGCAAAAAACATAGGAGATTTCAAGTTTTGAGTCAATAGTGACCATGTCAACAAAGTGTCAACATGGGCACTGTTGCCCTTTGAAAGTAGGAGAAGCTCTTGGACTGGATTGGTCTATTGATAGAGGAAAGTTATGACAAGCTTCAGCTATCAATTTCAAAATTAAGGTAGAAATAAAAATTGGGCTTTCTAAGAAAAACTCTGTTGTGGTTGGTTATCGTTAATGCAGTCTAAATAAGATTTTAAAACTTAGCCAGGCATTTTTCTTGAATTTGATTGGATAACTTACAGTTTATTCAGGGACTTGAGAGCAGCAAAAGAGTCGCTTCTGCTGATCTTTTTTATTGATCCACGGAATCAATGAGCAGTGCTCCCAATTGAAATGGTTAACTTAGCGTTTTTAAGAATAGCAAAATGGAAGAGTTTAAAATTTAGAAGCGCTAGTACATAGTCATCTTCTTATGGGTGGCACTCTGAAGTAGGTATAAAGTTCTGTCCAAGAATTAAATTTGCAAACATGCGTCTACTTCTGTTCCCATATCTCCTTTCAAAGTATCAAGCTTGGCTTAAGGATGAGCGGGCGTATCTCGACTCCTCTCGCTCTCGATCTGCTAGATATGCCCCTGTTTTGAAATCCCTTCCCTTCTCTACCAAATTGAATCTCAGCCACGAACTTGAAATTGGGAAGGATATGCTCTGGTCAGACACCAGAAGTGCTAGAAAGCGCAGTGGATTTGATTTAGCAAAAAACTTTCCGATCCCACCCAAAACTTACTCCTGGTCTACTGGCAAAGAAGAGGGCACTACTTTCTATACCCTCAAACTCGGTGTCCATCTTGGAGTAGCTTCCGAGAGCTATACTTTGGGCCTTGTTGGCTGTGAGGCTTACGGGGAATGCGATCATGTTGCATTTGGAAGCATCCTTAATAGCTGGAGAATTTCTAGCCCAGTAAGTAAAGAAGACAGAGAATGGAAAGACATCCTATCAAAAGTCATCCCTCACTCTGCTTCACCAAAAAGAAATCACCACTCTTCCCTGCTGAAAAAAGAGTAGGAATTTGGTCCAAAACTTTTCGCTTCGTACACATAGTAATATCTGGAACTCTCTATGAATTCAACCCAATTGATGATCCATCGTCTAGTCCCTTTGTTGCGCATTTCCCGCTTTCAAAGGACAATGAACTCATTGGTATTATTGGTACGGAAGATTATTGTGTAAAGAAAAGTTCGTTCTATGATGGCTGGTCTCCTTCTATAGTCAATGGCATCCAGAAAAAGCTTCATGAAAGTTGTGATACACCTTTATTTTACCACGGCTACTAGGCCTTGGCGCCATAGGTTTAAACAGAATATAAAGTGTTTTAGTTTAACATTTAATTAGATATACAATAAGAAAGATGGAATCTAAGCTACTCTTCTACTTAAATTCATTGAAAATTATATTTGCCTTTAATTTAGAAGTATATAGAGGCAACCTACTCCGTACAAAGAGTGGTGTACAGACCAAAATTATTTTTAACCCCATAAGCTTTCTAGTTGATTGACCCAAATTGCCTCAACATATTTGAAAACCCTACTAATAAATTTGGTACATCAAGCTACCCCAAACAGCTACATCTCATAGTAACAACTCTGAATTTAATGCCTTCTGAGATATAATCTTGATTTCTTATGTTAACTGTCAGAAAATTGCAGATCTTGGTATTTTATTATCAGCCAGATGATATCCTAAGTCTTCTAACATTAGGAAAGTACAGAGAACCTGTGACTTTGGCGTAACCTTTGGCCCGGAATATTTTGTTGTCATCAGAAGTAGCAAGTCTGACAGGGCCCAAGGCCCAAAGGATTTGGGACAGTTCTTCCTACTTCTGGATATAGGTTCATAAGTTGTTGTCTCTATATTTTACTATAGGGGTTAATACTGTATAGCAACAGTATGATCTTTTGCTCTCCACTTAATTAGAATCAAACTAGCAAAAGGGTTTGAAATATCAACTCTTTATTAGAAGACTGATATTGAGGCTGGCCCAGCTGCCCGCGTTTATCCGAGTTAGCTCTGGCCCAACCTTGAGTGTGTGCGGTTTGTGACAGAAGCTTGCTTGACAACTTCCACAGCTCAGTATCCTTTCTGAAGCTGTACAACTATCCCTCAATCTGAGTGGATTAGCTTTGAACCTGGACCACGTTCCAGGTGGCTATCTAGCCTGGCTAGCTACTAGCTGGTGGAGATGATTCTTCACTTAATCAGAGCTGCTCTAATACAATAGGCTCACAGCCTTTTATCTTAGAGTGTTTGGCCTGACAGCCCAGTCTATTTTGGGCTCTTCTAGAAGTGTTTCAGATAATGGCCCATATGATGGCCCAGTCTATTTTAGGCTCTTCTAGAAGTATTTCAGATGATGGCCTATATGATGGCCCAGTCTATTTTAGGCTCTTCTGGAAGTGTTTCAGATGATGGCCTATATGATGGCCCAGTCTATTTTAGGCTCTTCTGGAAGTGTTTCAGATGATAGCCCTTGTTCTAGAATATAATTAAAGTTTAGAATAGTAATTATATAGGAAGCATGTTTGAAGTGGTTGTTGAGGTGGACTAATTAATAGCACAATATCTGCATGTTTCACTATTAATTAGGAATAGGGATTTTGCAATTGCCAGGATATGATTTGATCATTTGATTTCATTGATTCCACAAATCTTCAGCCTGCATTAATTTGTTTAAACCATTCCCAAGAGTGATTAACTGCTGGCCCACATTATTTTGTTGAATCCGTTAATTAGTCAATATCCAGAAATCCTGACATTAACTTTCACCCAATGTTTTTAATCCAACCAAACATATAAGAAATATACTCAGATAATAAATAGTCTAAAAAGGCACATAAACTCTACTATTTAGGAAAATGCTATTTTAAATATTCTAAAAATTATTAAAAATATCATATAATCAGCCTACAGGAGAACATGAAATATAGGCCATTAGTATCATTAACACCATTCAGGTGGAGCCCAAAGCAATGGCATCTAAATAAACTAAAATAAAACAAGCTAAATAATAAAGAGTTTTTTATTGTCAAGAAGCAGGTACAGTTTAAAGCTCACTGATAAGGGACATCTTTGGCAACCATCAGAATTAACTCATTCTGCAAGTCAACTTACTGTATGTCAACAGTCAGAATTAAAAATAATCTAATATTGACAGCATTGAAAATTAAGAATTAAGTTTTTACCTGTGCAGACTACTAAATGTTGACACATTTTTAATGATCAGAAACCTGTTTCCTAAACATTTCACTTAATAAAATTAAGCTTCAAAATACTTTTTAGGGTAATTTGACTACATGGATTTCAAAATAACTATAAAAGTTGATATTAATAACTAAAAAAGGTAATAAAAAGGCATCTTTATTTTATTTTACTATGAAATTAGCTATCTTTACTAAAATAAAAAATTTCCACTTATAAAAACAAAAAAATCCAATACACAAAAAGATAATACATAAAAAGTTACATATTAAATCAAAATATAACAATTAGAAACAGTAATGTAAAGTTTTTTCTATATTGAAAACTACAAAAAACATATAATTTACTAGTGAAATACCAATATAGGTCATGTAATACAGTCTAAAGCATCAAACTATCAATAGAAAATCAATGATTTTATAAAAACAGTACCATAAATTATTAATGAGTTATTTATAATAACCATTTATTTAAAAAAAAATTCTAAAAATAATTGAACTATATACAAAATTAGAGAATACTCAATAAATTTAATGAAAAACTAGACTGTGATCACCTGGTTGCCATTAAGAACTTTGGCAATCTTCTTGCTATATCCCCCAATCTGAAAGCTTATATTTGGCTTGACAATGGCCTTCATCATCTCTTGGTATCAATTCTCTTTGGTGGCTCTCAATATCTCTTATGGATGCAACAGTCTTCCTCTGTTAGACTTTGAAGTACTTGTAGAAGGTGTTGTATCTGGGCTTGATTCCAAAGGAGGACTTGATATGCTTATACCATCCCTCCAAAGATGAAGTAGTTTTCATCTCATCCTTAAGAACTTCCTGGTAGCAGTTCCAGTTGGCTTTGGCTCTGGGCTTGCTCTGGCGCTTAGTGACCTTACGTCCAATCCACTGTGGTTTGTAATATTCAATGAAAGGTTAGAAGGCATCCTTATGTTTCTTGGCATATGGATCCTGACATAGGAGGTCAAAGGCTTGTCCAGTATGCTCTGGCTTTACAAAGGCTATTGCTACAAACTGCTGAATTAAGAACTTGCACTTTCCTGATGTATCTAGACGGTGGAGCTTGCTGAGCTCAGGCAGACCCTTTAGTTACCTGTTGACAGCCTGTCAATAATGGAATAAACATCCCTAGACCTCTCCATCAAAGGTGTTTAAAAAAGCGTTATACTGGGCAGTTTCTTAGTCCATGATTATAATTGAGGGGCCAAGTGCTCTATCATGAGCTTCTTTTTCTGCAGCAAGGGTGGCTTCATCCTTTTCATCACCATCTGGATTGGATCTAGTGTTATGGCCAGGGGGACTCTTTTTATTACTAGATAGGGCTTTGATGCCCTCCTGAAGGATTTTAAAGGCCCTTGTGTAGATCTCTTCTGTTGACCCATTAAACAGAAAGTAGGCAAATGTGAACACCTTGCCTTCAATGTGGGAATGTATAACCCATAGTTGATATAAAGGCAGGGGCTACAGCAAAGATACTGTCACATAAGCAGGTGTCAGGCACCCACCTACATGGAAGTAATATTCCTAGGTGATGAATGATGACAGCAATATTTAATCCAGTTACCAAGGATCCTACAGGCAAGGACACCATTCCTAAATGGAATAATTCTCCAAACACTTGATATCTGCCCAACAGTGGGTTGAAACGTCCCAAAAAGAAGTATGCCCCAAGGTAGCACAGGAAGAAGGCAGAAGCCAAGGGACAGAAGACTTGGTGCTTGGGGATTGTGGATGTGGATTGATAGTTCTTGGTCTCCTCTCTGAGAGTGGGTAATGAGATAAGGGTATAGCAGTATACCATACTCCTGATATAACCTGGCGCCAAGAGCTGTTGAGGAATTGTGCTTCTAGAGAGGTACCTGAATCTGCGCGCAAACCCATTGAAATGCTGGCCATTGCAGCTGGCAGCAAGATTATCCAAAACAACCCTTTATACCCAAGAGACTCCATAAGAGGAGTCTTGGGTAATCTCATGGTCTTAGATTTCAAGGCTTAAGGCCAAGTTATAAAAGAATAAGAAAAATGATTCACAGTGGGTGAATGTATACTTTATTGATTGAACAAGTAATAGACTATAACTTACCAGCTTTATATAGCATGGTAGCAAAATGATAAACTGGGGAAAACATAAAGGAGATCAAATCTCATGGGGATGAAGTTGGAGAAATTTGGAGATCCTGGGGAGTTTGGAATTAAAAATAGAATTATTTGACTTACTGAAGCCATTATACTGACCTCAGTGTTGCTAAAAACAATATTTGATTTAAATTTCAAGCCAAAAGATCAGGCAAAAGCAGGAGATGCCCAGCTATTCCCCAGTTAAAACTGGGGAAGGAGAGAAGGGACTAGCAGCAGAACTGGTAGGCAACAGGCAATTCATAACAAAACCAAAGTTGAAACCAATGTCAGTGTCATCAGAATGTTTAAAAAAATCCACAGAAAGAATTGCCATAACATCTGATTGGCTAGAAATGATTTTTGAAGGTAATGATTTATCTTTACTGATAATACTAACGGTTTCTTTAAGCAATTCTCTGTCAATGAGGACAGAAGAAGACCCAGATTCAAACTCTGTTGTTGAAATCCCAGTATCTGGAACCAAATTGGAGCCATTATGATCAGGTAAAAATGTACAATTACTACTAACTAACCCAATAATTTTAGGAAATCTAGTTATGTCAACAGGGAGGACCTTTTCTTTTCCTACACCTAGTAATAGATTGTTGTCAGGATTTTCTGAAAGGAAATTCCTGACAGCAGGTCTCTGAATCTCTTAACTGCTTCAAGCTCTGTTGTATAGCATATCATTATTGCATTTGATGTAGATTTGTAATCATGTAAAAGGGATACCTCATATACATTGAACATTTTTAACTTGTCTGTCAAGACTAACTCTCCTCAAACCATAGCAGCTTTCTTATGGGGCATAGATCACAGTGTTTGTCACATATGTACTTAAATAACTGATCACGTTAGGGGTGAGCTTCAGGCTCTCATTGCTTGGGTTTTTTGTGGCCTTAAACTTCAGATCAGAAGACTTGATATCTTTGGAGACTGGAACCATTTGATAGAGGTAGCACTCTAGAATCTTTTTAATAAGATTAATTGGAGAATTACATGTTTGTACTCCTTTTTCACTAGTGATTTTATCCTATCCTTCTGTGTTGATCCTGGCAGCACAGCCTCTGTCTTCACACACATACAGTTTTCTTCTTCCTGCTCTCTTCTGATTGTTGAAATTGAAACATAGCCATCACAGACTATACTTGTACCTCCTTTAATAGGCATTAGAGGGAAAAACCAAAGGAAATTCTTTGGGAGCTTAAACAATCTTTTGGTGTTACATGTGTTGTGAACCTTGAGGGGATCCCATGGGATAATTAGTGCTTGATGGTAGTAAAGCAGATAATCATCAGGATATTCTTTATTGATAATCAATGAGGAGGATGGAGGTGCAGATTCATTGGGCGGCAGAAAGTAATTATCTAGATTCAGATTTTTGCACTTCTTGGACTGGGATGGTCTTGATTCCTTGGGGCTTGATTCCTTTGAGTTTGTTTCATATGGGCTTGGCTGGGGTTCTAGACTCTTGGGTATCTTTTTTCTTCCTTGCTTATTTAGTAGAAACTCATCTCCTTATGGATCATATCAGCTTAGAGAAGAGAATGGATTAGGGAATAAAATCTTCACTTTCAGAGTCTGGGGTCTTCTCCTTTGTCTTCTGTTTCTTTAAGGGCTATTTGACTGGGTTTTGTTGCTGTAGGGACTTTGGGCCTTTCTAGAGGCTTAGAGCACCTTTTTGGTTAACTTGGAATTCTTTGGTGGCTTCTTAGAAGATTTTTCCTATAATAACTTGAGTAAAGATATTAAGGTAAAAATCATATTAAAATATGCATAAATTAAACAAGAAAACCGCTTGTTTTATTTTTATTTAGTGAGTAGATATTTTATGGATGCATAGAAAGTGCTTTTAGAGCTAGTTATTAGTAAATAATAGAAAAAAACTATGTTTAACATAATAAGGCATCATTCTTGTCATCAGCATAGTTAAAAATATTTATATTGTTATAACTGTGCTGTTTTAGCAGAGTTACACGGGGGAAAATATTTAGAAGATAGATGATAATCTTTATTGTGAGATAGTGATTATATAGTTTTTGTGAATCAAGGATAACAGGAACATGATTGGTGATCACAAAGCTGGATGGAAGAAGGGGGTGGCTTGATCCTGGCAATGAGTCAAGCGCCAAAACAAGGTATCCACCATAAGGGATCATCATCTTTTCATGTTGTTTGATTTAGTAATTTGAGTTGACTTCCTAGTCTGGCTTTGAGTGACTGGATAATTGGATTGCGGGTCACAAACCTGATTGGTTGGAACCTTTCTGGCAAGTCAAGCCTGCAGTTTTGACACCCCCCCCCCAACTGAAGGTCAGCCTCCTCTGGGGGCAGGTTGTCAGGAGCCCAGGCGCCGTATTGAACTAGTTGCTGTTCTGTGGCAGGCAGGGCGGTTTATTGTTGTTTCTGTCTCGCTTTGCAGGGTCGTAGGCAATCATGGTGTAGGGTCTTATCTTGCTTACGTTTTCCAAGCCAAGCACAAGGTAAGTGTTATTGTTGTTTACACTCAGAATGATTGCTGGTCCCACATTCTTGAGTTGTAGCTTGCTTTTATTACTGTTCATGACCCAAACTTTGTCCCCAACTTCATGTCTATTGCAGATGGGGACAAAGATTTTTTGTAGAAGTTCATTTTCCTTCACTGTTTGTTTGCTATTAGCTCTTACAACGTGAGGGTCTGAGCGTGGAGGGACTTTGCTTGGAATTTCCAGCTTAGGTCCTGTCAATGCTTGAATGATATTTGGCTGTATGAGTTTACCAGTTCAAACGGGCTTTTCCCGGTGGATCTGTTCACCTGGGTTTGACACACAAGTAGTCCAGTTGGTAGCTGCTTATACCAGTCTTCAGGTCTCCCAGATGTGAGCTTGTCTAAGGCTTGCACAAGGCTACCATTATGCCGCTCTACACGTTCATTGGCCTGTGGGTGGTATGGTATTGTCACATTGTGTTTGACCCCATTCTTTTGTGAGGTATACATTAGTGGTTTTGGAGGTCAATTATTTTCCTCCATTAGTTATCAGGAGTTCTGGCTTTCCAAACTTGCTGATTATCTCCTTGCCAATAAGTTGCTGTACGTGATTGCCAGAATGAGCCTTTACTGCTTGGGCCACTGGCCATCTTGTAGCAAAGTCAATGGCAGTGATGATGTATTTCTTGTCATTGTGCTTTCCTGGAATGGGGCCAACAATGTTAAGAGCCCATACTTTGAAAGGTAGTTGTTTGTGGATGAGAAGTATTGAATTTAGCAGGGTTTTGCTTTTGCCAAATTTTTTGCATACTTCACATTGGTCTAGAACTTCTTGAACATTGAGGTATAAGGTTGGCCACCAGGCCATGTGCTTAAGGAACTCATATAAGTTCTGGCTCTTGGTATGTCCAAGGTCTCTGTGATAGTGTAGGATGGTGTCAACTTGCTGATGTGTGGGAATGTAGGGAATGGTTGTGCCGTCAGACATTTTTCTGTGTAGGGTCCCATATATGTCAGCAAACAGGTGTTCATTTTTGATGACCGTTTCCTTTGTTATGTTGGTTGTGCCAGAGGGGAACCTTTGTCCTTTTTTTGTAGTACTAGGAGAGACCAGTCTGGGTTGAGCCCATTTTCTCCCTTTAAAGCACAGACATACAGACAGGGCAGAGCATCTGCCATGGCAAGCTTGGCCCCAGGTTTGTACTGGATGAGCATGTTAAATTGCTCCAATAGCTCCATCCACTGGGCTTGGCGGCACAACAGATTTGCTTGGGTTTTGAATTAGATGAGTGACTTGTGCTCAGTTAACGTTGTGAATTCTTCCTGCTGTTCTAGGTAACAGTGCCATTTGACTAGACAGTGTACAATAACCAACAGTTCTTTGTCATGGATAGGGTATTGACACTCACCATCTGTCAATTTTCTCAATTAATAAGCCACAGGCAGGTAGTCACTGCCATTATCTTTGATTCATAATACTCCCCAATAGATTCATCTGAGGCGTCAGTTTCCATTTGGTATTCCCCGTCACGTCTGGGGTATTGTAGGATGGGAGCTGTTGTGAGTTTCTCCTTGGGGTATATAAAGCAGAGGTCACATTGGGGGGTCCACACAAACTTGGAATTGGCCCCTGTTACGGCAGATAAGGGAGAAGTCAAAGCGCCACAGTCAGGTATGAAGCGTTGTACATAGGCCACCATTCCCAAGAATGTGCAGAGTTCCAACTTATCCTTAAGTGGTGGCATCTTGCAGATGGCCTGTATCTTTTGACTGTTGGGTTTGATGCCGTCCTTTGAGACTATGTGTCCCAGGAAGGGTAGTTGCTCACAGAAGAACTGGCACTTGGAGGGCTTGGCCAACAGCTTGTGTTATGCTAAGGTAGCAAAGACTGCCTTGAGGTCTTTGTGATATTGTTCCAACAAAGGGCTGTAGACAATAATGTTGTCCAGGTACACTAGAGCGTGCTTGCTTATGTGGGGCGCGAATACTTTGTTCATGAAGGTTTCAAAGGTGGACAGGGCATTGGTCATACCAAAGTTGAGCACCACACATTTGTAGGAGCCATATTTAGTGAGGAAGGCTGTTTGGGGATGTCTTACTCCTTAACGCAAATCTGGTTGTAGCCTGCCGTCAGATCAATTTTGGAGAAGACTGTGGCTCCTCCCAAGGCATTGAAGAGGCCGTCAATCAGTGGTAGTGGGTAATAATTATTAATGGTAACTTTGTTTAGGGCTCAGTAGTCTGTGATTAGAAACAAGGTACCCTCCTTCTTAGCCACAAAGAATATGGTGGCCCCAAAAGGAGACTGTGAGGGGCAGATAAGTCCTTTTTTCAATGCCTCCTTGAGGTAGGTGCATAAGGCGTTGTCTTCATTTGTGGTTAGCCTGTAGAAAGGGAGCGCCTTGGGTACAGCCCCCTTGAGTTGGATGGAGTGCTGAATATGTTTCTCAGGGGGAAGCCCGGGCAGCGCTTCCTTGAAGATTTCTGGATGGCAGGCCACAATTTCGCAGTCCTGAGGCTTGGAGGTATCCTGGTGATCCTTGAAGTGTATGATCTTGTACAGGAAGGAGTCCCAATCAATTGCCTTCAGGTTTTTCTTCTTGTCCTGGGTCTCTGTGATGCGCACAAAGATGTGGTTGTGTAGAAGTTGGTCCACAGAGTCAGAGTAGATCTGGTGGTTGACACCTTCACGCTTGATGGTCAACACTGAGGTTGCCCAGTCTACATGATGATTGTTCTTTTGCAGCCAGTCTATTCCCAGCACAATGTTAAACTTTGGGAAGTCAATGTCAGGACCTTGAATGGTGAAGTGGAGGTTCTCAAGCATGACAGAGAAGGGGGAAGTTTTCTTTGTCACGGCAATGTGGTGTTTGTTGCCAGGACCACATTTTTAACCGCAAAGAATTTGTGGCCAGCTTGAACTTATCCACAAAGCTACTGTTGACCAGGGTTTGGTCTTCACTGAATCCAGGAGTGCTGAGCCTGTGTAACTACAAAAGTAGAAAGGATAATACATCAATTTATTGGGATATCTGGCAATGGAATACAGTACCAGGTCCTCTGAGGGCACCTAAATCATTGGGTATTGGTCCACATACTTGGGTTGGTACTCCTAATTGGGCAAGTCAGGAGTTACATGGGGAGAGCTTGGATTGCTCAGTGCTCTCCCCGGGCTTTTCCCTTGTCTTGATTGCCTTACCTTGCGTGGCGGTGACACGGAAATGGGTCTGGTTTGAATGGCCATTGTTTCCATCTCCATGTCCATTCAAACCCGTGGGTTTGTGATTGGCATTATTCTGTTGCCTCCAATAGGTAGTCAAGAGGAGCGCCCGCCTGGATGGGAATCATTGGGTCTTTCTCATTTCCCAGTTTGTGCCTTATGCAGTGTGTTGGATGTTTGCTCCTCTTTCTCCGCTTCACAGTACAGGCTTTGTAGGTTGGTCACCTGGTCCAGGTTCACATGTCTCATCACATGCAACTTGAGGGCGTCATAGTACATGAGGTGTGTGGCTGGGGTGTCAAAGGCCATGTCAGATGATGCACAAAGTTGGAGTTCCTTGTAGACGCAGGTGAGTTCCTTCACAGTGCCTGTCTGGGTCAGGTTCTTTATTTGACTTATGATCATGAGCGCTGTATATTTAAGTTAAAAATCTTGCCAGGAAGTCTTGCTTAAAGGTATCCCAGTTCTTGTTGGTGTGCTCTTTGTGCCACTTGTTGCACCAGGTGCCAGCATCATGGGTCAGGCAAATGGAAGTTTCTGCAATCCAAAACTGCTGTGGTCATTTCATCTGAGCCAGCTTGCTCTGGGCGGACTGAATCCATGCGGCAGCGTTGTTGTTGTTGGCCCCAGAAAAAGGTTTCAAGGTGGCGCTCCGTAGTTTTTGAGCTACATAGGCAGGTATAGTGGTTTTGTTGACTGGTTGCAGCATTGATGAGGGAGCCTGAAAGAAACCTTGTGAAGACATGACGTTGAAGGCAGGTAGCAGGATTACCGTGTTCTGTACAGGATAAAGCCATCAGGTATGGCAGTACCAGGGGTGTACAGAGTCCAGTCAGGCAGGAGGCCAGACAAAGTTCTGTCAAGAATTTGTTGGCTGCGGCATGTGCAGGCAACAGGCGGAATTTTTCAAGAGAAGGTAGGATGGAGAACCTACCTGTGCTACTAATGTTGTAACTGTGCTGTTTTATCAGAGTTACACAGGGAAAATATTTAGAAGATAGATAATAATCTTTATTGTGAGATAGTGATTATATAGTACATGTGAATCAGGGATAACAGGAACATGATTGTTGATTACACTATTGGATGGAAGAAGAGGGTGGCTTGATCCTGGTAATGAGTCAAGCGCCAAAACAAGGTATCCACCAGAAGGGATCATCATCTGTTCATGTTGTTGGATTTAGTAATTTGAGTTGACTTCTTAGTTTGGCTTTGAGTGACCAGATAATCAGATTGCGGCTCATGAACCTGCTTGGTTGGAACCTTGCTGGTGGGTTGAGCCTGCAGCTTTGAAAATATTTAGTAATACAACATAAAAAACACTTTTTTTATTTTCAACATGAAGACAGTTGACATAAAACTGAAAGACACCTTGTAAATTTCTTATAAAGCTTGGTTAAGATTTTCCATAGCTGGGTTTTTAAGGCCAAAATTGATTATTTTTAAATTTAAAAAAGTAACTATTTACAATTTAACTTATAAAGCCTAAATGATAGGGATTGTATATGGAAGCCTAAAGTACAGCCCTGGATATTTTGATCTGAATCATCATGCTATTATATGTATGCTTTTTGTTAAGCAGCAGTGTCACATTATCAAATGGATCAGCCAAAACATAGTCTGTTTATGTATGGGCAATAGAACAATTGCCCAATGGCCCACTTGTTTTACTGCGTTTGCTATTCTATGCCTGTAAACTCTTTTAATTGTGCCTAAAAAGCGCTATTTGAATCAAGGGCTTATTGAGCATAGAGCTCGGTTTTTACTTCCACAGCTAAATATAGAATTGAAGCATTTAAGAGCCACTTTTCTCCATTTGGCAAGGCACGTGAAACCAATTGTTTTTTTTTGCCCAGGCGCTTTCCACTGTCAATTATCCACTGCCTCTATATGGCAAGTCCTTTTTTTGATGCCTCTTTCCTTTGGCAATTATTCCCCCGCCCTCACTATATAACCTTCTAACATATCAAATAAAGAACCAGTTTTATCTTATTATCTTCTTATATTCTTCTGTCCTTACCCAGGCTGTCACTATACCACAGCAGGTATACTATTAAGATAAAGAAGTAGTAGACTAACTATTTGTATAAATCAGCACCTAGGCTGCATATTTTACAATAAGAAGTGCTTTAGTAATAAACCAGTAAAGATGTTGACATGAAGGCAGTCATCCTTCTTTTATAGTAACTCTCCTATTAGTTCTTGTTTAAATTATGTCACTTTTATTGCTTAGCCAAACATCTTTGCTGTGATTTAGGCAACACATCAATTTGACACAAAATCAACATTATAAATACATATGCAAATCCTAGTTTTAACATATGCATTTCAGCTTAAGTGGACTTCCAGAATAAGCTATTGTTTATCCAATGATTTTAACATAGCAATAAATAGCTTCATAATACAAAAGAACACTATGAAAGTTAGTATATGTCTTTGTTCAGTGCTAATCTTTTTATAAATTTAACAAAAACAGTATTTTAAAAATTTAAAAAGTGGTCTTTTTTAGAAAATATATTATTTTATTAATGATAATATGAATTCTTATTTGGGGTTGACATTGTCAAGTATATACTTCTGGGAAGTATAATATAAAAGATAAACAGGAAAATTAATCATATAATGATATTTTATTTTATATAAATATAGGGTATATATAGTATTATGGGAAGCCATATACTGTCCATATACGGCATGATGGTCATGTGGCTTATCTGTAATGTTTCTATTAAATCACAAGGCTTACTCAAAATGTGTTCTGCATAGGATCTGGATTGTGTGATCCTTGTAATAGATGGTCAAATGATAGTGGTGCCACTGAATTAATGAATAGTTGGTGCGTCCTTTGGTGACTCATTTGGTGAACTACTTGGGGTGTTAATTCCCCAAGAGGGAGTATTCAAATATGTTGTGACATCTCTCCCTGTGGTGCTGGAAGGCAAAGCCTTGGGAATTTTCTTGAGAGTGTCAAGAATACAGGTGTTGTGTTCTGCTCATAGGGACAACATCCAGGAGGACACAGAGGTAAATCAATATAAAAAAGATTTGAGGTTTGAAGCTAGCCTTGGGTTTGCCTACAGGGAAAAATTAAGGGCACATACCTTAATTTCATGGAACATAAGATGAGGAATTCCTTTTGGCAAAAAGGAAAGGAAAAAGCTTGAAGAATATTAAAGCCAACACAAATGTGGATAAACTTTTTTTATAAGGAGAAGTAATTCTACTTAAATGGTAGCCAAGGGTTGGTGATCACTCATTAGGTAGACAGAGTGGTAGAGGGGTTATGTTGGGTTAAAATCATACCAAGATCAGTTGAGGGATAGTATGGCAATCCAGAATGCGTGAACATTGGTGTCAACTCATTTAAAGATGGTGAGGAATATCCAAAGTTGAAAGCAAAAACAGTTGGACACGCCATTTCAAAAACACCATCTTGAAAAACGCCATCTTGAAATATGCCATCTCAAATTTCTGCTATCTCAATTTACTAGTAAAAACGCCATTTTGATTTACAGCATTTTGACTAAGAAAAAATGGTTTTAAAAAATTAGATTTTTTGAACTCCAAAAATTACCCAAAAAATTCCCAAAAATAGAAATTCAAAAACCATTTCTAGGCTTAAAAAAGCTTTTAGGATTCCAAATCTGCAATAATAAATGGGGTTGAATAATAGCAACATAGTTGCGTAAAGCCCAAAAGTTAAAATAATCCCTAAAACACCTATTTTCATCTATTTTAACTACAAACTATACTTTAAAATAAGCATACAATTGTACCAAATACTAAAAAAATAATGATAAAAGTAAAGGAAATAATAGAGCAAATAAAGGAGTGTTTATTGCAAATAGGCTCAAACATTGATAGAAAGAGCAACTGAGATAGCTTGGAGATGCTCAAGCTTGCTATCCTTGGGATAGTAGGCAAGGACCACCTTGCTGATCTCAGTGTACTTTTTCACCGCTTTGGTCATCTTGGGGGGATCACCCTTGGTCTTCATGCCAGTCTTGAAGAGGCAGGCAGAGATGGCTTGTTGGGTTTTGAGGTGGACCATGATCTTATTGAACTTTGGCTTCTGGACCCTGACTCTTGTGGCAAACTGGCTATGCCACCCTTCAAGGGAAGAGGTGGTCTTGATCAACCCATCTTTGACCTGCTTATAGCAGATCCAGGTGATTGAGTCACTGCCTTTTCTAATGTGGCGTGCTCCTTGGAAGATGCCAACCCATTGAGTCTCAAAATACTCAATAAAGGGCGTGAAGGCTGCTTGTTTGGCCTGGATATAGGGATAGAAGAGGAGGGCATCATAAAAGGCATTTGTCTCCTCCCATTTGCACAATGACAAGAGAAGCAAAGCAATTAAAAACGTCCTTTGCTTCTTTTGTGCCTTCAGTTTAGACCAGCTCATGGAGGTCAGAGCACTTTTGGAGGCAGCGGCAGAGTGCCTGCATGAAGTGGAAGTAGCATCCCTGAAGGGAGCTCTTAAAGACACAAATAAAGGCATTTTCCTGAGCCTGTTCAAAATCCACTACCAGATATTTGTGGTAGGGAAGGCTTTTAGGCTTTTTCTTGGTTAGGGTGGGAGCATCTTCTTCTTGGGAGATGTATATTTTTCATACGCCCTCTAGTCTCCTTGGGCTCCTCTTCAATTGTTGGGAGGATTTCATCCAGTTTGGCCTTTGAAATTGTGAGTGCCCAGACATAGGTTTCCTGCTTCTTATTTGGGAGGAAGAAGAAGACCAGGGGAAGAACCAGATTTCCAACCTGCCCATGGATATTCCAAAGCTGGCTAAAAAGCTTTGGGCAGGTGGAGAAAGTGCCATCTGCAAGCCAGGTCTTGCACTTGAGGAGGTTGTGCAGATCCTGGCTTGTTGCAAAGCAGATAATATGCTCTGGAGCATGTTGACCATCATCATGGAGGAGGAAACTCTCTTCATGCTGTGAAAGCTTCTGCTCCTCAGTAATGATCAATTGATCAATGGAGCTTGCACTGACGCCTTCAGTGCTCAATGCATATCTTTGATCAGTAAAATATCTCTGTAGTTTTTAGGCGCCACCAACAGTTGCTAGTTGGGTATGATTTAAATTGAAGAGCGCATTGTTGATAACCTCAGTTGCAGTTTGATCCTTTGTGGTTGGGATCACCTGGCAAAGAACCAGGGATAAGTTGATAGAGAGGGTTGAAAGGCTTGACGCAGTTGTGGTTAACAGAAGGGCCTTAAATCTGGTAACCCATAAGTTGTGAGCCTTGCTGGGCAGCCAACATTATCACATTTGAAGTGATGTTGGTGGATGGGCTTCTTCTTGTCATTACAGCTGAAGCTGTAGCCCTTGTAGACAAGACCAGCTCCCCCTTTCTGTCATAATTGGATAGCTGATAGGGTATGTTGTTGGCACAGCAAAGGTTCCATTTTGTTTGCATATATTGTGGATAGAGTTAAGATCCCAGAGCTCAATTGGCTTATCTGCAGGAGCACCAGGCTCAGGCTCCTGCTCTTCTTTATCCTCAGGCTCTGAAGTGGGGTCAGAATGGCAATTGAAGTTAAACAACTTCTCTTGAGGATCAGAAGAGTATAAACTAATGGAGAATGGGGAGGGGTAGGACTGTTTCCCTCTTGTTCAGGTGACAGATTTGGGGTATTGGGGGGAGCTTTGGCCTTAGCAGGCTGCTTCTTTGGGGTTGTATTGACCTTTTTGGCCTTGGGCAGAGTGATTTTGGACTTTGAGGCCTTGGAGGTCTTGGGCGCAGCTTTGGCAGTTGACTTGGGAGGCATCTAAAAGTGAATTAGTATCAAAATATGAGCAATTTGGGGGTTGTTTTAAAGAGAAAAATGAGAATTTTTTAATATAAAACTATCAATTTTTTTACATAGAATTGTAGAGGAGATCAAAAATATATACTATCGAAATTTTGATTTTTTTGTTTTGTAAAAATAATTTTTTTATTAGTAACATAAATATGCAAAGCTTTGAGTTTTGACTGAAAACTTGCTTTTGAAATGGTGTTTTTGAAGTGATGTAATTGAGGTGCTATAGCTCAAAAACATAGTGTTTTTGACCATTTTCATATTAAATTAACAAATCTACCATGGAGCTACCTCAACTGGGCCAAAGAGTAAAACTTGCATTTCTCAAAAAGTAGCTTATACAACTGGGGTTGAAAAGTACCCAGTTGTTTAGAGGAGATCAAGAAATATTTATTTGGAAAGTTTCATATGTTTTCTTACACTTTTTGCTTAAGTGGTTTTAGACGTGAAACTATACTTTTGAAAAGTGGAAAGCAAGAATTGCAGTGGGGGAATTGATATAGCGTAGCCTGGCGTCATAGGTAATTTCCCCTTATTTTCCCCTAGCCATTGTGCGCCTTGAATCAATTGGGTGATATGATTCTTGATGGAATTCATAGTGACATAAATCAAAATGGCGTAATCACCCCCTTCCATATTAAAATCACTATTAAAATAATTTAATAAGAAAACCCTTATCAACGCATCCATGTATAATAAAGTTATAAATTACATATAACAAAACAGGTTTTTTTACCATGTAATGATAATCACTAGAAGGACTATCATAGTGGCGTCTATTTAGGTTGTTCTTATTATAAGTGTCTTAGATTAATACTACAGGAACATCTTCTGGCACTATACCACAGTATTTATTTTAGTTCAGGTAAAAGCTTATTTTAGTTTAAGATAAATGGTATAATTCTAAATGAGGTAAAGTCAAGATGGCGTAAACACGCCCCACACTAAGTGATTTCATATTAAATAAAGTTAGCAAAATAAGATATAATTAATCTGACTCAAAGTGACGGAATCAAGATGGCGTAAATTTGAGATGCCGCATTATAAAGGTATATGTAAATTTTAACTATTTTATGTTTATTTTATTTTTTTGTGATTCAAAATCACTAACACAAAAAACGCCATCTCAAATTAAATTTGAGATGGCGTTTTTTGAGATGCTGTTTTTGAAATGGCGTGTCCTACTGTAAAAACAACTAAATCTTTGCACATATCACTATTCAAAGGCCATATCAAAATAGTGTTAATGGCACAATTTCTGAAATCTCCCCTCTAAAGATTGGACACAGGGAGTTGACATTTTTGGAGGAATTTGGAATGAAATCAGGCAAAAGGACAGCCAGATGACAGAATCTTCACAGTATACTCAACGCCCTTCTTGAAGGTGACTTCACAAGGTCCAACCCAAAGAGAGTCTAGCTTATGGGCACAGCCTCCAGTACAATTTTGATAATAGAGGACTAGGTCATCTACTTGATACTCAGGGAAGGGGGCGCTGAAAGCATTAGAGGGCAAGAGTTCTAAAGCTTTGACTTTGTAAGCAGTATAATAGGCTGTAGCTTGGATGTCAATGATAAAATTAGTCAAGTCTTTGAAATGAGCTTCAAGATTGGCAGAGGCGTCACCTTTAATTAACAGGGGTCCTAAAATCAAGGGGGTAGTGGCTTCCCATCCATACAGCATGGCAAAGGGGGACTGGTCAGTCACTTGATGTCTGCTGAGTCTATTCACAAAGAGAGCAGCAGGGAGGAACAAATCCCAGTTAGCGGCATCAGAGAGGGTAAGCTTCCTCATAATGAACACCATGGAGGAATTTGCTTGTTCAACAGATCCATTGGTTGATGAGTTATACGGCACATATAAGGATTGGTGGGTACCCATAGCTTCCACAATAGGCGTGATGAGGCAAGCATTCAAGTTAGTGCCATTGTCAGAAAAAAGAACTTGAGGGCAGCCAAGTTGATAGAATATATCATGCAACAAGAAATTAGCAGTGGTCTTGGAAGTTATATCTTTTATAGCTCTGGCTTCAACCCATTTGCTAAAATGATCTACAGCTACCAAGATAAATCAACACCCAGATCTAGAATGAGGGAGAAGCCTAACAGCATCAATACTCACAGTGTAGAAGGCATGTTTAGGGGGATGAACTTGATTTGATTTTGGGAAGGTTGGGGTTGTTGGAGCTGTCAAGAATGGCTGGATGCAAGGAAGTCAGGGATTAAGAGGCACATATTTCCCTATAGAAGTTCTTGCACAACCATTCATGAGTTTTTGCTATATCCCTATGCCCAGTATCAATGTGAGCTTGGAGGATGATAGCTATTCTCATACTAGGGCAAACATAGGGCAGATAGGCGTTGTTGAATTTCTTAAAGAGTTGTCTATCTCAAATTACAATGACCTTTGATAGGGTCTGTAGTGCCAATCAGATTTCTTCTAGCTCAGTGGTCTAAAAAAGGGTACCCTATTAACTCCTATAGTTGATCAGCGTCTGCAGAATGAGTGGCTAATATGGGCATTCTTGACAACTCATCAGTTTTATGATGTTGCACACCAGGATAGTGTACCACAGTGAAATTGTATCCTTGCAAGTGCAGAGCCCAATGTGCTTATCAACCTTCAGGTTCCTTTAATTTTTTCAGCCATTTAAGGGATGAATGATCTTTGACTACAGTAAAGTGGGTCCAGTAGGTGTAATACCAGAATTTTTTCACCACATGTAATACTATCAGACATTCTTTTTTGGTGACGCTATAGTTCTTCTTGTGCTTGTTGTGAACTTGCAAAGAATAAGCCATGGGTCAATCTACACCCTCATTGTCAAGATGGGCTAAGATGGCACCCACAGCTACTCCACTGGCGTCAATGCACAAGATGAATTTCTTATCATAATCAGGGTAGACTAGGATGGGAGTCTCTTTGAGCTTGGCCTTTAGTGCTTCAAAACTTTGCTATTGACTGTCAGTCCATTCAAAGGGTATGTTGCAGAGGAGTTGGACAAGGGGTTCACTCAGTTCAGAAAAGTCAGGGATGCATCATAAATAGTACCCTATCATACCAAAAAATACTTGGACCTCCTGTAGATTTGTGGGAGGCTAATTCTTGTCAATGGCTTTTACCTTATTATTAATGAGGTGTATTCCAGTCTGATTGACCTCATGGCCCAAGAATTCAAGTTGCTCTTTAAAGAAGAAACACTTGGAGGGTTTAAGCTTTAGACCTGCTTCTCAAATCTTGATGAAGACAGCCTTGAAGTGGTCCAAATGGTTGGTAAAGGTGGAGATGAACACAGTGATGTCACCAAGATATATGAGGACACAGGAGAGCTTCAGGTCTCGTAGAATAGAGTCCATGGCTCTTTGGAATGTAGCCAGGGAATTACAGAGTCCTTGAGGCATTTGAGTGGGTTTGAAGAGACTTTCTGAGGTAATGAGCACAGCCTTTTCTCTATTTTCAGGAGATAAGTCAACTTGCCAGTATCCAGAGGCTAGATCCATGGCTGAGAAAAGCTTGGAATCACCCAGCTGTCTGAGATCATAATTAATTCTGGGCAAGGGGTATGAGTCTTTCTTAGTAAGAGAGTTCATGTAGCAATAGTTCATTACAATGTGATGTCCTCCATCCTTCTTCTTGAGGATCAGTAACAGGGAGGCACAAGGGCTCTGAGAGGGAGCTAGTAGCCCAGCGTCTAAGAGCTGCTTAAGCTCCTTAGATACCTGAGATCCTCTACCCTACTATGGCAGTATGGTTTAGAACGAAAGGGCAGAGCATTACCAGTTCCAATCTGATGGATGACCCCTTTTGCTAGGCCATAAATTGTAGGTCCAGAGGCAAAGGTATTGCTGAATTAGTCAAGTAGTTCATTCACATCCTTTTTTTGGATGGCCAACAATTGTGAGAAGTTGGCAACAGTGAACAGGGAGAGGACCTGAGGGGTTTCTTCAGGTAGATTGAAGTCTCTGAAGATTCCAAAAGGGTAGAGGGACACCACCTGTTTTGCCCTCAATAAACAGCTGTGACCTACAACTCAGCCCTGAGATACCTGCATAGGCAAAGCAGTCAGGTTAGCTAGCAATAGCTGTAGAGGCTCCTTATGGGGTTAATCTAAGATCCCTGGGCATAATTGAGGCTCTTTGAAGCTGAGAGATTTAGGAGAGTACAATTCAAGGATTGGCTTTTCAGGCAGTTCATAAGATATCTGGGAGTCTATAAACACTTGGGAGCCCGGGGGAATGGTGATGGCTGCTGGGTCAAGAAGAGGTACCCCTTCCTCTGCAGGACAGGAAGGAGATGGGGAGCGCATATTGGAGGAGTGAGTTCTGTACTTGAGCAAGAAGATACCTGTGGGGTACTCAAGCACAAAAGTCTTAAGGTGTTTGCCTGGGAGACGTGGAGGTTCTTCGAAAATTAAAAGGACCTTGTATCCTAAGAGAAATATATATCTATTTTGAAGGTTTATGATTCCATTATATTCTTGGAGGAATTGTGTACCAACCAGGAGATCATAGCTTTTGTGCTCTAGGACAACAGCAGGTGATGCAATGAGAAGTTTTCTGAACTTCATGGAAAGTGCAGAGTAGGAACCAATAGCTTGAGTCTGAGCCATACTGGCAGTACCATATGATTGAGTGTAATTGAAGTCAGGAGCCAGCTTAAGCTCTTAATTAACTTGGATGATACCACATTGACTGGGAAGCCTGTGTCAGGAATTGCCTTGATTTTAACCATTTGAATCAACACTTCTACACAGATAGTATTTTTCCCAAAGGGGGGCAAGACAGCCAAAATGTCCTGGGCAGCTTCTAGCTCTTTCACCCATTTGGCTAACATGTATCTTAAGGCAGGGATTTCCTTATACACAGTCTGTAACAGGAGAGATCCAGTCACATTCTGGAAGAGAGCTTCAGCTAGCTCAGTAGCTTCTTTAGAAGAGTCTACCAAGACGGGAGGTCAATGAGCCTGGGCCAGGTAAGGACAAGCCACCAGGGCCTTGGCTTCAGCTGAAGGTGAAAAAGTTGTAGTTGTAGTTTTTACTAAGCAAAGCTTGTAAGGGACTGAAAAGTTTCTGGGACAGCCAAAACAGAGTAGCTAAAATTATCTGATTCATTGCAGTCAGGATCCTCAGGTTCAGAACTACTAGAAAGATTGTGAAACAGGTGAAGAATAGTTGGGTCAGATAAGGGGGGATTTCTTGTCAGAGGAAGGATCAGGAGGAGACAGGGGGAGGTTGATCAGCAGATAGTGTCTCTGCCTCTAAGCTGACCTCTCTTTTCCTGCCTGTTCCTTTGGGTCACAACCTTCTACCCAAGGATTGGTGAAGATATGCAAGTGGTTCCCTATTTGACCACAGTTATGATATCCTTGTCTCTTAGGCTGTCCATTTGAGCTAAGAGTCATAATACACGGAGTACAGGAGGCGGTCCCAGAGTTGCTGGCTTTATTCTCACAAACCACAGTACCCCCATGGGTCAAATGCATCTCTTGCAAGAGGGTCTTAATACTCTTCACAGAAGTAAGCAAAGCTTTTTCTGGCTTAAATTGCAGGCACATGAGCTGATTCACCTTTAAAGCGTTTGATAATGCTGTATAAGCTTCTTGGGGAGCTACTGACAGCTGGTGATTAACTGTTGCCCTTTGATATAGAAACGGTCAGCAAACTCAGCCAAGGTTTCCTTGAGTTTAAAGGCAATGTACATAATTGCATCTTTCTTGACCTACAGGCTGAGATATCATCCAAATTCCTCAATAAGAAGATGTTTCATGTCCTCCCAAGTGACAATGGATGGGAGTTTGGGGACCACCACTTCTTGACACGTAGGACAAAGAAAGGTAAAAATATGCTACTTTTTAAGCTTGTCAGTAGCCCTAAACATTTCAGTCTCATAGATTGTTAGAAATTCAGCAATAGTGGAGGTTTTAGGGTCAAATATTTATTTGAAGGAAGGTTTATAATTGGGGTCAATAGACAATGAAAAAGATTGGCTGTTGTCACCTGGGTTGAGAACATTAATTTGGGATTGTCCTCAAACTCAGATTCTACAACAGGTTGTCTAGCCCAGAGAAGTCAAAGGATCTCTTCCAGAGTGTCTAGTGTATAGATGTTTTGACCACTGATATCCCTGGCAGTAGTGGCAGCAGCTACAAATTCATCAATCTTAATCTGTTGTACTGCCAGTATACCAGCAATCCCATTAATACGCATGACCAGGGAAGTTGCTTGAGTGATAAAAGGGGTAACCTGTACATTCATTGTTTCTGTTAAGCGTGAGAGCCTCTGCACCATGTGTTCTAGAGCATCTTGCCTATCTGCAATGTCTTTTGTCACTGCCGCTAAATGATCCAATGTGAGAGCACAGTTGGCATGGGGTTTGCCTTCTAAACCAGGGCAACACCCATGATCAATATGGGTAGGAGTACCAGTGACCAAGCCTCTTCTTTGACATCAGAATCAGAGGACAAATACTCATGGTCAGAGAGGCATTGTCTCAAATACTCAATCTCACCTTGCATTATAGCTACTTGGTTGGTTAGCAAGGCAATGCAAGAGTTGGTCGTAGGCTCTACAGGTTGAGGGTTTGGAACAGAAGCTTGGCGTTTTGTGGTGGCTTTAAGTTCAGTTATGGCTTCCCATACCTTAGCTTCAAAGGCAGATGAGACCTCAGCCAAAAGAGAGGGAGGAGCCACTTCAGTTGAAGCTACTCTATTTTCCACCTAGTGTTGAACCTGACACAGAGTGTTTCCTACCCTGGCCTTATCAAAACTATATTGTTGGTGAAGATGTTGGCCCCAATTATAGATGTGGACACCAACCAACTTGAGTTGTGAATTGACATGCTCTTAAAGTTAGTTGAGATTGTTAACTAAGGTCTCAAAATCTTGAAAATACTTTAAAAGAGTTGCTTCTATCTGCCCGCGCCACATAGCTTGGTGATCATCCAGTTTGCATAGCCAATTCTTTATATTCCAGGAAGCAAGGAGCAAAGAGAGTTCAGTGACAAGGTTAAGTACTTCTGTGAAGCCAGCAAGTTGTGCTGGTTATCTGAAATACAAGCAAAGAGGCTATGAGACCATTCTTGATAGGCCATATTTTGTGCATGGTTGTTTTGAGACAGAGGTGGCTATAGCAGTCAAAAGCTGGTTTTGGGATCCTAGCGCTAGTTGATGATGAACCAATGCGGGTTGGTTAAATTGGTTAATAAACACACCAATTGTATCCATAGACCCCATCAGTGCAGGGGGGGACCAAAGTCCAAGAGGAAGGAGTACAGGTCTTTGGAGGCATACCCAGGACAGAGACCAGGAATAGTGTGCATTGCTACAGTGCCTGTATGGAGTAGGGAGCGGGTGGCAGCACGAGCTTGCTTGTAATTGAGAGAGAAAGCTGGAAGGGGGGCCCATGCAGGCCTGGGGGACAGAACCAATA
Source organism: Entomophthora muscae (assembly GCA_014839935.2). NCBI lineage: Eukaryota > Fungi > Entomophthoromycota > Entomophthoromycetes > Entomophthorales > Entomophthoraceae > Entomophthora > Entomophthora muscae. The sequence goes on along the minus strand of QTSX02005094.1, from coordinate 105,853 downwards.
CCATAGGAGTTGAGGGGGCATTGGTGATGTCTTTTTCTAGAGGAGGACTAGAAACTTTAGGTTATTTGGGTACTTCAGAAACAAAGGGAGAAGGACCAGAGAATGCACATGGGAACAGGGTAACTAAGGGGCTTGCAGCCCCTGTAGTGAGCACCATTTTGCTGTGTTTGGCTCCTGGGGACAATATCCAGGAGGACACGGCTGGAAATCTTTATAACAAAAGATTTAAGGTTTGAAGCTAGCCTTGGGTTAGCCTTCAGGGAAAAATTAAGGGCATGTACCTTAATTTCCTGGAATACAAGATGAGGAATTCCTTTTGGCAAAAAGGAAAGATTAAAAGCTTGAAGAATATTAAAACCAACACAAATGTGGATAAACTTGATTTTATTAGGAGAAGTAATTCTACTTAAATAGTAGAAAAGTGTTGGTAATCACTCATTAGGTAGACATAGTGGTAGAGGGGTTCAGGTTGGGTTGAAATCATACCAGGATAAGTTGAGGGATAGTATGGCAGTCCGGAATGGGTGGACATTAGTGTCAACCCATTTAAAGAAGGGTAGAAATTATCAAAGTTGAAAGCAAAACCAACCAAATCTTTGCACATATCACTATTCAAAGGCCATATTAAAATAGCATTGATGGCGCAATTCCTGATAACAGGATTGGTATTAGTCCAGTTTGGCGTTGGGAACAGGGAGTCTGGAGTTGCGCTGAGCTGTTCTTGCTTTGCACAGGCAAAGTTGGTCATGGTGCATGTGTTAAAATTCAGTTTGGGCACCAATTCATTTGATGATGTAGGTATTGTTGGATTTATCTCCATGACAATGCCTGGCCTGCATAGTCCTGGATCTAACTTGATCTGGTCATGGTTGACAACCCAGATTTTGTTCCTGGCTTAGAATCTTTCCTGCTGCAGCGGGATTGCCTCTCTTTTGATCCTTTTCTGTTCCATATCTTCTTGGTATTTTCTGACACACTGTACGTCAGAATTACTGTCATCTAGTAACTTCTTTGGTAGAGGTAATTGTGGTCCTGTGGTTGTACTAACAAGGGCAGGCTTTTTCCCATAGACAAGTTCATATGCGTGTTTGCCCATATTGTGATTGACTCAAGTCTGCATACTATGAGTGTTGTTGGCAGCATATTGACCCAGGCTTTTAGATTGTTAGCAGATAACTTACTGAGGGCTTATATTATGGTGCCATTTAGTTGTTCTACTTGTCCATTTGCTTGTGGGTAGTATGGGCTGGCTGTGACATGCTTTATTCTGTTCTTGGCAAGGTAGATAAGGGTGCCAATAGCTTTAAGTTCAGTGCTTCTGTCTGTGATCAGGAGGTTGGGTTTCCCAAACTTGGCTATGATCTCTTTCCTAATAAAACGTCTCACATCATTGCCTTTGTTTTCCTTTGTAGCTTGCGCCACAGGTCACCTGGTTGCATTGTTGATAGCTGTTATTATGTATTTTGCCTTTGTTATTGCCAGAAATTGGTCCCACAATGTAAGCAACCACACCTTAAAGGGTTTTGTGATTGACACTGGTACTAGACTTGGGCAGTGCCTTGGATTGGGCATAATTTTCATAGACTTTGCTTTTCTCTAGCACTTCTTTTATATCATATAGCATGTTGGTCCACCAGTAGCATGTCCTGAGATATTTGGTTAAGTTCTTACTACGGGTGTTCCCCAAGTCTCTGTGACATCAAAGGATTGTGTCAATCTTTTGCGTTGCCGGGATGTAAAGTACAGTGTTACCATTTGGAAGGATTTGGTGTAATGTGCATTATACTTTTTTGAACAGATTTTTGTTCTTAAGGTCTTTCTCTTTGATGTCCATTGGGGTGCCAGGTGGGAACCCTTCTTGGAGATTTCCCATGATTAACATGGGCCAATTAGGGTCCCCATCAGTGCATAAGAAGTGTTTACTGTATAGCCTTGATAGGGCGTCTGCAGTAAGCATTTCTTTGCCTGGTTTTACTTGATATGCATTGGGTATCTCTGTATGAAACTCATCCACTTGACTTGTCTTCTTAATAAATGCTGTTATTTTTTTAAAGAATATCAACAATTTGTGATCAGTGAGGTCTTTGAACATATGGGCTCCTTCTAGATAGCATTGCTATTTCATGAGGCAGTGCACAATGGCTACATATTCCTTGTTGTGTATGGGGTATCTTTGTTTGCTGTCAGATAGTTTCCTTGACTTGTATGCCACCGGGAGGAAGTCATTTTCTGCTGTCTGGATATAGAGTACCCCTCCTATAGTGTAGTCAGATGCACTGGTTTCTAAATCATGTTTTCCTTTGTTATTTGGGTACTGGAGGATAGGAGCGGTGACCATAAATTCTTTTAGCTGGCAAAAGTGTTGGTCTTGTAGTGGCGTCCAGACAAACTTGGTTGTTTTGCCTTTATTAGCTGACAGGAAGCTGTCAGAGCTCCCCAGTCAGTGATGAATCTTCTAATATAGACTATCATGCCTAGGAATGTACAGAGTTCACTCTTATTTCTTAGAGCTGACATTTTGGTTATGGCACATATCTTTTCTGGGTCTGGTTTGATTCCGCCCTTGCTGATAATGTGACCAAGGAATGGAAGTTCAGATGAGAAGAAGTTGCATTTTGACGGTTTGACAATGAGTTGGTCTTCTTGGAGGGTGCAGAGGACCAGGCAGACATTTTCCCAGTGCTGTTTTAAGGTTGGGCTGCAGATAATTTTGTTTTCCAGGTAAATGATTGTGCGCTTTCAGATGTGTTCCTTGAAAACCTCATTAATGAATGTCACAAAGGTGCTGGGGGAGTTTTTTCATACTGAAATTAAGGACAACATATTTGAAGGATCTGTATTTAGTTCTAAATGCAGTCTTTGGGATGTCTTCAGGCTTTACACAAATTTTGTAATAGCCTGCTGTCAAATCAATTTTTTGAAGATTTGGGACCCCCCAGGGCGTCAAAAAGGTTGTCAATCAGATGTAGGGGAAACCTGTTCTTAATTGCAACCTCATTGATCCCTCTGTAGTCTTTGACAAGATGGAGTCCTCTGTCTTTCTTTGCTATGAAGAAGACAGCAGCATCAAAAGGCAATTTTGAAGATTGGATTAGGTCTTTCTCAAGAGCTTTGTCCAGATAGGCTTTCAGGGCATTGTCTTCTTGGGGTGTGAGGCAATAGATTGGGCATGCTTTTGGTACACTTCCTTTGAGGTGATCTTGTCTTGTATACCGCAGTTGGGTGTTAAGCCTGGTAAGGCTTCCTGGAAAACAGAGTGGAACCCACTGATGGGTTGCTCTTGGATGTGGTCCTTCTCATGTATGGCTTCTGTATTTTTGAAATGGATAACCTTGTACGTGCAGTTGTGCCCTTTGATTTTTCTAGGATCAGTTTCCTCTTCTGTTTCCATGATTTTACAAGCACATGGTCTCTAAACAGTGTGTCAAGATGAGTTGGGTAGACATGGGGGTGTACTTTGCCTCGTTGAATGGTGAGGGTAGCACTATCCCAGTAACTATGAGGTTTGGTATTTTTTATCCAATCTAAGCTAAGGATAATGTCATATTTGGGGATTGTTATGATAGGGCGGCTAAGCGTAGTCTGCATGTCTCCAATTTGGGTATGGAAAGGTTTTGCTTCTTTGGTGAATGTTGTTCTTCTGTTATCTGCCATGACAACTCTCTTGATGTTGCTTTGGATTGTGGGTAGTTTCATGAGTTGGCAAATCTCTTGTCAACAAGGGATTGGTCTGCTCCAGTGTTGAATAGTGCTGTGCCTTAGTATCTGCAAAAACAAAAAAGATAAGTGAGGAGTTTATTTCTGGTTTGGGCGGCAAACAGTAGAGAATTTCTGGGGGGTACTTGGATCATGTTGATTGAGTCCACGTCTTGGTTCTTGTACAAGTCTTGTAAAGTGGGGGAGGGTGGCTTGCCTAAGCACTCCCCTGAGCTTTTCCCTCCTTGTTGATGTCTTAAGTGCTTGATTGATTAGCTTGAGCATTATGATTCCCATTTGAGGATGTGTGTTATTGGCTCAGTTGTTTTGCTTATTAGTTCAAGGGTCCTTTCTTGCTGTGGGGCTCTCCTTCCTCTTGCTTGTTGTATATGGACTATCAAGTTTATGGGCTGCGTGCTTTCCTTCCAAGAACATATCTTTGAGTTTCTTGCTGAAATCATATCAAACTGACGTCTAATGTGTGTGGGGAGGCCATTGGAGAAGTCCAATTGCGGTCCAGGCTTGTCAAAGTTAACAGTGTTGGGAGCTTGGTCATGTAATTCTTCATACTCTACAAAATAATCCTTGATTATTCCTGTCATTTTAAAGGTTCTGAGTTCTGTCATGATCATCACGTTGGAGTTCTTCATGTAATTTTTTTTAAAAACGTGGCTTTGAACACCTCCCAGTTTTCTTTTTGATTGGGGTGTTGGTTGAGCCATTCACTTACAAAGTGTGAGGCAATTCCCGTGACGCAGAGGATAATTTTGCTGGTCCAGAGTCTACAGGGGTAGTCCACTTATGTGAATTTGCTTTGGGCGCTGTTAATCCAGAGGGTGGCGCTTTCCTGGCGTAACCCTGCAAAAGCCCCAATTTTTGCTGAGTGTAGGCGTTGAAAGACAATACTGGGTATCTCAGGCACCTGCAGGCTTGCATAAGTTGTAGGCCAGTTCAGGAGTTTACCAGCGTGGAGAAGGTTGTACTGTTTGGTGGGGACAAAGACATTGTTTAATATGATGAAACCTGTAGGGACACCTTGTCCCTCTTTGTAGTCTCTCCAACCTGTGGGGGCCATTTTTTGGATCCTTTTCTTGGGAGGAATTTTTCCTTTGAGTTGGGTAGGTATGGATAACCTACCTGTGCTACCACTGTTGAGTTTATCTTTTTGGGAAGTATAATAAAAGAAATAAAGGGGAATATTAAGAAGATAATGATACTTTATTTGATATGAATATAGGATAATATATAGTATCATAGGAAGTCACATACTTTCCATGTACATCATGGAGGTCATGGGGCTTATCTGAGTAATGTTCCTCTTAATTCACAAGGCTTAATCAAGTTGTGGTCCATTTAGGATCTGGATTGGGTGATCCCCGTCATAAATGGTTGACTGATAATGGTGCCACTAGTTTAATGGCTTGCCAGTGAACCATTTGGTGAGCCATTTGATGATCTACTTGGGGTGTTAATTCCCTGAGAGAGAGTTTTCAAAGATGTTGCAACACTTGGTTAAATATAGCCTCTTATATCCTGTTTTAGTTGTACAATCTATAATAGAATCCTCAGATATGTGCAATTGTTCAAGGTTGCCTTTTTTGGATTGTAACAGCACATCATTATTTCCTGCTGTAAGATATTTAGAGAAGCAGTAGAATTGGCTTTTATTTTCCTTGAAGGCAGAATGCTCTTGTTTCTGCCCTTATGATTTATGAAGAGTATTAGATTTCTTCTATGCTTCTTCAGCCACAATGATGACCTGGTATGTTATACAGTTCTTGAGGCCCATATGTCTCATAAAATGATGATTCAGTACATAATATGTTAGTTGAGATGCTCAATGGGGCTTCAAAAACCATGAAAAGTAGGCACACAGGAACAGGTACTTGTAGGGTCTGATCAGTTACTTGGCTTTCCCTGTTTGTATAAGGTTTTAAATTCCAGGGCAACCTTGGGTACAGTATCTTTTAACACAAGGTGTGCTAGGAATCTTGCTTAAAAGGTATCCCACACATTTTCTAATATTCTCTTCATCCCACTTATCACACCAGTATCTATAAAATGGGTAGGCTAGATGAAGACCTCTGCAATCAAGGAGCTTTCATGTCACTCAATTTTGACAATGATGCTTTAGTTGGTATGCATCCTAAAGAAAGTTTTGTTAGTGTTAGCCCCCATGAACTTCTTGATTGTGGCACAGTGTAGCCATTTGGTCATAAGTATTTGTATTTGATTATGGTTGAGTTATTGCTGTTATTGTTGAATTATTGCATGTGTCTATAATAATCCTTGTGCTGAGAGGGGGTTAAAGTTGGTACGGGGTATAAAAATTCCTTAATTGACATCATGCACTTTAGCTATAGTGTAGCCCATAATTTAGGGTCACAAGCCTGGGGATACCTGTACTGATGCTCTCATTGTTTCTTTTGAAATGTCTGTGGTGTGTATTGGAAATTTTACTAATAAAGAGGTAAGGTGAAGAGCCTGCTGCTGCTATTAACACCATAAAATTTTCTTTTTAGTAGAGCTGCAGAATAGATAAAAGTAATATTAGGATAGATGATGTCTTTATTTTAGAATAAGATGCTATATAGAGCTTATATGTAATTTAGAAGATAGACAGAAGTCCCACTAATGTTAAGTACTATTCCTGTGCCATTAGCTGTGCTCTCTATATGGAACTATCTAGATGTGTTATATCAGCTGAAAAGCTTGTTTTGATATGTCTTTCTATGAGCCTTGGGCATATTAAATAAAGTGAAGACTATATATTATAAATTAGAACTTTTCCAGGAGGTTTACCAGGATAGTTCAGTTTATAAGCCTTGTTCAAATGAAATTAATATTATTCGGATCCTTTTTCTATCCTCAATTGGACTGTTGTCGTCTACCAAGCTCTACAATTATAGAAAAAAATTGGTTGCAAAATTTTAGTTTATTTTAGTTATCAGGTCTTAAAAAAGGAGTATGGAATTCAACTTCCTACATTTTTATTAGCCACCATGTCAACGGCAAAAATAATTTAAACTTGACCCAAAATGAAGTCAAGTTGTCACTAACTTGTGTTCATGTCTCAAATCAACTTCAGATTTTTGATGCAACTCGAGGTAAAAGCAATATATTTTTGAAAATCAAAAGGTTGAGTAGTTTTATTAAAGCCGTTGGATCAACAAAAGAGTTAAATTAGCACTTTGATTTTGGCATTTGACGTTGGATAATTTAAGCTTGAAGCATCGAAGAAAACTATTATCCTGTGTTATGCAGGGATGTATAGCAGAAGTAGAATACAATTAAACCCCAGCCATTTTACACCCCGATGCATGCTAATAGTAGTTGTGGTAAAATATACTATTGTCATTTTTATGGCATATCGTATTGTATGTTTCACTGATCTTGATTTGGAGCTGGGCCTCTTCATACAAGGTTTTGCTTTTACAGTAGTCCATAGTTCTAATTATGCCAATCAACTCATTACCCTTTGATAGCGGTAAGCGAGCAACAAAGGGGACGGGCGATGAATCGTCAATAGGGTTGTTTTGGTACAATGTCCCCGATATTACTATGTAGAGAGTATTAAAATGTTTAGCCCACATCCCAGTTCTTCTTTCAACCGAGAAGGAGGGAACCTTCTTTTCCATAAGATAAGCTTGTGGGATAACCCGTGTTAGGATTTCTTCCCATTCCCTCCCATCTTTTGTGATCGGGCTTGAAATTCTCCAGCCCTCTGAAAAAAATCTGCCTTGGAATATTTCACATCTTCTGCTGGTGGTACAGGCAAAGCTTCCCAGAGTATAATGCATGGGGGCTATTTCAAGTTGGACACTGAGGCTGAGGGTGTTAAAAATCGTGGCATATTCACTGCCAGTAGTCCAGGAGTGGATTTTGGGTGGGATTGGAAAGTGTTTTGTTAAATCAAACCCGCTCCGCTTTGTAGAGCTCAATGTGTCTGACCAGTACATATCCCTGCCCAATTCAAGTTCTTGGCGGAGATCCAGTTTGGTAGCGAATCTTAATGGGTTTGATGCAGGGATATGTTCAGCAGATTGATGGAGGGTGGAGTCCAGATATGATATCTCATCCTCAAGGTAAGCTTGACAACTCGAAAGGAAATATGCAATCAGAAGTAAATGCATCTTAACAAATAGAAACTTAAGGCACATACTTATAGCCTGAATCAACGCTACAGTGGCACGGAAAAGCTGTTGATTGATGACATCATAGATCGATCAGCCTTGCGGAATTGATTCATCAGCTGCGCTGAACAAAATCGGATGAGATTCAAGATCGCAGCTGCAATCAAGAGAAAACTGAGCTATATTCGGATTTAAATCCCGATAATTAATTCGGTGCCACATGATATACAATATCAATCTCTGAAATCCTTTTTGAAGAATTTTCATCAACACTCAGTTTTTGGACCAATCATGTAAATAATCATAAGAATCAGATTATTTAAAAACTAAATTTAAAAAATAAGTAAAACAAGTAGCATGATTTCTGCTTGAGATAATTAGACAAGCATACTCCAGCAGCCTTGTGAACTCGAATTCATAAATCGACGAAAAGAAACATAAATCGATGTTTGAGAAGCAGCACATAATACGATGTAACCTTATTTGAAAATATTTTCTTGGCCTTTCAACTTTCGATAGTAAACAAGCCGCCCAATCTGTATACCAAGAGGATAACCTGTAATCCCGAGATCAAGGTTTATTTGTTTGATAATAAACTATGTGTGATACCATTTAATAAATAAGCATATGCTTTGTCAATCAATAGATGGCATGAGATGATTTCATCTGTTTATGATCTAGCCTTGTAAGTTTATTGGATTTAAAACCATTCGATTCTATCAGTTCCCTGATCCGCACCCAAAGCCAATCCTATCTACAATTAAACAGTTAAATGTTTTGCTTGCAGCTACTTTCGGCGCAGCATTTTATTTTCGCTTGGGCTAAATTGGGTCAGTTTTAAGGGCTCGTTTCTCATCAGATTCAATTGCATCGATCTGATTGGGTAGTTGCTGCATCAGAACAGCCTCATATTTACGTCAAAATAAATAGCACATTAAAATAAAGCAAAAATTGGGCCTATTTTGGATTTAAATAGCCAACTTTATTTTATACTTGATGTTTATTGTTACGCAGCATCACGCAATTGCTTTGCAACTCGTCTCTATATCATGCCAATAGATGAGCCATTTTAATAAACACTCTGTCTAATTTGTAGCCCGCTTGGCATAATTTCAAAAACAATTCATTCAAAATTCGACTTTTAAATAGCAACATTTTTTATAAAACAAAAAATTTCCAACTTAATAATTTCTAAGTTAAAGCCAAAAAGCTGCCGTTATATCGGTAGAAAAATATTACTAATCGTCTATACAATTTTAATTCCAATGCCTTTTCTAAAGGAAGGGCTAGATCTAGTTTATTTTTTATAGTTTTACAAAATCATCTCTTTAAAATAATTAAATGGCATAACTTTTACTGGATAATATACACTTTTTCTTGGTATAATAAATATAAGGCTTATAGCTTTTTGTCGGCACTTTAATTTTTGTTACAAAAGCTTAAATATTTAGAAGCTTACGATGTTTAAAGCTAGGTAAGATATACTACTCAAGTCAGCCCCAAACCTCCAATAGGGTACTTTTAAACGAAATTCCTTGATATTTTGTTATTTCAATGTCTCTAAAAGAGTCAAAACCAAGTACACGCATCATTTGAAGTTTTTGCATCGATTAAAGTGTGCAGATATTTTTATATTTATATTTGGCTTCCACATACATGATTAGTTAAAAACAATTTTTTTGAAAATGTAAAATTAATTTTAAATCATAGCAGAAACTACCATACATCCCTACTAAAATAATTTTATTTTGGCATATAAAAACTAAAGCACCTTAAAATTTATCACAACCCTTTTTAATCCATACCTCATTCGTATTTGAAGTACTCTTCCGAAAACCAACTAACTTAATATTATATCAGATATAAATGTAAAGGTAAAATATAACATCTAATCTGATTTCACCTTTCCAAGTCTACTTTTTTTACCCTGAGGAGCTTCGATAAAAATTGGAATCCTCAAACTGCTCAAGAAAGAATCCATTTTTGTTACTGATATTTTACATGCTCCTTAAACAAGTTACACGCATTATATAAATATTAGACTAGATGGTTAATTTAATTTGAAATGAAGCAATTGTATAGTTTATTAAATGTCTTTAGTGGGATTAGTGCTCTCTTTAAAGGCATTGTTTTTAAAGCATATTGATTAAGATATTTGTTTGAAAGATATGGTATGCAAGATCCAATAGGGCATCTGACTTGATATGCCTTGAATTCATATCTTAGCTATCTTGAGTCAAATAATGAGTCTTCTTGTTTGACTCAAAACCTTTATGTGGATAAAGCCTGTATGTTTGATAACACCAGTTGAGAGGCATCTTCATCTTCATATAAAAACATATGTGAGGAGGTAATCTATGGCTCAGATAGTATAAATTTACATTTGGTGCTCAGAGGCAGAAATGACATTGCTGTATTGTTTTGTAATAGTTGAAATAGGTTAGGTGAGCACTACATTAGTTTAAACTGGTATTTATTGTCTAGTCGTTTTAGCAAGTGTGTTAATTTACAGTTACTTTCAAAATTACAGCCAGGCTCACCTTCTTGGAATACAATTTAGTTTATCAGTATTTAGCACCCATGCTTTCCCCAAACTCTATAGTATTTTACAAGTGATATGAACACTTTTTATTTTGGCATCCTGGGGCCTTTATGTTTAAATGATGTATTGTTTTTAGGGCATTACAAGATGATAAACTAGTAGTAATATCAAGTTAGGATATTCAGTGTTTTTGATAGGGGCCTGGGATAGAGAGCCATCAAAACTCTTGATCTATAATCCACTTTAAGATTTAAATGGATATATTTGTAAATATTTTGTCAATTTAGTAATTGGCTCCTTTTAACTATCCAGGATAAAAAGGTTGAATATACCAAAACTAATGATAGCATCATCCCAATAAAGATGTTGTACAATTATTAAATGATGTTTTACTGCTTAGGTAACTGGCAAGAAAGGTCAATCTCTACACAGTAATCTTAGATCTATTATATAAAAACTCTTTTATATCAGGGACATATTGTCAAGATACCATAAATTAAGATAATTATTGGTTTCTATAGGGATAAAGGCTTGAAAGGCACTCAACCTTTGGAGTAAATATTCACAACCAGTGTATTTTTAGCTCTTTATTTATGTTTTGGTACAATATAGGCCATATTGCCATGTGTTTATGAAGTCAAAAGAGATTCCTAGCTCTTTTTCAACCCACCTCTAAAAAGCAAATATATAATGAATAACCATTTTCTGTGTGAGAATAAAAAAGATATTTTAGTCCCCATGTCTCAACATCTTTGATTACTCCCTCTTGGTGAATTAACGTCCCAAGTAAATCACCAAGTGGCTCACTGAGTGATTCACTGCCTAGTCAATAAACCAGTGGCACCATTATCAGTTAACCATCTATGACAGGGATCACTCAATCCAGATCCTAAATGGAACACAGCTTGATTAAACCTCATGACTCAAGAGGAACATTACTCAGATAAGCCCCATGACCTCCATGACGTACATGGACAACATGTGGCTTGTCATGATACTATATATAAACCTATATTCATATTCAATAAAGTATCATTCTCTTCTTAATCTTCCCCTTTATTTCATTTATTATACTTCCCAGAAGTATAAAATCGACAGTGGTAGTACAGGTAGGTTATCCATATCTACCCAACTCAAAGGAAAAATTCCTCCCAAGAAAAGAACCCAAGCAATGTCACTCCCTAAAGGTTGGAGAGATTACAAAGTAGGACAAGATGTCCCACCAAGACTTGTCATCTACAATAATCTCCTTGTACCCATTGACCATTACAACATGCTCAAAACCCACAGACTGATCCCTACCACGCCAGCCACGACAGCGCTTACACAACCTGAGATACCCAATATCGTGTTTCAATGCTTATGTACCGCTGAGATTGGCGCCTTTGCAGGACTACACCGTGAGAACACCTCTCTTTGAATCAACAGTACTGAGAGTAAATTTGAACAAGTGGAGTATCCTCAAAGACTCTGGGTTAGCAAAATTGCCCTCTGCGTTACATGGACTGCATCACATTTTGTTACCAAATAGCTAGCTCAACATCCTGACCAGAAGGAAAATTGGGAAGTGTTCAAGGCTGCATTCCTCAAAAATTTCTCCATGAAGGACTCAGACATGGTGATCATGAGTGAACTCCAATCCTTCAAAATGACAGGAACCATCAAGGAATACATTGCCACATACAAAGGACTATGTGACCATGTGCCCAACACCATCAACTTTGATGAACCTGAACCACACCTGGACCTCTACAATGGCCTTCCTACACATATTAGACATCAGTTTGACATGACCTTCTGTAAGAACCTTGGGAATATATTCCTAGAAGAAAACATGCAGCTCAAAAGGCTGATAATCTACACGCCTCCAACAAACGCAAGGAAACCCCCACAGTTAAGAGAGAGCCTTGCCCCAATAAGCAAAACAACCGAGCCAACAGTACCCAGCCTCAAAATGAAAAATGCACTGCACAAGCCAACCAGGCTAGCACTAGAGATACCAACAAGGAGGGAAAAGCTCAGGGGAGTGCTCAGTTGAGCTGTCCTCCCCCTCTTTACAAGACTTGTACAGAGAACAGGACGTGGACTCAATCACCATGATCCAGGTTCCCTCCAGCAACCCTCTCCTGTTTGCTGCCCAATCTGGAAATAAACCTTTACCTATCCTTTCCATTTTTGCAGATACCAGGGCACAGCGCTATTTGACACTGGAGCTGATCAATTGCTTATTAACAAGAGTTTTGTAGACCTCATGAAGTTACCCACCATTCAAAGTAACATCAAGAGAGTCATCATGGCAGACAACTGCAGCACACCAGTTACCCACAAGACCAGACCTTTCAGGGCCCAAATTGGAGACATCTAAACAACAATTAGTGGCCTCATCATTCCAATCCCCAAATACAATATCATACTTGGATTAGATTGGATGCAAAAGACAAAGCCTTGCATAGACTGGGACAGTGCCACCCTCACTATTCAGCGAGAAGAGGTCCACCATTACGTGTACCCAACACATCTTGATACCTTCATGAGGGACCACATATTTGTCAAGATCATGGAAACGTAAAAAGAAACTGACATCAGCAAAATCAATTGGAGCACATGTACATATAAAGTCATCCACTTCAAAAACACAGAAATTCAACACAAACAAAATCCAATTAGAGATCAGCTAGTCAATGAATTTCCCTATGTATTTCAAGAATCACTACCTGGGCTACCCCCTGATTGGGGCATACAACATGAGATTGACCTAAAGGGTAGTGTGCCTAAAGCACAACCAATCTAATGCCTCACATCACAAGAAGACAACGCCTTGGAAGCTTACCTTGACAAAGCACTTGAGAAAGGCCTCATCAGACCTTCAAAGTCACCCTTTGGTGCCGCTGTCTTCTCTGTGGCAAAGAAAGATGGAGGCCTCTGCTTAGTCACAGACTACAGGGCCCTCAACAAGGTCATAATAAAGAACAGGTATCCCCTGCCCCTAATTGATGACCTTTTTGATGCCCTGGGGGGTCCCAAATCTTCATAAAAATTAATTTGACAGCAGGATATCACCAAATTTGCATGAAACCTGAAGACATTCCAAAGACCGCGTTTTGAACTAAATATGGATCCTTTGAATGTGTTGTCCTCAATTTTGGCATGACAAACGCTCCCAGTACCTTTTTAACCTACATTTATGAAGTATTCAATGAACACATTGGGAAGCAACCAATCATCTACTTGGACAACATCATTATTTATAGTCCAAACCTACAACAACACTGGGAAGACGTCTGTGCAGTCCTTTGTACCCACCAAGAAAACCAACTAATTGCCAAACTGTCTAACTGAAAGTTATTCTCAACTGAACTCCCCTTCCTTGGTCATATCATTAGAAAGGATGGTATCAAGCCCAATCCCAACAAAAATATGCGCTATAACAGAGATGCCAGCCCCAAGGAATAAGAGCAAACTCTGCACTTTCCTTGGAATGGTAGCCTATGTATGCAGGTTCATCCCTGACTGGGGCACCATAACAGCCCCCTTGTCAGCCATCACTGGGAAAACAACCAAGTTTGTCTAGACACCTTTACAAGATCAACATTTCTGCTAACTGAAAGAGCACATGGTTACCACCCCCATCCTTCAATACCCAAACCATGAGGGTATCTATGAGCTAGAAACCAACGCCTCTGATTATGCTATAGGAGGAGTCCTCCGTATCCAAATGACCCAAAAGGACTTCCTTACTGTAGCATATGAAACAAAGAAACTATCAGATGGCAAACAAAGATACCCTATACACGATATGAAATTGATTGCCATCATACACTGCCTCATGAAATGGCAATGCTATCTGGAAGGAGCCCAGACGTTCAAAGTGCTCACCAACCACAAGTTGTTGATATTCTTTAAAACACAACAACACCTGTCAAGAAGACAAGCCAAATGGATGTGTCTCATAAAGAGATACCCCATGCAAATTGAATACAAGACAGGCAGAGAGATGCTTACTGCAGATGCCCTATCAAGGTATACAATAAACACATCCTCTGCACTGATGGCAACCCAACTGGCCCATGTTAATCATGGGGAATCTCCAGGAAGAGTTCCCACCTGGCACACCAATGGACATCCAAGAGAAATTCCTCAAGAACAAACATCTGTTCAAAACCGTATATGGTACCCTCCACCAAATCCTTCCAAATGGTGACACTGTACTCTACGTTCCGTCAATACAAAGATTGACACAATCTTCTGTTATCACAGAGACTTGGGACACACCTGTAGCAGAAACTTGCATGAATATCTTAAGACTTGCTACTGGTGACCCAACATGTTAGATGATATCAGATAGGTACTGGAACAATGTGAGGTCTGTGAAAAGTATGCCCAAACCAAAGCTCCACCCAAGTCAGTAGTACCTGTATCCATCACACAAACCTTCAAAGTATGATCATTAGATATTGTGGGACCTATACCTGATGAAAGCAAAGGCAAGAAGTACATCATCAAAGCCATTGACTGTGCAAACAGATGGCCCATAGCACAAGCCACAAAAGAATACAAAGGCAATAATGTGACACAATACATTGGTAAAGAGAAATATCAAAGTTTGGAAAGCCTGACCTCTTAATCACATATGGAGGCACTGAACTTAAAGCTATTGACACCAACATCTATCTTGCCAAAAATGGAATAAAACACGTCACAGCCAGCCCATATCACCCACAAGCAAATGGACGTATAGAACAACTAAACAGCTCTCTAGTAGAAGCCCTCAGTAAGTTATCTGCCAACAACCCAAAAGCCTGGGTTGACATACTACCAACCGCCCTTATGGTCTGCAGAACACAATTCAAACACAATACAGGCAAAAGCATTATGCTTGTCTATGGTCAGAAACCCTTACTTGTCACTACAACCATAGGACCATAACTTCCACTTCCAAAGAAGATAACAGACAGCAATGACCCAAAAGTACTACAAGCCAGAAAGGACCAAGGGACAATGGAACAACAAAGGGTTCAGCGGGAAGCAATCCCATTGCAACAAGAAAGAATCTAAGTCGGAAACAAGATCTGGGTTGTCAATCACAACCAACACAAATTAGACACAGGATTACACAGACCAGGCATTGTCATAGAGGTGAAACCCAATAACACCTACCTCATCAAAGGGATTGGAGCTCAAACCAAACTAAAGCGTATGCACCATGATTGACTTTGTTTGTGTAAGGCAAGAGCAGCTCAAAAAATTCAAGGCTCTCTGTTCCTAACATCAAACTGGATCAGTATCAAGCCCGTATACCAGATACCCTCAAGAAGGTCCCCAAGGCACTGCCTTCCAGCACCCCAGGGGGAGATGTTGCAACATCTTTGATTACTCCCTCTTGGGGAATTAATTCCCCAAGTAAATCACCAAGCGGCTCACCAAGTGGTTCACCGCCCAGTCAATAAACTTGTGGCACCATTATCAGTTAACCATCTATGACAGGGATCACTCAATCCAGATCCTAAATGGAACACAACTTGATTAAGCCTCATGACTCAAGAGGAACATTAATCAGATAAGTCCCATGACCTCCATGACGTACATGGACAACATGTGGCTTGTCATGATACTATATATTAACCTATATTTATATTCAATAAATTATCATTCTCTTCTTAATCTTCCCCTTTATTTCATTTATTATACTTCCCAGAAGTATAAAATAAACACCCAGAAAGTTTCTTGTGCATTTTAATTTGCAGATTATTAACCAGGTGTCATTCTCAATAATTTGTCTCTGGTACATTAGTGCCCCCTGGGGGAACCCCTTGCTTTTTTAATACTGCCAAATGCAATCTGTTGAAAGTATACAAAGCAGACAAAAAGAAAATTTATAAAGAAATGATAATTTATTTGATATAGAATCAGGGATTTTTTATTATCACATGAAACCACACTCTTTCCATTTGAGTTATGGTATTCATTGAGATTTTCATGTAGTATTCCTCTTAGGCTTTGAAATGTTCAATCCCTATAAAACTTGGTAGTATGGTAGGGGTAACAAAAATTATTCAATATTTTGGTTCAATTCTTAGGATAATAATTTCTTGAGGGGGGGATGATTATAAATGTTGCAAAAGTACATATTACTCAAGGGATTGATATGAGCCATACTTGTTTCTACTAAAGAAGAATAAAAAATAGCAGTGTTGCAACATCTACAACTACTCTCTCTTGGAGAAGTGATTCCCCAACTAGTCATTAAGTTGGTGGAACTCTTATCAATCACCCATCTAATATGGGATCAAAACTTTTGAACCTTAAATGGAACAGTTACTTGAATAAGCCCCATGACTGCCATGACTTACATGGACAGCGTGTGGCTTCTCATGATACTATATAATACTCTAAACTTATTTCAATGAAGTATAATTCTATTATTAAATTTCCCTTTATCTTGTTTATCATACTTCTCAGAAGTTTTTACTTGACAGCAATAAGGATCATTTGCTGATCAAAAATAATCTTTCTGGTCTTTACTTCATTTATCTTAGATTGATCCATGCATATCATCCACATCCCTTGGCTTTTAATAGTTTACCCTGCATTTTAAAATAGGTTGGAGATTTTTGTATTATGATTTAATCAACTATATTTTCTAAAAGAATTTTATATCCAAAACACCACAAAGTGTACAGTATACATTATTTTATTTCTTATAGCATAATCTCCTTTGAAAAGTTTATGACAGCTTTGGGATACTGGGAGTAGTCATCAACCTTTTAATGTGAAGCACCCATATAAAAGATGCTTTCACAACTTAAATCTCTATTTGATAGTCTTCTTATTATATGGGAAGCTGAAGTATGATAGTTTTTTTGCAACCAAAATCAACATCTAGTCTTGCAATATATCTCACAACACACATGGAATGCTATAGAGTTACCCCATAACTATCCACACTTATAATTGTTGCAGCTGAACAAATTAAAGTTCATTATCAATATTGAGTAATACAGCAGTCTAATAGAAAGAAAAAAGAAAAGGAATGATATGTAGTTTTATTTAGAAAACAGTAGTTAATATATCATAAGTAGAAGCTACTAATCCACCAGGGGATGGTATTACAGAAAAATTCAAGTATGGTGTGAGCGCAAATATCTAATTGAAGAATTAGTGCTTGGAATCAGCCACAAATCTAATAGAAAGCATTACTATCTTTTTACATTGACATCAGAATACCCAATGTTGTTAGATACATCATGGAGTGCCTCTAGGAGTGTCCCTCTGTATTATGAGATTTTTTGGCAGGTAGAGAGTCAATCTTGGTTGCAAAAGAATCCCTTCTTCTTCATATTTTGAGTTTCAGATATTATCCTCAAATAAAAACAAAATAATTACAGAAAAAGTTCTTTGATAAGTTTTGGAACTTAGCATACACCAGCAGATTCAACAGAAGAATTAATGGACAGGAACACACACACTATACACCTTTGAATGTGAAGATTCTGAAGACATTGGCCAACTTGTTTGCATGATGAAATAATTTATTTGATCCTTTATGAGCAGGGAAAAATATACCCCCTGGTGTTTACTACCAACACCTTATATAGGGGTATTCTCATGCTATTAATCATCAGTCACTGACAATGTCTTCTAGGACATTCCAGAGCACTATAGAGCCTTGATTGTGCTGGGTGAAAAGGGGGGAAACTTTTAATTTTAGGGTACAATCATGCAATGCCTAGCACAATGATACCCTCTGATAGAACATTAATCAGTGGTCATTTTTTTGGGTGTAGAATCATTTATCTATTTGACTCCAAATGGGATTCAAATCTACTTGAATCAAACCTGGCGCCTTGGCTTTATTCTATCTCAAAGCTGGTGTCTTGGCGCTCAATGCTAATTGTTGTGGTGCTCTGGCGCCAAGAATAATTAATGCTGTTGCTGTGGCACATATTTTGGGTGTTGCTGGCGTCCTAGTGCTCCATTATCAGGGTGGCGGCAACATGCCACAATTAATCACTGATGGCAACATTATGGGCTACTAATTATACATTTATTTATGTAATTTTAGTGACACCTTTTTCTGAAAGGATAAATGATTGTCCTTATCAATTTATCATTAATTGCCTAATGAATTAGGCTTTTCACAGTCCCTGGTCAACAATTCTTTACAATAAGTTAAATAAAACAAAAAATACATGGCCCACAACACAATAAAACCCTTTTTTTGGATTGGTGGGCATTGATTACAGTAAATAGTGATAGGTTCCAAATAAAGCTATGATATTGTTTTATTCTTTTTCCTTTTCTTTCCTTATGGGCTATTATTGCAAAAATTCCAAATAGTAACTAAAATTAGGTAAGTTGCAAAAGGTTCCTAGTTTTTTTGGCTTCATGAAGAAAATGTTACAGTAGAAAGACAAATTTAAGGAATAACATGCCCTCAGAAAACAAGAAACTGACAAAGAGCTTCAGCCAAATCCCTGAAAACATTATAAAATTCAAATGTTGTTACTAACAAAAAGATGGGCTTAAGCTGGAGTTGCTCAAATTTCTCAGGAAAAATATGAACTTGCCCTACTTCTTTCCAATTAATCATGATAAGAAAATCACATGTTTTACATAATTTTTTGATGGTTGCGCTCAACACGCTGGTTGCCAAAAAATCAAATTATGACATCATTGAATTAAATTCAAAAGTATGTCCCCAAACTGGCAAAAATATTCTTTTCAGCCAAACAGATACATAGAAGCCCCCATGCCCATCTTTAACCACTTTGAAACTTTTCCCATTCCCCTCTAGAAACTTGTTTATAGACAGCTTATTTACCCTCAAATAAATAAAGTTTCATAAAACAATGCTAGCTCATCTGGTGCTGAATGCCCCTGTCCTTGAGAGATTGGTTCCATCATGGTCAAGGTTGCCATCAATTTTTGGCTGCTACCTGGGCCTCCCTTCATATACTGACACCCGTGGATTATTTTTTCAATTTGCCCTGCAAATTTTTTTGAAGACAATTTTCACTTAAATCTTCTGTTACACTACCACTGGCTCCAAGATGCTAAAACCAACTTCCAAATTTGGTCTCCTACTTCTCAAACAACACACAATTTGTTTATTGTATCCTTTTTATATTCATTTAATCACACAGCTTACAACTCTACTCTAACAGAAAGCTCTCTTATGGCAGGGTCTAAAAAAGAGCACATTATTAGTTTAAACTTCCTTGGCACCAAATATTTAAATTACAGCAATTTTTAAATTTAAAAATAATTAAAATAGATTTGATACCAAAAGGGCCTTTTTAACAGCCTAAATGTTGTGATCTGAGGCGCGGCACAGGGTCACAACAGGAAATCCTAACTTTAGGATTGGATTTGTACAAAGTATTGGTTAGAATGGCAGGGAAGGCTATGCAATTACTTTGTGGCCCTGATTAGATAATATCTGCTAGACGTGGCTAGAGAGGCGCCAAAGTACATGGAGACACAAAGACAAAAATGTGAATAGAACTTAAATTTTGTTGGGTATAAAGATTGGGAATATATACTGTGTAGCTTTACCACAAAACAGTACATGGACGGTAGGATCACTTGCCACAAGCATGAGTGGGGCAAGTGAGTTGTGCAGAATCAGGAAACTGAACAATTGAATTTCCCAATTTGGATCCAGACTCATTTTGAAGAGCAAAAGCAAAAGAGATATATTTGTACTCAAAATAACCCATCAAAGGCAAAATTGAAACATGGTGAATAGCGACATTCACAACATTGCCCCCCTCTAGATTGGCCTTAGGGGGGTGGTACTTGTGGAGGAAATTGAAATGAACATAGGCAAACATTCAACCACTGGAGAGGAGTTTTATAGTATAATCTGACCCTTGTTTGAAAGTCACTTCCAAGGGCCCAATCTACAATGTTTCTAGTTTATAAGCACGTCCTCCTACTCTATGCTGATAGTAAAGGATGTGATCCCCAATGCTGAACTCAGGCAGGGGAGATTATCCAGCATTTTTGGGAGAGAACTCAAGCATCTTGCTCTTATATGCAGATGTGTAGGCAGAGGCCTAAATATAAATGATTTAGTTGACTAGATCTTTGATAAGGTTATCAGGGTTCAGGGCCTTATCAGAGGAGATTAGGGGGCCCTCAATAGTGACAGAGTGGTGGCTTCACAACCATACAACATAGCAAAAGGTAAAATACCCGGTGACACAATGTTTGCTAAGGCAATAGGCAAAGAGAGCAGCAGGTAAGTATAGATCCCAGTTAGCAGTGTCAGAGTAAGTGAGTTTCCTCATGATTGAAACCAGAGTTGAATTTGCGCACTCAACCACCCCATTTGTGGAAGGATTATAGGGGCAGAGAAAGACTGGTGAGACTCCAAGGCTTCAACAACAGAGGTTACTAGCTTGGAGTTGAAGTTAGTCCCATTGTCAGACAAAGACACTTGAGGACAGCCATGGCAAAAGAATACATCTTGCAGCAGAAAGGCAGAGGTTGTTTTGGCAGTGATTTCTTTAGTAGGGCAAACTTCTACCCACTTGCTAAAGTGATTAACAGCAATTAGGATAAAGTGGCACCCAGAGCAGGAGCAAGGGAGAGGTCCTACAGCTTCAATACTGACAGTATGAAATGCGTGTTGAGGGGGACTAGCTTGAATTTGTGTGAGGAAGCTTGTGGTTGCTGAAGCTGTTAATCATGGCAGCTAGCAATGGCATATGGAATCAGCAGGCAAAGATTTTCCCAGAAATAGTTCTTCTGGAGCCAGGCATAAGTCTTGGCAACGCCTCCAAGTCCTGTTTCCTTATGAGCTTGAAGTACCACCAAAAAACAAAGACTAGGCCTTACATAAGGAAAGTAGTAGTCTTTTACTTTCTTTAAAAGCTGATTGTCACAAATGAGGGTGTTTTCAGATAGCTTAGAAAGGTAAACCAAATTTCCTCTGTCTTGTTCTTCCATGAAGAAGGATATCCAATTAGTTTGTACAACCTGTCAGCCTCAGCAGGGTGTAGAGCAAAGATGGGCATTCTGGACAGTCCATCAGCATTCTGATGTTGAATTCTGGAATGGTGCAGCACAGTGAAGTTGTACCCTTGCAGGTAGAGAGCCCATCTAGCTAGTCATTCTTCTTATTCCTTGAGTTGTTGTAACCATTTGAGCAAAGCGTGGTCAGTGACCACAGTGAAATGGGTGCTAAGCACATAATGGCAGAACTGCTTGACAGCATGTAGCTCAACAAGGCACTCTTTCTCAATCATACTGTAATTTTTCTCATGCTTGTTCAAGACACAAGAAGTATAAGCTACAGGGTGATCCACACCTTGATCATCCAATTAAGCCAAGATGTCTCCAATGGCCAGGTCACTAGCGTCAGTATATAGGATAGATTCCTTATTTCAATCAGGATATACTAGGATAGGGGCCTCCTTAAGTTTTTGCTTAAGGGTCTCAAAGGCCTTTTGCTGTAATGAACCCAACTGACAAAGTTGGATTCAAAAAACCCACTATTGGATAACAGATTTTCTCTTTTCTGTCCTTTATCCAATCATCTCTCTCCTTCCATATTCATTATGGACTTTTTATATTTTTCCCTAAATACCTACCATAATAGCTTCCTGGAAGTTATCTTGGTTTCCTAAATTTCTAATAAAATAAGAGTAAAAACAACAAAAACAACTGATCAGCATAAAAAATCAACATTTCAAAATTGATTTTAAATTTCAAAAAAATAAAATTTATGCAGAACCATTTTCTCTTGCTGTTTGAGGAAATGCTTCAGCTAAGCTTTTCTGAATGTTTTTTACTCACTTTTGCAATCCTTCTGACCATACTTAATAGTTACCAGAATCTGCAGTTGTTGCCCGCCTGAAACTGGTTCTTGTCAATATTGATCTCCGTGGTTTGGGTCCTGGCCTGGTCTACCTTGCCCAATGCCTTTGTGGCAAGATGGAGCACCATCCCCATTTGTCACAGTTGCTGGATGGTGGTCCATTAAAAAGGGACATTACATAACAGCTGGACCAAGGGTTTGCTAATATCAGCAAAGTTGGAGATGAATTGCCTGTAGTATCCCATCATGCCCAGAAAGACTTGAACTTCTTGCAGGTTGGTGAGCAGAAGCATTTTTTCAATGGCCTCAAATTTTTTAGTCATGGGGAAAACTCTTGTCTATTTCACCTCATGCCCCAAGAATTTGAGGCGTTCCTTGAAGAAGGCACACTTAGATGGCTTTAACTTGATTCCAGCTTCTCAAATCTTTATGAAAACTTCCTTGAGATGAGCCAGGTGGTTGGTAAAGGAAAAACTAAAGACTCTCTATTATCTAGGTACACTATAACACACAAGAGCTTCAAATCACAGAGGATGGAGTTCATGGCCTATTGGAAAGTAGCTGGAGCATTGCAGAGTCCCTGCAGCATTTGTGTAGGCTCAAACAATCTCTTGGATGTGATGAGTGCATCCTTCTGTCTATCCCCAGGAGAGAGATCAACTTGCCAGTACCCAGAGGCTAGGTCCATGGCAGAAAAAAACTTGGAGCCCCCAAGGCGGCAGAGAGCATCATCAATGTGTGGTAAGGGGTAGGAATCCTTTTTGGTTAAAGAGTTCAATTGTTGGTAGTTTATCATAATACAATTACCTCCATCCTTCTTTTTAGTATGAGAAGGGGGAGGCCCATGAAATTTGGGAAGGAGCTAGTAGTCCAGCTTCTAGAAGTTGTTTGAGCTCTTTAGATACCTGAGCGTCTTCTACACAACTATGACAAATAGCTTTAGCATGGAAGGGGGGAGCATCACCAGTATCAATCTGGTTAATGACGCCTTTGGTTAGACCATAATCAGTGCTATCTTTTTCAAAGATATCTGAAAACTAATCCAGTAGGTCAAGCACCTCTTTCTGTTGAACCAGGATAGTTGCAGGAAGTCTTGGCCAGTGAACAAGGATATGATTTGCAGCTTGTCTTCAGGTAAATTAAAGTCCTGAAATGTACCAAAAGGATGTAGTGATAGGATGTCAGGAGCATTCAAAACTTGCTATAGCCAACAAACTTCCCTCTAGACACATGTATGGGGAGAGCGGTTAAATTGGCAACCAGCAATTGGACAGGGTCCTTATGAGAGAATCCAAGTTTCCTGGACAGAGATAGGGTTCATTGTGTCCTAGCAAGGGAGGAGAGTATAACTCTAAGAATGTACACTCAGGTAGCCTATATTATATTTGGGAGTCTAGGATAGAATGAGACCTGGGGGAATGGTTACAGCAGAGCTGACCAAGAGAGGAATCCCTTCAGACGCAGGATAAGTCATAGTAGGACATTTCATGTTGGAGGAATGAGTGCAGTATTTTAGAGTAAAAACACCAGTGTGATATTCTAAGATACATGTCTTGAGGCGCTTCCAATGAACTTCAATTGGCTCTTCAAAGATCAGAGGGACCTCATAACCTAAGATAGAGAGATAGCGGTCCTTTAAGTTGATGATCCCATTGTATTCCCTTAGGAATTGAGTACCAACTAGGAGGTTGTAGCTCTCATTATCCAAGACATCTATAGGCGCGGCCAAGAGTAGTTTGCCAAATTGCATGGGAAGAGCAGAATAAGCTCCTATAGCGCAAGTCATGGATAGCCCAGCTGTTTCATACAACTGGTGGTAGTTGAGGTTGGGTGCAAGCTTGAGCTTCTTAAAAAACTTCAAGGAGACAATATTAACAGGAGATCCAGTATCCAAGACAGCCTTAATTTTCACCTTATGAATAGATATCTCTACATAAGTGATAGTACAACCAAAGGGAGAGAGGACAGCCAGAATGTCTTGGGCTTCTGCAAGTTTCTTGTCCCATTTTCAATCATGCATCTTAGGCCCAGGAATTCTTTATAGACTGTCTGAAGAGGAAGCAAGTCTGAGACATTTTTGAACACAGCGTAGGGGCCTCAGCAGCTTCCTCAGAAGACTCAACAAGCACAGGGGATCTCTTGGCTTGAGTGAGGTATGGGCAAGAGACAACCTCTTTGTCTTCATGCAGAGGCTTGGCGATTGTGGTAGTTTTCCCAGAACATAGTTTATAAGGGACTGCAATAGCTTTGGGGACAGCAAAGACTGAAAATCCATAGGTGTTGGGAATGTCCATATCTGAATTGTCCATGTCAGAGTCATCAGAGATGTTGTGGAATAACAGCAGGATGGGAGGAGCCTCAGTGTTGGCAGACTCAGAATCAGCAATGGAGGGGGAATTGAAGGAGACTGGGAAGAATTATTGACCAAGAGCGTCTCCACCTCTAGGTTGACTGTTCTTTTCCCATTGTTTCTTTGGGATCAGCTCCTTCAACCCAAGGATTGGTACAGACTCAGGAATGGTGACCTATTTACCAACAGTTATGGCAACCCTGGTATTGAAGAGGATTCTGTGAAGTCATGATGAGGATACATGGGCCACGTGAAGACAAACCAGAAATAGAGGTGGCACAATTCTCCTGCACAACTGCCCCAGAATGGGTAATGTGCATATCTTGCAACAATGTCTTTATGCTCTTCATAGAGGAAAGCATGGATTTATGAGCTTTAAAGTGAAGACACAAAAGCTGGTTAACCTTGAGGGCTTGAGCGCAAGCCATGTAGCTTCATATGTGGTCAACTTGCGGCTTTTAATCAGTTGCTGTCCCTCCATGTGGAATCTATCTGCAAATTCAGCTAGGGTCTCCTTTGGTTTGTAAGCAATGTGAATTAAGGAAATCTTCTTCACTTCTAAACTAAGGTCACCACCAAATTTATCAATCAGAAGCTGCTTCATATCTTCCAAGGTCATAATGGTGGGAAGCTCTGGCACTACTACCTCTTGACAGGTTGTGTGCAGACAGGTTAGAATGTGTTCCTTCTTAACCTTGTACAAGGCTCTTCTCATGGCAGTTTCATAGATTGTTAGGAAAGCTGCAATAGTTGAGGTTTTGGGTCAAAAACTTGCTTAAAGGTAGGCTTGAAATGTGCTTCTGGAGTTGGGCCACCATTGTTGCTATTGAGTACATTTATGCGCGGGGAGAATTCTTCTTTGGATTTGGAGGGGGTTGTCTGACTCACAGCTGGTGAACACTTTCCTCAAGGGTAGTCAAGGTTTCAGCAGTGTAGGTGCCTGTATTATATAAACTAGGGTGGTCTGCTGCTCAGTAAAATCTAGGCTTTAGCTCTGTGCAGCTACTATTGTAGACAGTTTAGCCAGTAGAGAGGTAAGAGACAGACTCACCAAAAGGAAAGGAGCAAACCTGTCATTCACTGAATTAACTAACTCACTTATTTCCTGTATGTCTTTATCAAGCTCAGAGTGGTCTTGTTTCAAATGGTCACTTCATTAGCTAGAGCTATCAACTCTCTAGCACAGAGAATGCAAGGAGCTCCTGAAAAGTCAGGGCAACAGTCATCTTTATCAGTAACCCTAGTTGAACTAACAGCAGACACCATCATCTCACACAAGGTAGTGATCTCTTGTTGTAAGTCAGCAACTTGAGTCTTCAGAGCAAGCACTTGAGGATCTGATTGAGAGGTTTTGGTAGGGCAATCCTGACTGCAGATGGACGCTCTTAACTCTCAAATGGCATCCCATAGTCTCTGCTCTCTATCTGCCAAATCATCAGATGGAGGAGAAGGTGTGTCGTTGGGCTTGGGTGTAGACAATCCATTTACTTGAGTCTGGAGTTTGGCAATGGTAGCAGCGGTAGCAGCCCTTTCTTGATCAAATTCTTTGCCAAGTTTGCAGAGGCCTTTTGCAACAAGGGCGCTACTTGCTGTATTTGGTCAAAAAGTAAGCATTGAACTCATTGAGCTACTGCACAAGTTGTTCAAAATTGGTGAGATAGACGCTCAGAGTGGAATCTACTTCAGTTTGCCAGGGCTGTTCCAACTGTTGAAACTCATATAGATGCTCTCTGACGTATCCAGGGATAGACTGGCGCATTTGTTCAATGGAACTGACCAAGCAGGTTTGGGAGGTGACAGAGTCGCGCTGATTGTTGGATACCAAGGGGAAAAAGGGAGTGGATACACTGCTGGTAGGCAGCAAAATGGTCCCAGTGATGAGTGACAGCAGCTTGTAGAGATGAAATCTCCTGAACATGGAGCACTAACACCATTTGATGGTGGGCTAAGGCGGGTTGTACAAAGGATGACAATAAATGTTCAGTGGAGCCAGCTGCTGAGAGGAGATGCTGTGGAAATTGTGGAGCTACAATCAATTTGGAGTATTTTTCTCAGCTGAACTGAAGCTAGAGGTGGGGGATGGCTCTGTCACAGGCTATCCCAAGGGCTACCGCCATGACTTGTTCCAAGTCAGGGGTACCCAAAGGGTAGGCCACTAGGCAGAGACCATTACCAAGGTTCAGCACAATAGGGACAATAGGCAGGTTGGCAATGTCTTCCTCAATAGGAGGACTAGTAATTTCAGGCAAAGTCAGCTCTTGTATGGAAGGAGGCAAGAGTCCTGAAAATGTGGTTGCAAAAGGGATAACCTATGGGCTTACAGCCCCTGTAGTGAACACCATTTTTGTTGTGATCTGAGACGCAGCACAGAGTCACAACAGGAAATCCTAACCTTAGGATTGAATTTTTACAAAGTCTCAGTTAGAATGGCAGAGAAGGCTATGCAATTACCTTGTGGCCCTGATTGAATAATATCTGCTAGATGTGGCTAGAGAGGCACCAAAGTACGTGGAGACACAAAGATAAAAATGTGAATAGAACTTAATTTTTATTGGGTATAAAGATTGGGAATATATACTGTGTAGCTTTACCACAAAACAGTACATGGATGCTAGGATCACTTGCCACAAGCATGAGTGGGGCAAGCAAGTTGTGCAGAATCAGGAAACTGAACAATTGAATTTCCCAATTTGAGTCAGCCTCATTTTAAAGGGCAAAAGCAAAAGAGAGGGATTTTTTCTCAAAATAACCCATTGAAGGCAAAATCAAAACATGTTGAATGACAGCATTCACAACACTAAATATAAAACAAATACTTTTCTTCTGTGTATATAGCCATAAACTAACATATGAGAGAAATTTCTACTATCAACACTAATTAAAAAACTTAAATTGAATATATAATAAACTGGTTTTCTACTATCAAAACAAAAAGTTTTAAATTTTTAAGCTACAATTTGATTGCACTAAGTAAGCCCCATGGTGTCAGCACAATTAAGATTGCAAAAAATTCTTAATAATATCATCATACCTTTATTTTCCTAAAATAAAAGATAACTCATTTGTATTCCCTTTATTCTAGGATCATAGTAGAAACAGTGGATAAAAATTACAAGTATTAATAATATTCTTTTTACAACTGAAAAAATTATAGTTTAGTATTTGAAGTGATAAACAGAAGCCTAAAGGGAAAGGACATAGATCTAGGAAAGTATATTATCTTTTGCAATAAATAGATGCTATTATACAGTAAAAGAAAGTCACAGGGCCATAATGGGAAGGCATTAGTGGCTTGATCCAACCAGGGCTTGACTTTTTAGCAACTTGTTAAGGGTGTTTGTATGAAATCGCCCATGTTAATAATTAGTAGATGATGTCTTTTTTTAACATTGCAGTGGGGTGTCATATTTTGTTAGATACATCATGGGGTATTTTTAAGCGCCATCTTTTTATTATAAGATACATTGTCAGACAAGGTATCAAACTCAGTTACAGCATTCTGTTTGAGGTCCATTGTATATTTAAAGCCAAAATATAAAATTTCAGGTACCCTTAATCTCAAGTTAATCTTGTATCTATATGCTAAAATTAGTATTTATATATTTTCTATTATCCTAAAATCAAAGAAAAATTATTATCTGCCATAATTAAAGCAAGGGAAGCAAGTAAAAAATACAATGTTATTATTTAAGACCAATTGGAAGAGTTTTCACTGTTGATTTTAGTTTTCAGTGAATAATTTAACGCCTGAGAGTTTTATCAAGAAACATACCGCTTAAACTTTACAGCTTACCTTATTGGCATAAAAACATAGTAGCTCATATTCCTATGTATTCTTAAATCAGTACAAAACCCTTTCTACAATCTCCTTGCTTACACTTTAAAAGTTCTAGAATTTTTAAATAAGCCCCTAGACAGCCTATCTGTAGGCTGGGTCTCCAACCCAACTCTTTATGAAGATCTACATAATCCTTACTTATGTCTTTTCAATGTCTATAAGATAATTATCAGAAGAAGAATTAAGCTATTATTTATTTTGCCAGTTAAAAACCACAGCCTTTTTATCTAACATTTAAAAGCTGGCTCTAATCAGAAAAAGAAATCTATACCTATATTCCACTTTATAGATGTACCTGAGCCATGTATTTTATATTATTAAACACCATATAAATTACATATAGCTTAAGGTGTTAATCATGCCAATAGTTACAAAGACTCCTTTATTTGTAAGCAAGAAGATTTTACAATAGATTTTAATCAAGCCCTGATGAAGTATAGTTTAAATAAAAAGAGAACCCAAACAGATCAGAATTTATTCATTCATATCTCTCTCTAGGTCAGCATTAAGATAAAATTATACACTATAGAGAAGGGTGTCAAGAGCTAGACCATAAGCCTACCCAGGAGGAGAAACCCTACACCAAGCTTCCAGGGCATTCTCTGAAGTTAGTTTATTATTCTTAGCCCATAGAACCATTAGGAAATTTCTTTGCCATCAGTAAATAGAAGCAGAAGGTGAAAAGATCTGTCTACTGAGCCTTCATCTTTCCCATCTGTGAGACTGACCAGGTTGACTACTAGGGTGAAACTGATAGCAAAAATTACCCAGTAAACTTGACATTGATTAAATTCATCTTAGGACGCGTTAAATAATTCTTGTCCACTATCAAAATATTTTAAAGTCAATACCAAATAATCCTGAGCAGCAAAATATCCCCCTTAGCAACATCAGCATCAAAAATTTGATTATAATTAAGAATCATCCAGATCAGTATATCTGAATGCTGGCTGCTGGTGAATAATCTAGTTAATAAGCCTAAATGTTTAGCAGCAGTTAAACTTTATTTTAATGGTATAACCCCATTCTTAAGCCCCTTGATACAAAGATATAATCAACTGAATAACCCAGAGTTAGCCAATATGTTTTTCAGTAGGAAATGTTTGGGATAATACACTTAAATAATATGTTCTGCTCAGAAATGAGAAGACCCTAGATAAGAACCTTTATTTTAAGAGTAACATTGGGATCTTATCACAATCAAAGTACCCTTGCTTATCAAGACACAAGGTCATCACATCGATTATATTGCTAATGGCTCAGCTAAAGGGCTGGGTAGCAGTGAGCTACAAAACTGTTAAAGCAAAGATTAAGGTAGGAACAGTGTTTATTTGCTAGATAATTTATTGTTTTTTAAGATTAACTGATAGTGCTATCAGAAATGTTGGATTAACTGGCAACAATAATGCTATCACAGCTGACATCCAAGTTAGATGAGAGAGATAATGTTGTGAATGCTGCCATTCACTGTGTTTTGATTTTGCCTTCATTAGGTTTTTTTAGGACAAATCCCTCGCCTTTTTGCTTTTGCCCTTCAAAATGAGGCTGGCTCTGAATTGGGAAATACAATTTTTTAGTTTTCTGATTCTGCACACCTCACTTGCCCCACTCATGTATGTGGCAAGTGATCCTATTGTTCATGTACTGTTTTGTGGTAAAGCTACACAGTATATATTCCCAATCTTTATACCCAACGAAATTTAAGTTCTATTCACATTTTTGTCTTTGTGTCTCCACATATGTCAGGCAACCACCCACTAGGAAATAATTGCTCTAGGTAGTGAATGATGGCATAGGGATTTAATCTGGTTACCAAAGATCCTACAGACAAGGACACCATTTCTAGATAGAATCATTCTCCAAACACTTGATATCTGCCTAGCAGCGGGTTAAAACATCCCAAGAAGAATTATATCCCCAATTAACACAGGAGGAAGGCAGAAGCCAAAGGACAGAAGACTTGGGGTTCAGAAATCTGGTATGCAGATTGATAGTTCTTGGTCTCTTCTTGGTGAGGTGGGTTATGTGATAAAGGTGTAGTAGTATACCATACTCCAGGTACCACCCGTTGCCAAGAGCTGTCTAGAAATTGTGCTTCTGGGGAGGTACTAAAATCTGTGCACAAACCCATTGAAATGCTAGCCAATACAGCCAGCAGTAAGATTATCCAAAACAGCCATTTATACCCAAGAGACCCCATAAGAGGAGCTTTGGGTAATCTCATGGTTTTAGATTTTAAGGCTTAAATCAAGTTTTTAATAAGTAAGCAAAAGATTCACTTTGGGTGAATGTAGACTTTATTGATTGAACAATTGATATATTATGAATTACCAGCTATATATAGCATGGTTGGGATAATAGTTGGAGAAAAGATAAAGGGTTAAAGGAGATTTGGGGAGTTACTGGAGATTTGTGGGAAAATGTAACTTAAAACATGGGGAATGGATATTATTTTTCCCAAAAAAATAAACTTCTGAATAATATTATTTAAAATAATTCCAGCAGCAGCCCAACAGCACACCAAACACTAAAACCCTGGAGAGGAAACACCAGCTATTCCCCACTGGAGACAACAGAAGAAAGACCAAAACCACTAACAAGACCAGGACCCAACGGCGCAGCCAACACAGAGCCAGAGCTCAAAAGTACATAATTGTTGTCATCAGGTATAGAATCCTCATTTGGTTTGATTGCCACAAAGCCTGGTTGGTTAGAATTTAAATCAAAAGGTAACAATTAGTTGACTACTAACTTTTTAATCTCTTTTAGATGGCAAGAGACTGAGCATAAAGAAGTCCTGGGTTCCAATCATGTTGTTGTTGATTCAACAAACACAGAATTGACAGGTTCATGAAAATCAGGTAAATCAGAGCAAATACCACCCACTAATCCTTGCAAATTAGAAGGCTTAGATAACTTAGTAGGGGCAAAAATTCCTCATCAGATATTCTAGCTGAATTGATGACAGGAATATCATGAAATGATTTCCTGACAATGTACTTTGGCGCCTCTCTAGCCACGTCTAGCAGATATTATTCATTCAGGGCCACACGGTAATTGTGTAGCCTTCCCTGCCATTCTAACTAAGACTTAGTACAAATCCAATCCTAAGGTTAGTATTTCCTGTTATGACTCTGTGCTGCGCCTCAGATCACAACAGATAACATATCATAAGACAAGCTCTCTTTTGAAGGCGCTCTTAACCAGTTTGACCCACTGCATAATAAGCAAGACCCTATCAATTAGAGTGAATATCCCTATAAAAAATCCAAAGTGGCCCCTGCAACATATTTAATTAACCTGAAACAGCAGGGGTTCATTGTATAAAGTTGTCCAATCCAACCCCCAACAGCTTTTACTCCCCTTTATCAAAGGAGTTATATGCCAGCCGGGCCATATCTGGTGGATAAAGATCCAAATGATCAGCCATCTCTATTGCAGCAATGATAGTGTCTTTTAACTAAGGATGAGCAGGAATTGCAATATCAAGGGATAAAGCAACACCAAACCTAAAGCCTTGGCTGTAAATAATAAAGAGTAATAGCCAAAAGTTTCCATCATCTTCATCTGCAAACTTGGAAAGCTGATCAGCTTCCGGCTAACTCTCTAAGCCTTATGATGCTTGACCCAGGTAGAGCATTGGATTGACCCCACACCACTTTTGCTGCTTGAGGCTCCCCAGAAAGCTTGGTCACCCTTACTTAGATCCCTTCCTTGATGCTGTTTAAGGTTGGCCAGACATGGCCATAAATGGCTATGAGTTAGCTGCAGAGGTCAAAACTCTGAAGAGAGGAGGTAGGGATCCTGAACTTAGGAAAAAATTGCCCCTTTCTTAGCACCAAGGCTTTGGGGAGATTTATTTTGGGAAAGGGAGCCCACTTGTGATGCTTTATAGATGATATTAGAGCTAATCAGTTGCTAGACAAGCCAAAAGAGAGATCCCAAACAATAGTGTAGTAGGGCATCCAGGACAGTAAAAGAGGACCTATAGTGATAAGTGGAACCCCCAGGCCTTGGATATCCCTACTGGTAGAGAGGGCGTTATTGGTAGACATGAAGTTCCTAGGACCCAAAGAGTGGTTGGAGAAATTCTTGCTTCACAGGTCTTCTTTAGGGATAAGATAAGGCTCAGTAAGAAAATGCACCCAGGGATAAAGCTAAAACATTTTGTGTGGTGTTAGATGTAGTGCTTTTATATGGATATGATTTTTATAAGGGATGTGGTTTTTATTGAGTTAAACATAGAATAATAATACCACCAAGGGCTACCTAACAGATATCTGTAATAATGATACTTAAGAATGTCCCTATAACAGCAGTTGGGGATTTTTGGGGAGTTGGAAGCCATTATGAATATGGACCAATGAGAGTATGCAGATCCAAAACATAGGTAAGGTTTCAACATTGCACCACCTAGTGAATGTGGGGTAAGATCAACCTGGGAAGGAAAAAATGATAGGCTCACCAGCATGGATTTCATCCGCTGGCTTGGACCAACAGCTTACCATCCTAATAGTGGGTTGCTCAGTTTCAGAAGGGCATAATCATTAAGATAAAGATTTGGGTCAAGCTAACACCAAACATATTGAAATGATTTCTCCACTTTAGATGATTAGTATACAATCAGAACCACAATCTGTAAGGATTATGTAACCTTGCCCAAGCTAGGGACAGATTAGGGTAATCAAGATAATGATAAGCAATATAATCACATAGGTGGTAACCCTCATCAAGTTGAATTAAAAGCTTCTCAATTGGTGCCCTGTCCATATGGTCCAGTATCAAAGAGACTGAAGGTCAATTCCCTGACAACAAAGGCCATCACAATCTGGGTTTCAAGGCTTCAAGGTATTCCAATATTTTAGCCTACTTGTCAAGTATATAGTGATACAATTTAAGAGCTAAATGAAAACAGTAAGAAAATGCCCATTTAAAATGTCTGGTACCAGCCCCTAGACTTCTTATTCCCTAAGATGACAAAAGCCTGGTTAAGAATGCTAGCCTGAGGCAAGGGGGTATCTTTCTACTCATCTTGACCTGGAGCAGCTACTTCAAGTATTCTTCCTAGCAGCAGATAGTTTACCCACAGTTTGAGGAAACTTTAATCCACCTCTATGATTTAATTTCAGTGAAGCAGCTGAGAAACCGTATCTAATGACATGCAGGTCTCTTTAGCAGGGATTTGAGGAAATTTCAACTAGGTCATGGCCAGAATTTTGATCTATCAGAATGACAACCAGTATGGTTCTGGTAAGGATAAGGGTACTTTAGCTTCTAAATTTGAGGAATAAATTAGAGGCCTTGATCATAGGGTTACTACTATTGATTTGGAGCCTCCTAATATAATGCCTTTGGAAGGCTTTTGATGGGAAATTAAAGGGGCTCTAATTAAAAATAGCTCACCTGTAGTACCTTGAAGGCTTTGGTGCCCTTTGCGCTATTACCCAGCTTGAAACAGCTGCAAAGTGACTTCTTTTGGTTTGAAGGTTGATCTGACGGTAGGACACGTCATTTCAAAAACAGCATCTCAAAATATGACATCTCAAATTTTTGCTATCTCAATTTATTAGTAAAAACGCCATTTTGACTTAAAGCATTTTGACTAAGAAAAAACGGGTTTAAAATTTAAGATTTTTTGAACTCCAAAAATTATCCAAAAAAATCCCAAAAAATAAAATTCAAAAAAACATTTCTAGGCTTAAAAAAGCCTCAGAATTCCAAATCTGCAATAAAAAATGGGGTTAATAAGTAGCAACATAGTTGCATAAAGCCCAAAAGTTAAAATGATCCCAAAAACAACTATTTTCATCTATTATAACTATAAACTATACTTTAAAATAAGCATAAAATTTTACCAAATACTAAAAAGTCAAAAAATAAAAAAACTGAAGGATAATAAGAGAGAAATAAAGGAGTGTTTATTGCAAATAGGCTCAAACATTGGTATAAAGAGCAACTGAGATAGCTTAGAGATGCTCAAGCTTGCTATCCTTGGGATAGTAGGCAAGGACCACCTTGCTGATCCCAGTGTACTTTTTCACCGCTTTGGTCATCTTGGGGGGATCACCCTTGGTCTTCATGTCAGTCTTGAAGAGGCAGGCAGAGATGGCTTGTTGGGTTTTGAGGTGGACCATGATCTTATTAAACTTTGGCTTCTGGACCCTGACTCTTGTGGCAAACTGGCTATTCCACCCTTAAAAGGAAGAGGTGGTCTTGATCAACCCATCTTTGACCTGCTTATAGTAGTTCCAGGTGATTGAATCACTGCATTTTCTAATGTGGTGTGCTCCTTGGAAGATGCCAACCCATTGAGTCTCAAAATACTCAATAAAGAGCGCAAAGGCTGTTTGGTTGGCCTGGATATAGGGATAGCAGAGGAGGGCATCATAAAAGGCATTGATCTCCTCCTTTTGCACAAGGGCAAGAGCAGCAAAGCAATTAAAAACGTCCTTTGCTTCTTTGGTGCCTTCAGTTTAGACCAGCTCATGGAGGTCAGACACTTTTGGAGGCAGCAGCAGAGTGCCTGCCTGAAGTGGAAGTAGCATCCCTGAAGGGAGCTCTTAAAGACACAAATAAAGGCATTTTCCTGAGCCTGTTCAAAATCCACTACCAGATATTTGTGGTAGGGAAGGCTTTTAGGCTTTTTCTTGGTTGGGATGGGAGCATCTTCTTCTTGGGAGATGTATTTTTCCATACGCCCTCTAGTCTCCTTGGGCTCCTCTTCAATTGTTGGGAGGATTTCATCCAGTTTGGCCTTTAAAATTGTGAGTGCCTGGACATAGGTTTACGGCTTCTTATTTGGGAGGAAGAAGAAGACCAGGGGAAGAACCAGATTTCCAACCTGCCCATGGATATTCCAAAGCTGACTAAAGA
This sequence comes from Entomophthora muscae, assembly GCA_014839935.2. Lineage (NCBI taxonomy): Eukaryota > Fungi > Entomophthoromycota > Entomophthoromycetes > Entomophthorales > Entomophthoraceae > Entomophthora > Entomophthora muscae. Next base: position 70,597 of record QTSX02005094.1, on the reverse strand, counting down.
GCTTTGGGCAGGTGGAGAAAGTGCCATCTGCAAGCCAGGTCTTGCACTTGAGGAGGTTGTGCAGATCCTGGCTTGTTGCAAAGCAGATAATATACTCTGGAGCATGTTGACCATCATCATGGAGGAGGAAACTCTCTTCATGCTGTGAAAGCTTCTGCTCCTCAGTAATGATCAATTGATCAATGAAGCTTGCACTGACGCCTTCAGTGCTCAGAGCATATCTTTGATCAGTAAAATATCTCTGTAGTTTTTAGGCGCCACCAGCAGTTGCTAGTTGGGTATCATTTAAATTGAAGAGCGCATTGTTGATAACCTGAAGTTGCAGTTTGATCCTTTGTGGTTGGGATCACCTGGCAAAGAACCAGCTGATAAGTTGATAGAGAGGGTTGAAAGGCTTGACGCAGTTGTGGTTAACAGAAGGGCCTTAAATCTGGTAACCCATAAGTTGTGAGCCTTACTGGGCAGCCAACATTATCACATTTGAAGTGATGTTGGTGGATGGGCTTCTTCTTGTCATTACAGCTGAAGCTGTAGCCCTTGTAGACAAAACTGGTACCCCCTTTCTTTGTCATAATTGGATAGCTGATAGGGTATGTTGTTGGTACAGCAAAAGTGCCATTTCAGTTGCATATATTGTGGATAGAGTTAAGATCCTAGAGCTCAATTGGCTCATCTGCAGGAGCACCAGGCTCAGTCTCCTGCTCCTCTTCATCCTCAGGCTCTGAAGTGAGGTCAGAATGGCAATTGAAGTTAAACAACTTCTCTTGAGGATCAGAGGGAGAGTAAACAAATAGAGAATGGGGAGAGGTAGGACTGTTTCCCTCTTGTTCAGGTGACGGAGTTGGGGTCTTAGGGGGGAGCTTTGGCCTTAGAAGGCTGCTTCTTTGGGGTTGTCTTGGCCTTTTTGGCCTTGGGCAAAGTGATTTTGGACTTTGAGGCCTTGGAGACCTTGGGCGCAGCTTTGGCAGTTGACTTGGGAGGCATCTAAAAGTGAATTAGTATCAAAATATGAGCAATTTGGGGGTTGTTTTTAAAGAGAAAAATGAGAATGTTTTTAATATAAAACTATCAATTTTTTACTTAGAATTGTAGAGGAGATCAAAAAATATATACTATCAAAATTTCAATTTTTTTGTTTTGTAAAAATAATTTTTTTATTAGTAACATAAATATGCAAAGCTTTGAGTTTTGACTGAAAACTTGCTTTTGAAATGGTGTTTTTGAAGTGATGTAATTGAGGTGCTGTAGCTCAAAAACATAGTGTTTTTGACCATTTTCATATTATTTTAACAAATCTACCATGGAGCTACCTCAACCAGGCCAAAGAGTTAAACTTGAATTTCTAAAAAAACTAGCTTATACAACTGGGGTTAAAAAGTACCCAATTGTTCAGAGGAGATCTAAAAAAAAATATTTGCAAAGTTTCATATGTTTTCCTACATTTTTTGCTTAAGTGGTTTTAGACATGAAACTATACTTTTGAAAAGTGGAAAGCAAGAAATGCGGTGGGGGAATTGATATAGCGTAGCCTGGCATCATAGGTAATTTCCCCTTATTTTCCCCTATCCATTGTGTGCATCAAATCAATTGGGTGATATGAAGCTTGGCAGAATTTGAAGTGACGTAAATTGAAATGGCGTAATCACCCCCTTCTATATTAAAATCACTATTAAAAATATTTTATTAAGAAAACCCTTCTCAATATATCCATGTATAATTAAGTTATAAATTACATATAACAAAACTGATTTTTTTACCCAGCAATGACAATCACTAGAAGGACTATCATAGTGGCATCTATCTAGGTTATTCTTATTATAAGTGTCTTAGATTAATACTATAGGAACATCTTCTGGCACTATACAGCAGGCTTTATTTTAGTTCAGGTAAAAGCTTATTTTAGTTTAAGATAAATGGCGTAATTTGAAATGACGTAAATCAAGATGGCGTAAACATGCCCCATACTAAGTGATTTCATATGTAAATAAAGTTAGCAAAATAAGATTTAATTAATCTGACTCAAAGTGACAGAATCAAGATGGCGTAAATTTGAGATGCTGCATTATAAAGGTATATGTAAATTTTAACTATTTTATTGTTTATTTTATTTTTTTGTGATTAAAAATCACTAACGCAAAAAACGCCATCTCAAATTAAATTTGAGATGGCATTTTGTGAGATGCTGTTTTTGAAATGGCGTGTCCTACCAATATGACTAGACTTTGTTAATCCTGAGAATATTTAGAGTGTTGTACTCTTGTACATAGATAATTAATGTTGCCCCTGTAATATCTAGCAACAAAGCTCTGGTTAGTTAGCTGAATAGATAGCTTGGTTTATCTGAAATGGTGTTTTTAATGCTTGTATTAAGCTAAATTATTTACTTATCCTTGTATTTTATTCATATATTGACATGTAGTAAGTATTTGTATATGGTTTATATCAAGGAATGTGATGGTCTATATTGTATCATATTTTTGTTTTAAAGGGAGTGTTCTTATAAGGTGCTTACCAAATTTCTTAATAGATGCCTGGTGTTAAGAGTTGTAAAAATTGGTATGTTGTGGCGCTGGTTATCTTTAAATTGTTCAATGTTGGATTGGATAGGAGTAAAAGTTATGGGGAAGGTAGCTAACTTTGTAGAGCTTTGATTTAAAGCATATCTAATTCTTTTGATGGGTATACATCAAATAATTTTCAATCTGTTGATTTTATACTTCTGAGAAGTATAATATACAAGATAATGGGGAAAAGTAATAAGAGAATGATACTTTATATGATATTAATATAGAAGATTATATAATATCCTGGGAAGCCACATACTGTCCATGTACATCCTAGTAGTCATGGGGCTTATCTGAGTAATGTTCCCTCTAAATCATGAGGCTTGTACAAGTGTTGTTCCAATTTGGACTCAAAATGTTTGATCCCCATAATAGATGGCCAAGTGATACAGTGCCACCAACTTATTGATTAGTTGGGGAATCAGTTGGTGGGTCACTTGGGGAATTAGTTTCCTAAGAGGGAGTAATCAAAGATGTTGTGACAAACCTTACATTTCCAGGCTGGCCTTGGAATTCCTGGAGCTTAGTTTTTCTAAGAAAATGGTTAGCATATGATTTTTTTGCTTGGTAACAAAGTGTTGACATCCAGTAAGTGCTAGGGATATAAAGTTACAGGCTTTATATAGAGTGGTGGCATGAACACATAGTTAGATTTACATGGTGTATATGTAGATTCCTTTTGGTTAGATTATTATTAGTATATAAATAGCAAAATGATATTGATTTTAAATGGTTATTATTGTAGATATATTGTTTATTTAGTTGAGCTAAAAGTTATGGTAGAATATTTCCATTCCATTGGAATCGCAGTACTTTGCTTTCAAAGCAATCAAGTTTTTAGATACTTCAGGGAAAGATTTCTGGGTCTTGGTGCAGTGGTTTACGGTTCCAATTATGCCAAGCAGCTGGTTGTTGGCTGAGAGTGGGAATTGGGCGGTAAACGATGCAAAAGAGGAGTCTATCATGTTACTCTCGTTGAGAGTCCCGGATATGATTATACGCAGCCCCTTGAAGTACTTCGACCACATCCCAGTGCGGGGCTCAGAAGGGAAGTGTTGGACTAGCATCTCATTAAAGTATGGCTTTGGTATAAACTTGGATAATAAATCCTCCCACTGCTTGGCATTCTTGGAGATGGGGCTGGTGATGTTCCATTTATCGGTGGTGTTGATGTGGGCTTTGCATATGCTGCTGGGATGACAAGCGAAGAAGGTTGGCTTGGTAAGCTCCAGAAAAACCTTGTCAATCTGGATTTTGTAGTAGATGGCAGCTTCCTTTTCCCCGTGGCTCCAGGATTTGGTCTTTGGCAGCAGCGAAAACCCACTGGCCAAATCAAACCCCTTGCGCATCTCAGCGCTGCCGGTATCGGACCAGAGCATCTCTGGGCCCAGCTCAAGGTTGCGAGCGAGGTCGATTTTCAAGACGGAGCTGGGTGCGATTAAAGCAGTGATGAGGCTGTTGGTTTTTGAGCGGGTTGCGAAAAAGGATTGCTCTCCGTCATACCAAGCATAAGCTGAATACAGAACTAGTACGAAAAATATTTTCATCTTGAAAGTTGGAGGCCAACCAAAACGTTTATATACATACTTAAACGTGTCACAACCAGAATGGAATCTTCTTCCTAAAAGCATTTCCAATCCAAGTAGGTTGCATTCATAAACCATTTGGAAATAGGATTTAACAATGTCCACTAACGAGATGGATGTTCTGGGAAGTGATGATTTATTCGAATAATTTACTGCTTCATGAATATCGCCGTAAGCCAACATTGATTGCAAATCTTTTATTCTCATAAAATCAGCTTTATACTATGGAAATACTGGTCTCTGTCGTAAACAAGCGACAAGCTGAATGGAGCTGCCATGTTTAGGGCTATGCTTACCCGAAGAATATCCTATAAAAACCATTCCCCATTACCATCAAGAAAGGAACATAAATTTAACTTTACACTTTTTACCCACTAGTCGTACAACAAAAAACATTACCCTACTTACAGCGGATTATATTTATAATAAAGTCTAAACCAAAACACCGTTTTGAATCGCCGCTATAAATCCACCAGCTCCTACTCAATCACCATTTCGGCAATGCTGAATTTTCTGCTCGCAAACCTAAAGATAAAAACCAACAACAATTCCACTTCAACCAGACGAAACCCAAACCCCGATCCACCACTGAAATTCCAGCGATCGTTTTCTAACATTCCACCCATTGGAGTGGTACGTGCAAAGCTGCATCCAAACATTTGGCGACCAAACCCGATCCATTTTTGCCATTGCTGTGCTTAAAGTATAGAACACCTTCAGGCTATATCCACCAGATCCAAACATTTATTTCCGCGAAATGTTCCTAAATCACCCGTAGTCAGTTAACCCCATGTTCTATAGTCCACCTGCACAAACTCAAAGCTCACTGGGTTGCTAAGGTCGGTGATTCCCATCCTGCAATTAAAGTAGGGTTGTGGTGGATCCGAAACATTGGATACTTTTAAAATAAAGCAGCCATGGTTCCGGAAAACTTGGGTGGATATGCCATCTAGAAAACTTATCTAGAAAGACGCCATCTAAAAACAACACATCTAAAATTGTGATATTACATATCAAAATTTAGCCCTATATTAAACATCTATATAAACATATAACAGATATAAAAATACAGGCTTCTAGACACAAGATCATCCAAGGATTCTAAATCCACAATAAAATGGGTCAGTTAGTGGCAACATCAACTCCTCCCATGTTGGTAGTGGCCATATTAACACTATAATGAAGTGTAAATTTGTTTTTAATAATGCCGTCTTCTGGATGTCAACAACCTTTTAATTAAAGGGTCACTTTAACCTGAACGTCTTTAAAATAAACAGTAATCCATATTACTGTAGTATACTAAAGTGACCCCAGAGAGCTCAAAAATGCAATGAAACATACCATGACTAATAACAGCAAGGATATACAAGCAAGTATATATCATTTCACTAAGTAAATTACACTCTTTACTATAAAATTTCTTTTTATCATAAATAATTCTAATGATTCAAAGATAAAGAAGAATAGGATAGTAAAACCACTACAGAAAAATGATCTACCAATATCCTTTGCCTATCATGCTTCATGAAAGCACAGCTTAAAATATACCATCCTTTACAGATAAATTAACAAGAAACAAGATATTCCTTATACTCCCACCTTGAAGCTATACCTGAAACTTAACATCTATATCTAAAAGGATTAGTACTATTTAAATAAACTAAAAGATATAAAAAATTTAAGAGGAATGAATATATTGGCAAAGCCAAGCCAAGCTTATTAAACTGATTTGAGCCATCAGCAAAGGCAGCAGTCACATCCCCAGGGCAATTTATCCCCCATCTTGTACTTCTCCTTGACCATCTTCCAGGCAGTGTCAGTATATTGTATCCCAGGGGAGGGACTGATAGCCTCAGATGCCAACTTGCTCAGTTGGGAGGAGGGTAGAGCCCACCATAGGAGGGGCGCTAACTTGATGAGATAAGATGCTGATTGTCCTACTAAGGCCCAGGGTCCAGTGGCGGGTACCATTATGTCAACTAACCCAGCCAAGGTAATGTAGGCAATGTCTGCATTTGGTGGGCTGTGGGTGAAGACAGTCTTGGGGTGGGGTGTAGGCGGTCAGGTTTGGGTTTTGGGGGTACTTCCATATCTATTTGGTAGGCAGGCAAATAGTTATACTTCACACAGATTTCAGGGTCTGGTTGTTTGCACCAAGCACCTTTGTGGAAAGCTGTTTGTGGGATAATCTGTTGGGCCAGGTAATCTAGGTGGAGGGTCTCTTTCAAGGTCAACTCCCAATACTATGACTTAAGGGGATAGTCAGAGAAATGCAGCAGACCAAAGGGTGCTCCAGGAGGACAATAAAATGCAGGCCAGGCTTTGGGGGCTTTCTCAGGAATGTGGGCCATCTGCCCAAGATTTTTGGTCAGAACAGTGGTAAAATGGAAAGCAACCAAGACAAAATAGGGAATAAAATGGTAGAAACAAGGTCCCATAATATTATTTATTTCAGAATGACAATACCATTTCATCAAGACTTTACAGGGTTTAAATACCATTTAAAATGCTAAGTTCAGAATCTAGCCCATCACCTGATAGCTGAGTTTGCTCATTTTCCTCCGGACCAAGAGTTTTGGCCCATTCTGATTCTTCAGGCCCATCATATCTTCTGTTGGAATGATCTCTATCTGACAGTCCAAGGACAACATATTAATGGCTTCATCACTGCTACTGGCAATCCTGCCATTTAGGACTAAGTGACATTCAGAAACCTTATGCCAAGACAACCTTTTCTCTGTAAGCTGCACATCTTCAGGAGTGGCTTTGGGGTCACTGCGTGACCAGGGATTACATGGCCTGGCAGCCTGGGTTTCTAGCCAATTATCTGGATTCCCTTTGGATTTTGGTCCATTGTGCTGAGCAGCAACCCCCTTTTTAGACGGCCTGTCAACTATGACAGGAATGACACCATATTGGTTTAGCGCTTCTGGCAATCCAGCCTGTTCTTTTTAAATTTGTGGCCAGGCAGGCCTGCAAAATTCCTTGATCAATTGGATTTGAACCAACTCGTTGTTTAGCACTTCCACTGGCTATCTGTGAAAAAGACGGGTGGGAAGCCCGAGGGCCCGCAGGATCCCCACAACCCTCAGAATCAGGTCCTGAGTTTGATTCTCCTATTTGGAGTTTCCCACTTATTTGGGAGAAATGTCGTTCATGACAGGCAGCTCCCTGCTAATCCTGCTCCTTGGTGCTTCTTTCCTTTGAGGCCACCCTGGTGTTGGGTCACAGAACTTGTTGGGATTTCTTGCTAGCTCCTCCAGGAGCTTCTGGAACCCCCTTTTAAATCTGGGCTGGCCCCAAACTTGGTCTTCAGGCGCTTATGCCAAACCTCAAGGCTGTAGGTAGTCTTCATCTCACCCTTAGGCAGGCGCCCTGGCAATTCCAAGGGGCAGTGGCCCCGCTCTTCCTTTTGGGGCAATCACATTCTTTCCTACCCATTGTTTCTCAAAGTACTCAAGGTAGACCTTAAAAATTATGGAGCGCTTCTTAACATAAGCATCCTACAGGAGGGCCTCAAAGCCAATCCCAGTATGCTCCGGGTGCACAAAAGCCAAGGCAGAAAACTGAGTCAAGGCAAAGGGGCACTTCCTCTTACCATCATTAAAATACTTCTTTAAAAGCTCCTTCTTGCTCTTGAGATTCTTGATGAGGGCCTGCCTAAAATGGAAGAAGCAGCTCTGTACTTCTCCATTGAAGGTGGCCTTGAAGGCTCTGAACTGAGCTTGCTCAAAGTCCATTATTATAACCTTCAGCCAAAGTGAGCGTGTATGACCTAGCTGCTCTACAGCTAGGGTGAACTCATCCTTCTCAGCGGAGGAAGGGTTTACTCTGGTGGCATGGGTGGGAGGGAGGAGCTTGTTGGCAGGAAGGGAGCTCAAAGCATTCTAGATAATCTTAAAAGCTCTGGTGTAGACCTCTGCCTTGGCACCAGGCAGGAAAAAAAACACAGGGATAAACTGGGCATTAAACTGCCTGTGTAGTATTCAAAGCTGCTTTAATAGGGTGGGGCAGGTTGCAAAAGTGCCTTTGCACAGCCAGGTGGTAGCAGTGTTTAGCTGCTCCAGGTTTTGGGTTGTGGCATAGGCAATGATCCTATCCTCCACTTCCTGCCCATTGTCATGGAGCAGGAGCATCTCACCATCCTCAGTTTTTTTGAGGGCATCTATAAGGAACAGGTCTTCAATGGTGGTGACGCTCTTGGCCAGGGGGTTCAAGGCTTGGTGCCTATCACTCAAACTTGGCCAACTGGGTATGGGTGAGCATCATCTTAAGATGAGTGGAGGAGAGGTACTTGTAAGCAAGCACAGCCAGCTGGGTGATACTTTAGTCCTTGGAAGTTGACATGATCTGCACAAGGTACCACTAAAGGAGGCAGTTGATGATGGTGCTGGGCACGGGACAGTTACGCTAGCCCTTCATAGTCTGTACCTTATCCCAGCTCCCAGTGTTGAGCTGCACTGGGCAGGAGCAGTCCTGACAGGTGAATGCTGGCCCTTGAAGCCCTGGTTAGCTTTTTTTAGGGAAATATTTACCCATTGGCCACATGGATGGCCCACCCCTTACACTCACTATTGGAAAGAACCTGGGGGGAGAAGAGGGAACCTTGAACTCCCCATCCACAAAAAAATATTGTGTATGGCTAGTGGTGTTAAACTTCTTTGAGTAGTCCTTAAACTCCTCCTGAATAATCAGGTGATGGGGAGAGAGAAGAGCAAGAGGGGGAGGAGGGAAGATGTTCCTTGAGGTCTGATTACAGGCCTTATTCTCCTTATCAAAAGAAGAAGTAATATTTTGCAGCCATTCCTTTCTTAGCAAAGTGTTTTTTCAAAGGTTCATAGTCAGTCTTAGTCTGATAATATGAATGATTTGATAAGATCACTGTTGGATTTATTGTGAGAATAATGATGGGGATAAAGATGAGGGAGGGGAGTCTTGGCCTTGGGGCCTTCCTTGCACACTTGGGGGTGGTGGCTTTCTGCTTCAAGAATGTGGAAGAAGAGCTCTGAGTCTTTTTGGTTGTTTTTTACCTTGGCTAAAATAAAGGTTAGTTTTTAAAAAAAACAAAAAGCTAGATGTAAAGAATATAATGAAGTAAAGCAGAGAAAATTATAAGTAAGAAGTAGACATATAAAGTTTATTAATATGGAAAGAATAAAATCAAATAAAAGCAAAAAAGAAGCACAAAGAATAGATGTAGAGTTTAATGACATATAACATATGTGATATTTGATGAAGCCTCAAATATGTTAGGTTCAGCCTAGCATCCTAGGGCTAAATCAGTGGAAAAGATATTTAAACATAAATAAAATGGATAAGAAGTATATTGTGAGCACCAGGGAGGTTAATAGAACATATTTTTAAAAAATATGTTATTACTGTAAATTCAGAACCTAAACATAAAAATGCGGGATTGTCAAATCCTTGGTCCAAATTTCAAATCACATTTGCGAGAAACTCAGCTGAGCAAAAAATAAAATATTTAATAAAATCAAGTATCAATTTGACTTTTTTGGTTTACATTAGTTTTAAAATCTATGGCAACAAGTAAAAATAATTCAGATTTAAATGAAATGAACTCATATGTAAACAAAATTAAAAATAAATGAACTTAAATTAATTTACTATAGATTTGGGTTCATTTCAATTTCATTTAAATCTGAGTTCATTTCGTTTAAATCTGAATTATTTTTGCTTGTGACTATGGCTTTTAAGACTACTGTATTTAAATTAGCAAATTTCAAATCCTTTGAGCAGATAACTCAACTAACAAAAGACAAAACTCAGCAAACAAATGAAGAATACATGAAGCAGAAATGCAAGATTCTAATGTAAAATTTGGTATTTTCTTAAGTCTAACAAATCTTAGACAACATGAAAAAATTAACAAATTTGAAATTGTGGGAGTTTCAAATCCAAGAACCAAATTTAAAGTCATAATTGAGGTGAATTTGAAATTAATTTAACTTATGGGCTTCTCAAACAGGAAGTCAAAAGATATAGAGTGGATTTGTGCTAATTCTTTTAGGAATCACAGGCATTCTCAAAAATCACCTTTTCCATTTTAGGACAGCTAAAATTTAGATGCTTGATTACAGTTGATTTTAGAAAATACTAATAAAAAATAGAATTATATATTAATACCTATGTTTAACAAGTTGCTTTTTCCTTGTTATGGTGATTGTTCATTTGTTGTTGATAATGTGCCTGCATTTAAGTGGATAGATTAATCTTCAGTTGCCTTGGCAATAGGAAATCAAGTTGTCTCTGCAACCACAGCTGGTCTTGGGGAGGCAACTTGATTTCCTATTACCAAGGCAACTGAAGATTAATCTATCCACTTAAATGCAGGCACATTATCAACAACAAATGAACAATCACCATAACAAGGAAAAAGCAACTTGTTAAACATAGGTCTTAATATATAATTCTATTTTTTATTAGTGTTTTCTAAAATCAACTGTAATCAAGTATCCTTAATAGCAATACATAAATACACAGTGTAGTAAACTGATGGTTTATCTTTCCCACCTCTCCTTCCTTCCTTGATTTTTTTTCTAAGTTTTTTTGGCCCCTGGATACAACAGAGATAAAAAAACTCTTAAAATATTTCTGCGTTGTCAGGAAAGTGGTTCATATATCTTTATATGGGATTGCAGTTGCTGTATTAGTGATTTAAAGTGCATAATGTAGTATAATTTCCATGTTTAGACAATTTTAGATCTTATTTAATTTCTACATCTAAACATGGCTATCAAGATTGAATTTTTCATTTGGTTTTATCCAGAGTGGATCTTCTTAATTTGGACTGATTTGTCCTAGTTTCTTACTGTACATTCAATTTGGATTACAAATTCCGCAATTTTTATCTGAGTTTACTAGTGGCATTCAATTATGATTTGAAATTTGGTTTTTGGATTTGAAAATCCCTCAACTTTAAAAAAGATAGTAAACTTAATGAAAATGGTTGGTGGATTTGAATGCTTCAAATCTAAAACCAGTTAATTTATTTTATACATTTGAAATATGCAGTTCAACTTGAAATTTGCAAAGAGTCTACAAGTTCCCGCATTTTTAAAAATCCAAATAAAAGTACAAAGTATTCAATTTAATTAAAAAAAGTCTATCCTGCAAATGTGATTCAAAATTTGGACCAAGGGGTTGACAATCCTGCATTTTTACATTTAGGTTCTGAATTTACAGTATGTGGGAATTTTTTATTAAGAGTTAACCACCCAAAAATTAGTAAAGTGTCAAGCTTGGCACTGTTGACCAGCTAAAAACCCCTAATTCTCACTGCCAAGTGAAAAATAAAGCTGAATCCTCAATGTTGTTTTCTCAGAGTTGACCAAAATTTTAAAATCTTTATGTTTTTACATATAAAACTTCCTTAATTTAAAAATGACTTCAAAAGTTAACCCAAAAGCAAGACAGTTTTGTATGTGATAAAAATTAAAAAATTATAACATAAAGTAAAAAATTAAATAACTGGGAATATGTTTATTAGTGATAAGAGTGTACAGAGGAGACTAGGAGTGGTTTATTTACCATCTTTTGTATTAGAACATTAAGAAGCTATCTTCACTATTCATCCTGATAAGGTGTCAACCAGCATCCATATAGTAGCACTTATTAATTTAATCTTTAAATCTGAGCCTTTGATTTGTTAAATGTCAAACCAATTATGTAGCAAGTAGATAGTTTCAAACAGATGGGAGTTAACTTTTTGTTTTCTATAAATTATATATGAAATCTATTAATAAACCAGGCTTGATTTATGTAGCACTAGTTGATCTAGCAATCTGAAATAGACATAATGTAAAACAAGGGTAGTTGACTAATTTGTATATCCCTAAATCCATTATAGTGGTGCTTGGGAGCCCAATTTACAGCTGTGGATAATAATAAATATATGATAGTAAAATAAAATTTATATAAATGTAGATGTGTTTTTATTAATAAAATTAGTTTTTGCCTTAAAAAGTGGTGGTTTGGTACTTTTACTTTTAGAGATTCAATCACTAGTGACTTTAATTTTTATAAGTAAATTTACATGTAAATTACCTCTCAATTTGCTATCTTGACTAAAAGAATTATTCAATGGAGTTGACTTCCAGAGCTTTTATTTTGGATTTTGGATTTAAACCTCTGAATTACTAGTAGAAATTAGCTTAAATTGTTTAAGCAAAAACACCAATAGATTTTCATATCTGATAGTTTATTTTACCACAATTGCCATCCATAGATTTAATGCTTGCTTTTTCTTTATTATGGTCTAATTTTTATGGATTAACACTGTATCTTATGTGAGCTTTGATGAGCTCAGTTTACAGTCAAGCAATCTTGGTTTTCAACTCTCTACTATCTGGTGATTAATTCCACACTTTTCACTTCCTGTAGTCTTAGCTGCAGACCTTCTATCTCATTCCATGGTAGTTTTTTTCCAGTTAAAAGCCAAAAACATAAAATAATTTAGGGGAAAGTTACAGGTTTTACATAATTATAAACATCTTTGTTTATTATAATCATCTTTTCATTATATGCCAATTGGGGTAAAATCAGCTTAAATCCCCACAGGTTCATAATCACACCTGGATTTATATCATGTGATCTGTGAAATAACAGCTTCATTCAATTAAGCAATTACTAAAAAGATCTTCACACTATTTACTTATAAGAATGTGCCCTGGTACATTCCAGAATCACATGATTCCTTCTGTGGACATGTACTTTGATAGCTTGAAGCATTCCAGACTTTCAGTACCAACATCCTGTGAAATATCTGTATACCTGATACAAGCTTCAAGTGTTTCAACTTGAAAACAGCTAATCAAAACTTAATACCTAGACAATGTTGTCTTCAATTAGCATTCTTGTTGCATATTGATTTTTGCTATTAAAACCCTAACTAAATCCTCATTAATCATGTTCCTAATTATACATTAATTAACTTTCCTGTGATAGAGGTGAGCTAAACTTACTAAACTTGGCTCCTATTCTGGGTGAGACACACACCAGAACGCCATCTAATGCAGGACTGAGATGACTGCTTGAACAGGGGTCCAAAGGAATAAGGTGTTGGAAAATTAGGGGAAGTAGACATTTATCCCCATCAGCTACATAATGGTAAGTAATCAGGGCAAAAACAGAAAATTTAATTGCAGGAAGCAATGTTTTCCAAGTCTCCAGAAAATTTGGAGAACCTTTGTGATTAGGCTGATTGACCACAAATGATCAGGAAAATTTTGCATGCAGATCTTTATCAGTTACATGCTGTATTATCATTAGGTCAATATTCTATTAAGTGTAGTAATTATATGCTGTATACTCACCAATATATTAAAATAGATATGGCAGTTATACACCATATAATTGTTAGTTTATTATGATAGATGCAGCAATTATACGCTGTATGATCACAGATCATCATTCCTATGTGTAGTGATTATACGCCGTATAACTCCTAGTTTATTATAATTGATATTAGAATTATACACCATATAAACCTTAGCCAATATAGTGTTTATCATTGATTACACAGTGTGTAATCTTGAAATCATCAATTGTATATTGCCCATCCTATCCTACTGGATGTTGTATCAACTCAGTCCCACCCAACCTGATGGACCTATATGAGTATATCAAACAAATGATGTGCAAGAGGCTAGGAAATACCAAGTCTGGGTTGAAATTCCACAGTGTATAATTGGTTTATTAATGGTTTGGGTCAGTATTACAAAGCAGATAATCCATGGGTCAATATTGGGTTGATTGAGCTATTATACAGAATATAATCCCTAATTCAAACCGTTGTGTTAACAAGCAGAAGGCTTTCCAGCCAAAAAAGATCACTTATTAAGCCCTACAAAAGGAATTCCGGAATTCCACCTTCCAATGTTAGAGGACTGATTAAGGACCATTTATAAGTGTCAACTAAATATGGCATAGTTTCCCAGCACAATAATATGTGTGTAAGATACAGCCAATCAATAAATGATAGTAGGCTAGCTCAAGAAGAGCGTAGGCTGTAGCTGAAGTGCCATGTATGCTTGCTAAGGCCAGTAGCAACACATGTGCCAAGGACAGCCAATCAGGATAGATGCAGCCAGCAAAGATGGACCTATTGCATAGGTAGCCACCAATAACTGTCTGAAAGGACAAGAACAAGGGTTGTTGCAGTATATATCAATACAGACGCCTGAAAGGATAAAACCAAGTTCTTAGTTACACCTGGATAGATTGCAGCTGCTGGCTATATTGTACTCCAGTTTCAATAAACGTAATTATCTTCAAAAGTTCTATTCTATTGTAGTCTGTAGCGCTCTTGCATAGGATAAGGTAGAGTACATTGGCAAGGCTAACATCCATCTGTAGCTTTGAATATACCAGTAATAACACAAGTTTCTCAACAACCTTAGTTCAGAACAAGGGGATTAGACCAGTAGAAACCAGTATTCCAGGAGTATCAACAAGATTTTTTTGCTCTAGCAGGTACTTAAATGACTCAGGGTGCTTTTGGACCACTATGGGGACTTAACTGTCAGATTCTTTGGTTTTGAAGTTGTTTAGAAGCAAAAACTAGATATTTACAAGAATAAAGTATGAATTTATATATATCTAGGCAAAAGTGGCCATTTCAACAGTAAACATGATGATACTTTGTTGACATGGTCACTGTCAACCTGAAAAGTAAAAACTATTATGTTTCTTGCTAGTTGCACTAGCTTAATTCTAATTTTTTAAAGCGCTCAGGGGTGCAAACCCAGAAAACACAACAAAATTGTGGTCATTTTGACACAACTTAATAATAAGCTTAAATAAAAACTTAATTTAACCCAATTTTTCCTCTACATTTTTAATAAAATTTTTTTTATTTGTTTTCACAATGTAAAAGTGTCAATGTTGACACTTTTTAAGCATAACTTATGTTTAATAACAAAACTGAAACATCTGTAACAAAAAGTTAAGTATGGATTTAAAAATATTTTTTATTAAATTAACATATAGAAAAGGACATCACACATACAGTAGATTGTTAAAATGTCCATCTTATAAATATATGTGGCACTTATTCCAGCTTTAATATCATAAATGGATTGGTGGCTAACAACAATCCAATAATTTAAGTGTGAGTTACTATGTAAGTTACTATAGAATTTATTATTGAAAAAAATGTTGACACTCAGAAATCTTATCTATTTTCTTGTGATCATTTACCAGGGTGGAGTTAAGCAAATTAGAGTGACGCAATTAAGCTTAAATTAATATACCACCTCATATAAATAATGTTGTAAGTGACATTGCTAACACTTTACTTTTTTGATATCTACCAACAATTTATTAACAACCTCTTATATACCAAATGGTAAAATATCATATTACCACCCCCAAAATATTATTTTTAATTTTATTATGTGAACAAAAACACACAGAAAACGGTTAATATTTGCTAGCCCACGTAAATTTAATTAAGCGTACTATGTTTTTTCATAGTAAATTTTCAAAAAAAATGTCAACAGTGACAATGTTGTCAAAAATAATGTCTACAATTTTTCTAATTGACAGTGAGTATTCAGCTTTTTTTACTAATTATCACTCATAATGTTGACGCTTTAAATTTCTCACATATAAAACTTTATGTTTTACATTATAAAGTCATCTGATTTGTTTGACATGTTGTATTTTTACCTTTTCTCTTTCATATTTTTAATTTTTAAAATAAAATCTATATCTGAATATAATACTTTTGAATATTTCTCTTAACTTTTAATTTTTTATTTAAAACTATTATAAATTAAAAACTATACAAGTATTTTTTGCCTTTTAAAACACAATAAAAGCCATATAAAGTTTACTTTTTATATATTATGTTTTTTAAGTTGATTTATTTGTCTTTAAATACATTACTTTATTTAGAACCTTTTAAAAATTATTTTAGGACAAGAATACCTCAAAACAACCAAGGGAACAAAGCGTCACTCCAAGTCAACCAAAGCCACCAAGAAGAAGCCTGTCTCGTCAAAGAAGGCCACTCCCAAGCCCTCACCAAAGCTCTCCCCTGATCCCTCCCCTTGCAGAGCCCAGCTCTCTCTATTGGGGGAGAGAAATCTGATAGTTCCCTTACAGACCACAGTTTTTATAACTTGGTTTCAGATGAGGGGCCTCTCAAGAAGTACTGCCAGGATCAAAAGACCCCACCCAAGGATAAGTTTCCCACACATGAGAAGTACCACAAAGAGACCCCTTCTTCTCCCCAACCACCAAACTCTCCCCATTCCAGTTCATCTGGGGATGACTTCAAGCCCCAGCCCAACAACTTTCCTGGCTTCTGCCATGCTCCTGCTGGCCCCTGGGACCCTCTTGTGGCTCATAATATCTGCAATGTTGATGGCAGATTTAAGGTTCCTTCCTCTCTTACAAAGTATAACCCCATTATTAGTGTGAAGGGTGGGCCTGTCATGCTAGCCAATAGTTACATTTACTCCTGCAATAATGCCAACCAGGGCTTTAAGAGCTGCCACTATATCTGTGAGGACTACTCTTGCCCAGTGCAGCTCAACACTGAGCACTGGGACAAGATCTAAACCATCAATGATGCTGTCAATTAGCATTTATATTAGAATGGTCAAGATTATCATTGGAATTAATCCTGATGATCAAGGCTATTCTAGTTGTGCATTCAAATCTGTTAGATCTAACGGATTTGCATTTCCAATTGGAATTTGGAAGCTAAGATTTTCCATCCAGCCCACACCTGATGGATTGGGTTCACAAATTAATGGCAATTGCTGCAATGAATTGCTGCAACTGCAGCCCACTCCAGAGTAATGTGCACTTACTCTTCCCCGCTGGATCAGCCCTAAAAGGAAGAAAAACAGCTGCAAGAGCCTGGTGGATCCCAGAAGATTGTGTAATGTTCCAAACAATGATGCAGGTGCTAATAACATCTCTGCAGCCATTGTGTATCCATCACAGTATATAAATTCCCTTCTTTCATTGAATAAAGATATACTTTTACACATTTTTCACATTGCCTTTAACTCTATTTAGTTATTACCTTAGAAATAAAAGGTAAATATCTAGAGTCAAGAAGGCTATCATTAATACATGATTAGGCCTTAAACCACACTCTACTAGCTAGCAACTAAGATATTAAACCACAAGACATTCCCAAGTCCTAAAATACAACAAAAGACAAGCACACTTGTGTGATGCCCAATACAACCATAGCCTGTCTCTTGATATGGTACCTTGTGCAGATAATGCCTACCTCCAAGGATCTTACCCCACCCAGCTGGATGTGCTTGTGTATAAACACCTCTCCCTTACCAACTTAAAGAGCTTTTCAACTCACAACCAGTTGATGAAGCTTGTTAGCAATAGAAGCCAAGCATCTAATACCCTGGCCAAGAGCGCCACCACAATAAAAGACCTGGTACTCACCAATACCCTCAAGAAAACCAAGGATGATGATATTTTCCTGCTGCATGACAATGGGCAGGAAGTGAAGAATAGAACCAGTGCCTATACCACAACCCAAAAATTGGAGCAGCTCAACACTTCTATCACCTGGCTGTGTGATAGTTTTTTGTAACCTGTCCCACCTATTCAAGAATATTTGGATACTCCATGGGCAGTTTGACGCCCAGGTAATCTCCCTTATTTTCTTTCTCCTTCCTGGTGCTAAGACTGAAGCCTTTGCCAGAGCCTTCAAAATTGTCCAGATTTCTTTGAGCTCCCTTTCTGTTAACAAGCTCCCCCCTCCCACCCACGCCACCAGAGCAAACCCTTCCTCCTCTGAGAAGGCTGAGTCTGCCCAGGCCACTGAGCAGCTAGCTCATGCGCGCTCACTTGGGCCAAAGGTGATCATAATGGACTTCAAGCAAGCTCAGTTCAGAGCCTTTGAGGCCACCTTCAATGAAGAAGTTCAGGGCTGCTTCTTTCATTTTAGGCAGGCCCTCATCAAACATCTCAAGAGCAAGAAGGAGCTCTTCAACAAGTATCTTAATGATGTTAAAGGGAAGTACCACTTTGCCATCACCTCATTTGCTGCCTTGGCTTTTGTGCAGCCAGAGCATACTGTGCCTGGCTTTGAGGCCCTCCTGGAGGATGCTTATGTTAAGAAGCACTCCATCATTTTTAAGGGCTACCTTGAGTACTTTGATCAACAATGGGTAGGAAAGAAGGTGATTGCCCCAAGAGGGAAGAGCGGGGCCACTGCGCTATGGAACTGTCAGAGCACCTGTCTCAAGGGGAGATGAAGACCACATCCATCCTGGAGGTGTGGCATAAACACCTTAAGGTGAAGTTTGGGACCAACCCCAAGTACAACAAGTTCTTCCAGAAGCTGCAGGAGGAGCAGGCCCAAAATATTTCCAAGTTTTGTGATCTGGCCAACCAGGTGGCCCCCAATAAAAGAAAGAGTAAGGAGCAGGACTATCAGGAGGATGTCCAGAAGGTAGTCAAGAAGAAGTATAAGATGACAGAGATCAATAAGTACCTAGAAGATGTTGCAACTGCTCTTGCTGGTGGCTTAAATTAGCCCAGTAAACTTTGCTTTGTTTTGCCTGGATCAAATTTACTTTTGGATTATTATATTTGTTTATTTTTTTGGATAGTACTAATCTTTTTAGGTATAAATGGTAAGTTTCAGATTCAGTTTCAATATGGTTTTGTAAGAAATATCTTAAATTTTGTTAATTTATCTTTAAGCTATGAGAAATTTTCAGTTGTGCTTATATAAAGTGTAATTAATTAAATATAGAATTTTCTTATATTTTGTAGTTGTTATAATATTAAATTTAATTATTTTTAACTCATTGGAATTTTAATTTTTATGGGAATAAAAAATAACTTTATAATGTTATTATAACTTACATAGTGGATTGAAAACTCCTTGCTTATATCTGCTTATTCTTATTATTTATGGTGTTTTGTTGCATTTTTAAACTCTCTGGTATCATTTTAGTATAATAATGTATTTAAAAAAATTATATTGAAAATGTTCAGGGTAAAGTTTGCCTTTAATTAAAAAAAGTGTTGACATCCAGAAGGCAACATTATCTAAAACCAGGTTGTTACTTTGCTAGTGTCAACATGGCCACTGTCAACATGAGAGCTGCTGCCAATTTCTAACTGAAGATTCAAGTTTCTATTTACTCTCAAAAGCAAAACAGATAATAATGTTGATATATGCTAACATTAACTTTAGGTAGACAGAAGAATCTGCTGGCAGCAGCCAAGGAAAGTGGACTGGGGTAAGTAAACCTGTTATTTTCACTAACACTTTTTTATACAATGAACCCAAAAGCATGAAGTCCCAATAAAACAGAAAAAAATAAAGTAATAAGCCTTTATTGATAATAATAGACAGTCATGAACCCAAAGTAAGCCTGCTTGTCTTTTAAGGAGCAGCTTTCTTAGCAGTAGAGCCATCAGGATCAGGGGAGCCTCCTGGTTGGCTTAGAGATAGAATTTTTAACACTAGCTCAGGAGGGTTGGAAGTCTTTTGATTAATTTACGGCTTATCTTCTGATTAGATGTTTCCATATGGATACTTAAGAACCAATCAGTCCCAGATAGATTTGAATTTGAGACTGTCAATGTGTTGAATTGTGATTGGTGATCCTTTAAAGCTTTTAAGAGCTCTTGATACAAGGATAGTAAGTAATCCAGATTGACCATTGTTTTATCTCATGACAGGTGTCAGGAAGATTCCTGGCACTAGTATTCTTGTAACTTAATTGAGTTCAATATGGCAAAAACAGGTAAATATTCCACAATCTAGGCCACAGGAGGATTAACAAACGTCTTAACCAAACAATATGGGAAGAATACATGAAATAAAAGTCCCAAAAGAACTTAAAATACACAATTAAAATTTATTGTCTGAGCAGAAGCCTGTCACCACCAAACTGTTGCCTGCTGCAACCACACAAAAGCTTGCCACCACCAAGCTGTTATCCACTGCCACTAAGCAGATGTCTGCCCCACTGCACAGGTGTCTGTCACGCTTGCCAGCCCCTTCTGCAAGCCACCCTCAAACCAGGCACCTGTGAGCCAGTCTGCTGCCTGCCACCCCTTGCTCTCCCATGCAAGCAGGCCAATTCCCCTCCACTCCTTGGGAAAATTGCAAAATTGGGAAACCAGAAAAGTCAATTTCTCCAAAGCCAAACCTGGGAGGAACTGCTGCCTAAGTTGGGAGCCTATCAAATGGGGAATGGACTGACATATCTTCAACAATGAAAATCATGCAGAATTCAGTAAATGAATTTAGATGCATGAAGAAGGCCCAACTTACATTATGCCAATGCAAACTGAGATCCAGCCAAACCTTCTCAATTGCCAGCCACCCAAGCCAATCCAAAAAAGGGAATAACAGATGCAACTCAGACTCTTGGTTCCCCAATGCCATGCCTTTCAAGAATCATGCCTTGCAGATCTACTAGTATAAATAAAGACAAAACCCTCAATGATATTTTTGCTATCATTGAGTGAATATCCTTCTCAATATTATCACATCAATCAATACTCTACCTAGGCTAAGCAAGTAACCTTACTAGACCCATTACCCCACTCCTAAGTCAGAAGATGAATTATGTCATCTTCACAGCTGTCTTCACAGCTTACCTTGTGATAGGGGCAACCAGCCAACCTATGCTCAGTTTGGATCTGAACCACAGGGACTAAAGGGGATATTGTACAATGAGCTAACACAACTCAACTCAATGGATCTGAACTTGTGGACATCTCTGGCTAAGCTTGCCCACCCCCAACTTGGCTAATTATGGGGGCAGGAAGATATTCTGTCAATTTTTTTTCTATTGACTGATTTTAGTCATTTTTGGTACAACTATAATTTTCTTCATATGCATTTTTTACTTTGCAACAATAAAAAATCAAAATGCAATTAAGGAAATTCTTTACTATAAAATTTATCCTTTAAAACTTTTTGTGTATTATTTTGTTTTCTAGAAGTGAAATTTAACTTAATGACTTTTAAAAAGGCAAATATTTAAAATTAAGACTCTTAAATACAGAAAAAGTAAATTAAAAGTAATTATATGTGTGAAGCATAGCTTTTAGTAGTAAATAGACTATAATTAAATTTTTGATTTATTCTAAAATTAAAAAATACATATAAGGAAAATTATAGTTGAATCAAATTTGACTGAAAATCAGTTGACAGAAAAAAGTTGCTGGAATATCTTCCTGCCCCTAATTATATGATCCCCTTTGTTGCGCTACTGTACCTTGCTGGTAGCTTTCAACAATGAAACACGCTTGCCAAAGTCTTCTGTCAGGCAATAAACAACTATCCAATTATCTACATCTTGATCAGCTTTCAGCCGTCTAACCTGCTCTCTTATGTTACTAAAGTTTTACCCTCAATACTTGGTTATTACACAGGGCAGAGAAAGCTGGGTGATCTATAGAGTATACCAATATAAATCTCTTGTACACATTATATGCTAAATTCTCCAAATAATTAAGAGTGTTAGCTGGTTTTTGGGAAGAGTTCTTTGTTTGATGGGGGAAGAGAGTCCTATCCAGAGCCAGAGGGGTATGAGGCAACTGAACTAATTAAAGTTCAGTATTTGGTTGGAGAAGATAACAGTCCAAAAGAAAGGACAGAAATGAATATAATATGGTATTGTTTATTGTAGAATATTGTGATTAATATACTATATGGGGAAAGTCATAAGGCCACAAGGGGGTACTGTAGTGGGGTGATCCATGTAAGGTTTGAAGCCAAGGAATAACTTGTGTGGGGATCAGCAGGTCAAATCAGCAGCGCTCCTAATTTAAAGGAAGTGCCCGCCGTTCAATATTTCCATCAGATTGATCTATGCCTTTAGATACATCAAGGGTTGTCTCTTTGAGCGCCCCCTGTGTATTGTAAGATACATTAGCAGGCAAGGAGGGAAACCTGGTTGCAACAGGGAAGTAACTTTACATTTCCCAGTTTGATAAGCAACTTTCAAGACACCAATTCTTTACTTGACACATTGAAGTTCATTTCAGCCCTATAATTAAATCCTCATTAATCATATTCCTGGGTATCAATTAACCTTCCTGGTTTATCAATTGGTTTGAGACACCTAGTCTCATAATCTGAAATAGTCAGATTAATTTATTGGTCTCTCAATTATTACAGGCTAATTGATACCTGGGTACTCCATCAACACTTTGGTGTTGAATGAATTGATAAGGAGAAATTTTCTGTCATAAAATCTTTTTCATAGGACATTTACCGCCAATAAAACCCTTTCGTTGAGTCAAAACCCGCTCAAAACGTCCTAGTTTCCAGAGCATGAAACCATGAGTTCAGGAGGGATTTACCAGCACAAAATCCCCATCAAAGGGTCTGTTTTCACAAAAGAAAATCATCCAGGACTCAATCCTATTGTTTTATATTTCAACCTATGAAATTTATCACAATTCAGCCACTTTGTTTAACTGCAGCACAAAGTGACTGTAGTACTGTCACATTGAGGTACTTTTCTGTAATATTTTTATTTGTAGTATTTTGAATATGAGCTATTTTTAGTACTACTTTTACTTTAGTATTTTTATCTTTTGTTTTTTCAATATTTGTTTTTTATTTAAATTTTCTTCTTTATTTTTTTCTACATATTAGCCTGAGAACTTCAAGCCAATATATAGGAAGAAACCAAAGGGAAATAATCATTGGAGGATAAACTACAATAACCTTCTACATTTCCAAGTGTATGAGATAAGTCATACTGACTGGTACCATAATTATTTGGAATATCAACAGAAATAAAATTGCTAGGCATAAAGGTATAGGGATCACGCAGAGAAATATGAGTATATCCATTTTCCAAAGTACAGTCTGAAGCAACAGGCCAAAGAGAAGAAAGAGCAACAGAGGCAGAAACAGCAGGTAAAGTTGAGGGATTGGCCAGTACAGCAGCAACATGTTTACTCTTTTTATTTGCTCAGTATTTTCTTTGATATTCGTATTAAGAAGTCAAGATTTCTGCTCTTTTTTCTCTATAGTATATTTAGATTTATAATGTATTGTGATTCAGAATGGGAGGTAGAAGCTTACAGATCAGAGAAAATATGAAATTATAGCACCCAGGAAATTTATAATGAATACAAAATACTGCTAACACATAACTATAAAGTTATCAAAGTAAAATTAGACAGCCTGGCTCACATAATAAAGTATTTCCTAAGTGCATCATATAATTACAATTGATTGGACTACATCCGCTGTTATTTAGATCCATCCACTATAATATATGTCAAGCATAAATCTGAAACTGGATCACCGATTAAATGGATCAGTATCATTAAATTTAGTAGATCCAAAATAAAAAGGTTATATTGAATTTTATGAATTAACCATTTCATAGAGCTAATACACAGCTTTAAAATAAGCTGCCATACATCAATATTGGTTTAGCATCAACAGAGATCCATTGACTTGAGTTTTTAGTTTGTATCAAAAGTAAATTTAGATATATCAAATCAAGTATGATCCTTTGATTAAGATGGGAGCCCAATTCCAGCACTTGATCATATATCTGAGCATCTAGAGCAGCTGGGTCTATAGTTTTTTGGTATCATTTTTATCATAATTTCTTGAAAGATACATGCATGTCCTCTAAACTTCCTGAGAGTTGTTTTATTTGATCTTAATATTGTTAAAGCTTGTTTACTCCACTAACATCACTTTTAGGATGATGGAATAGTAAGCACAGTTTCCTTTAAAACAATATGCAGCCAATTGGACCAGCTG
This sequence comes from Entomophthora muscae, assembly GCA_014839935.2. Lineage (NCBI taxonomy): Eukaryota > Fungi > Entomophthoromycota > Entomophthoromycetes > Entomophthorales > Entomophthoraceae > Entomophthora > Entomophthora muscae. Next base: position 46,676 of record QTSX02005094.1, on the reverse strand, counting down.
ATGCAGTTGAGTGGAAAAATCTATTATTACACTGAAAGATAAATAAACTCAAAATGACAAGCCAACCATCTCTTACTTTAAACTAATACTTATATTTGCAATTTAAGCTGTTTTGCTTTAAATTGACCAAGATCTCTTTTTGTTGTCAATTCAATCCTCAGAAAAGAGGTTAATCACCCAATCATATTGAATTATCCTAAACAACATGTTGCTTTGCTTTCAATTTTAATCCACACATCCTGGAGGCAGGTAATTTATACATATAAACCTCTATGATATGGTTGGATAGTGTTAGCCACTGATTTAAATATCAAGTAACTAAATACAAATTTATAGATGTTTGAGTGGCTTATATTCTCAGTTCAACACAATTTAGACCACACTCCACTGAATTCAACCTGTGTACTTTCAAAGATGCTTGTAAGGGATTGAATGTAAGGATGAGCCATATCAAGCTTTTGGCTTGGCTATTGGCTTTAAATTTGAGTATTGTTGAAAAAGCAATCCAGTTTAATCCCTTACAGCTTGAACCTACTCAAGTCAACATTATAGACCAATACTATATATATATCAATTCTGGGGGTTCAGTATTGGTTTGTTTTGATTTTTATTTAATTAGGCTTTATAAAGCTTATTTTAATTTGAAAATAAGCTGCTAATATTTTTTGTCCAAATTTGTGTCTGAAATGAAGTTAGCCTTATATTTCATTAGTCTAAAAACCCTTAGCTGGCTAAGGGGCTTGAGGCTTGGTGCAGCTAGTCCCTAAGGTTTGCTGGAAAAGCTGCTCCATAAAAGCTAAATGCATAGTTTTTGGACCCTATTGTTTAAGATTTAATCAATGGAACTCATTGCTGATATTAAGATAAAATATTAATATTTAACTAATATAGTTTATAATTTTTTATGTTTTATGTAAGAAAATGTTCTTCTTTCCTTATTGAATCTTAAATAAATTTCAAAAAATAAAGAATACAAATAATTAACCAATTGTATTTTTGTTAATGTGGATTAGATGCCAGTCTGAATTTATTAGGTTTGACAGAAAATCTGTCTGTTCTTAATTAGTATTGAATTTCAGTTTTTTAAAAAAAATTCATTTCATTTTCATATACAAAATAAAGCAAAAATATATCATTTAGCCATATGGCTGAAAACAGCCTGTGGAATTGTCAAAACCACAGACTCAACCCATCAGCAAGGTTCCAACCAAGCGGGTTCATGACCCACAATCCAATTATCCGGTCACTTGAAGCTAGACTAGGAAGTCAACTCAAATTACCAAATCCAACAACATGAACAGATGATGATCCTTTATGGTGGATACCTTGTTTTGGCGCTTGACTCATTACCAGGATCAAGCCACCCCCCTCTTTCATCCAATCGTGTGATCAACAATCATGTTCCTGTTATCCTTGATTCACATTGACTATATAATCTCTATCTCACAATAAAGTTTATTATCTAGTTTCTAAATATTTTTCCCCTTGTAACTCTGCTAAAACAGCACAGTTACAACAGAATTTAAAAAATTTCTTTAGCTTTTGTTAAGGATTAATAAAACTAAGCTAATAAAAAGGGGAAACAGAAATTTTAATTTAATCTGAGTTCTGTCGACCAATTTTGCATCAAAATGACAGAAAATTGGTCAGCAGAACAAAAATTGACAGAACATCTTACTGCCCTGATTTTTTGGCCGTTGATCAAAAGTGTCTTAAATATAGATTTAAATATGTGTACCACTAATGAAATTGTGCAGAATCCTTATCTTTATAAAAAATTAGGTGGTTGCCCTGTCCAAGGACAGAATTAAAGTTGAATTTAATAAATCAATTAAATTTATTTTATTGTCTTTTTAGGCTTGTATTACTCATTGCATGTCTAATTAAAATTTTATTTAATTGCTTTATTAAAAAGTAATTTCAATTATATTTATTTAAATTTAAAATTAAAAGTTATACTCCAAGTATAAATAAAAACTAAACCTAAATAAGTATAGTATCACTATTAAGTTTAGTAAGGCTAAACTGATTATTTTAAAATTTAGTAATTGATCTTTAATGTCTGTATAAATTTAGAGGTGATCTGCAGCTTTTAAATAAGCTATTAGATATCAAAATCAGCTTAGTATTTACTGAGATACATTGATTTTAGTTTTTGTAGTGTGTATTAAAAGTAAATTTAGATTATAGCAAATCGAGTCCGAGCCTTTGATTATGACGCGAACCCGATTCCAGCGCTTAACTATATATCTCAGCATCTAGAGCAGCTAGAGCTATCATGTTTGGTACCATTTTGATCGGAATCATCTAAAAAATTGATCTACGTCCTCTAAATTTCATGAAAATCATCATATGGAAACATAATTTTATCATAGTTTACTCCACTGATGTTCTTTTGGGATGAAGCTGTGTCAAGCAAGGTCTACTCTGAACAATATGCAGCCACTTGGATCAGGTGATGCATCTAATTGAAATATTCTATTATTTCACTTGAATGATAAGAATTTCGAAATGTCCAAGCCAACCATCTACTTGTTTAAACTAATATTTATATTTATAATTTAAACCGTATCTTTTTAAATTGACCAAGCTCTCTTTTCATCATCAATTTTATCGTCAGCACAGAGCATAACCATCCAATCGTGTAAAACAATCTAAAACAATTGCTGCTTCTCTTCCAGTTTTAATCCACACATCCTGGAGTCAGGTAATTTATACATATAAACCTCTATGACATGGTTGGATAGGGTTAGCCACTAATTTAAAATGCAAGTAATCAAATACAATTTATTAAAGTTCGAGTGGCTTATATTTCAGTTCAACATGATTTAGACCACACTCCACTAAATTCAATCCGTGTACTCTCAAAGATGCATGTAAGGGATTGGATGTAAGGATGAGCCAAATTGAGCTTGTGGCTTAACAGTCAACTTTTAAAATCAAATTTAAGTAAAAATCAATTCAGTCAAATCCCTTACGGCTTGAGCCCACTCGAGGCGACATTACAGACAGACAGACAGACTCACTTTTATATATATTAATATTTACACCTTAAAAACCACTCATATCTGACAATATATCGGAAATAACGCTATTGTAAATTGGGTGTGCACCGAAAATCAAGCTACTTGAGTCTAGGTGGTATAAATTTCCTGTTTAGTTTTCTTAATGTGGATAGTGGAGTAGAATAGCTGCGAAGATATCCCATTGTCTGATTTAAAAGGATCTTTGATTGGCTCGGTAATAAGGGGGAATCTCAGATGCTCTGGTTGGTGAGCGAAGCTGTTCAGATTCTGAGGCGAACTCAGTGCGTGGTTTAAGAGGGGATCTGCATGACAATTAATCCAAGGTTAACTTAACAAGGTTAACTTAGTAATATTAATTCCGGGTTTCTACTTATACCATTCTGCGGATTTGCGATGTCTCCATCCAGTTGTAGCCAGTCACTTTGATTTTCATCAAATTCGTTCAAAAGACCGCATTTTTATTCAATATTTTTCTAGATATAAAACTTAAATGTAACTTTGGAATTGACGAGGTTTGCTGAAGTTTACCTTGAGCTTATTTAATATAAAGAAATATCTAGAAAGTCAAATCATCTCAAAAATGGATGTGTATATCCATAAGAAAATGTTCACTAATCAAGAAATTGATCTAAATGCTAAAAGCTCTTGCAAACCTTCAGTTGATTCACTCTTTATAAAACTTCATGTTTATCGTATGATATAGTATAAAGATTAAGCGAATTTAAGTTGCTAAGCCAAAACTAAGTTACATGGAATAGTTTGGCTTTACTTGCTAGTATTTCCGAAACTTTATCTCTTATAAAGCTGATGATGTATATAAATTGATGATTAAGGAAAAGTATTCAATGTTCTAAGCAGTATATCTTGTGTTTTTTAAATTAGCTCGTTTGTATTCCTGCTGTGAAAGGCTTAAAAGAGCTGTCGTGTTGAAGCGAATGACTAAAGAGGTCTCTAAGAAAGTGTTGGCTTGAATGAAATTAGTTTGTCCAATCCTGATATGTACATGCTCCTGTTGGATGAATGATGAGCAGTCGTTTTTTGCTTCGTCGCGTGATCAAGCAGAAAGCAAGCATACATTGCTAGTTGACATTGGCTTTTCAAGTCGAATCAATTGGACCCAACGATTCCGCCTGGAGAAGCATCTTGTCTGGTCGGATACCAACTTAACCACTCGAAGGAATGTAGGCTTACCAGATAAGATCAAGAAACAATCAAGAATCTTTCTCTCTGAAAGTGGCAAATCCTCGTATTCTATGCAAATAAACGATCAGTTCATGTACATTGGCCGCCCAATCGTCGTCTCCGAATTTATCCTCTGGCGCCCAGATTGCGCATGCAGCATCGCGTCCATAAAAAACATGTCGGAAAGATGGGATATCCTGGCTTCGTCGGGAATCAGCCATCGGAATCTGGAAAGACTTCTGAGACAATTTCTACCCGAGGCTGTTTGATGAGAAACCGTATCCAATCCTTAACGCTACCTTTAATGTGCCAGGGGTCCACGTTCTTTTCTTAAAACCCATCTACCACGTGCTAAGCGGTCAACTTCTGTACGACAACGAGGCAGGGGTTCGGAAAATATCCTCATTCAAAGTCCAGTTTCCCATCACCAGTGGCCTAGACCTTTTGGGAATAGTAGGCCGAGCTAATATCTGCTGCCGCTCCTTTGCTATGGAAAAAATATTAGCCCCATGGATCCTAGAAGACACTCAATCATTCTTCTGTAATCAGACCAATGAATTCTTTTTCGATGACTTCCAAGAGATATAAGATTTAAAGTTAAGTCGTAATCAATTGCTATATGCACAACCTCTAGCTATTAAACCCACTTATTCCAAAGCCGTTTTATCGTTCCCAAAAAATATAGTTTGGTCAAAGGCATCCACCAGTTGATATTAAATACTACTACATTACCAATTTTGTAAATGTTTTTGTTATGTGTATCAGCTATAATTTCTTATATCACTCCTTGCCAAGAAATTATTTCACTGGGAAGCACTTTAAAATACATAACCAAGAGTGGCCCTTACTCAATCCAAATATAATGGTACTGCCAACCCTTAAATCTCTAAAGAGATTTAAACCCATATCTCAAAATATGTATAGCCACTATATGGTATACTTGATTTTATTCAGATGGGATATTAGCCTTTTATATCTTTATTCTTCTCTACAAACTTTATTTTTCTTATGCTGAAGGTTTCTATGTTAAACCAATTTGTCTATCACTAACCTGGTTCAACATCCATACCTCACCCAGTTTGGTACCAAATTAATTTCCTAACCACTTGCCTGTTTTGGTATCAAACCAATTTCTACCTGACTTGTCCATCTATTCACTCATCCCTGATGAGTCCTGTCATCAAATACCAATCACTGATCCCAGTTATGTCCCTGCTATAATATTTCTGGCTATAAAAGCCTAATTCATCATCTAATAAAAATATTTTTCTCCAAATCACTCTTTGAACCTTCCCCAAAAGTTAACTACTCATCACTGGTAGCAGTATAGTTTCAACTATATCCCTTAAACACAAGATGGCTGATCAGAACCCATCTACCTTTGCCCAAGTATTGAACCAAGCTGTGTCCCAGGACACCTGGAAGACATAATTTGAGCCCCCAACATTAATAAAGATGTTACAAATGAATGATCTGTATTCAAAGCTCTGATCATGCCCAAAGCATGCACCAAAATCATTTAGTACAAAAGTTCCCTCCAACTTCAACAAACCACCCAACTGCCTGCCATAGGCAAACCCTCCCCCTCAAACACCAAGTTCATTAGTATTGACAACTTCTTGCAAAAACAAGGAAAATTTCATCAACTTGTCTGACCACTAAGGAGCCAAACTTTGCATCAGCCGTATTCCCCATTGGAAGTGGGTCCAGAAAACTAGAAAACACCTCCACAAGGCTGCAGCTAACTGGCTTGCCACTTGGATTAGCTCAAGAACTGACATCCAGCTTGAAAAATGGGAGGATTTAAAAGCTGATATCTCCTATAACATTTTTATAACAGAATCTCTCCAATATACTGCCACACAGCTCAGTGCTCTTCCTCATAAGACCACCATCACAGCTTATTACAATGGATTTGAGGAAATACACAGAAAGATTAAAAGCCTGGAACAAGCAGACAACATTAACACACACACCTCATTCATCAACAGAAAGAAACCCTTGTTATTGGCTCTTGTTTGCCCTGGAGCAAATACCTCCATGACTGCACTCATTTCAGAAGCTAAATATGCAAAGAAACATATCAACATTGAATATGCTGCACACAGCAGCAACTGCTTCTCCAACTCTAATGATAGATACAATGCAGATGGCAACAAGTGCTACTATAGATTCAGAACCTAAAGGTAAAAATGTGGGATTGTCAAATTGTTTTTGCATGAACTCACCAACTTACTAGAATACTTTTTATCCTTTTATATAAAAAAGTAAGTTTTTCTGGGATGAAATTACTCCATTAAGTTGGTGAGTTCATGCAAAAACAATTTGACAATCCCACATTTTTACCTTTAGTTTCTGAATTTGCAGTAAAACACAAATCACATTGATCACTGTGAGATTAGGCTGGTTGACCACAAATGATCAGGCTAATCATTGCATGCAGATCTTTATCAGTTACACACTGTATTATCATTAGACTATCATTCTATTAAATGCAGTGATTATACACTTATAATCACTAGTTTATTATAATTGATACATTAGTTTTCAAACCTTCTAGAATAAACATAAAATCTTAGTCTAAAACGTATACAACTCAGTCTAAAAACAAAATCAAAGTGGATGCAAATCTATTGTAATTTAATATAAATTCCAAAAAAAATTGTTTTTGTTTTTAGACTGAGATTTTTTGTTTATCTCAACAGGTTTAAAAACTACTGTATGGCAGTTATACGCTGTATAATTGTTAGTTTATTGTAATTGATATGACAATTATATGCTGTATAATTATTAGCCAACATAGTAATTGCCATTGATTAAACAGTGTGTAATCACTAGATCATCAACTGTTTATCTCTCATGCCATCCCACTGGATGTTGTATCAACTCAGTCCCACTCAGCCTGGAAGGCGTATATATGTATATCAAACAAATGATGTACAAGAGGCTAGGAAATACCAAGTCTGGGTTGAAATTCCACAGTGTATAATTGGTTTATTAATGGTTTGGGTCAGTATTACAAAGCAGATAATCCACAGGTCAATATTGGGTTGATTGAGCTATTATACAGAATATAATCCCTAATTCAAACCGTTGTATTAATAAGCAGAAGGCTTTCCAGCCAGAAAAAGATCACTTATTAAGCCCTACAAATGGAATACCAGAATCCTACCTTCCAATATTGGAGGACAAATTAGGGACTATTTACAAGTGTCAACTAAATACAGCGTAGTTTCTCAGTGCAATAATAGGCGTTTACAATACAGCCAATCAATAAATGACAGTAGGCTAGCTCAAGAAGAGCGTAGGCTGTAGCTGAAGTGACATGTACGCCTTTTAAGGCCAGTAACAACACACATGCCAAGGACAGCCAATCAGGATAGGCGCAGCCAGAAAAGATGGACCTTTTTCAAAGGTAGCCATTGAGAACTTTCTGAAAGGACAATAACAAGGGTTGTTGCAGTAAATATTGATACAGACACCTGAAAGGATGAAAACAAGTCTTAATTACACCTGGATAGATTGCAGCTGCTGGCTAGATTGTACTCTAGTTTCAATAAACGTAATTATCTTCAAAAGTTCTATTCTATTATAGTCTGTAGTGCACTTTGAATAATACAGGTAGAGTACATTGACAAGGCTAACACCCATATTTAGAATTGAACATACCAGCAATAACCCAAGTTGCTCAACATTGGTGCTCACTTGAAATCAAGCCTCTGCCAATGCCCACAGAAACTGTCCCTGCCTGCCAGGGATTGTCCTTGGCTCTGCCTCTTCCCAGATTTGCTGATAAGCATGGTTACAAGATTGAATCATATGACAGTGAGTGTGCTCCTCTCTTTTCTGTGAGCAACCCCGTGGTTGTTCACTCTCCCACAACCATCCCTTTGGTTGTGGCTCCCCTGCCCTTATGTTCCTGAGGCCCCCGCCTTGGTTGGAGCCTATGATTGCACACAGATTGTAGAGCTGGCTGAGACTCTAATTTGTGGATTCTGCCTCTGTCCTTCCAACCAACCTGACCAGAACCTCAGCATCTTCTTTCACTATTGTGAACAGGAGACCTGTTGGCAGCTCTACTGGTTTTTATCAAAAAGCTTCATTCCAAGCCCTCCAGGAGCGCCTTCCTGGAGTAGACCACACTGTGGAATACCTTAATGGCTTTCTAAAGTCCTCTTTTTAAGCAGCTCCAGCTTGTTGCTGCCCATCAGAATCTTGAGTCATCTTCCCTGGGTGACGTCCTTCTCTCTTGCTACTGCAACCGGTCTTAGCAGTGGGCCACAACCAACGCCTGCTTTTTGGAGCTGTGTGCTGTGATCCTGCCTAATCAGTCCATGGGGGAACACCCATGCTTGTATTGATGAACTGATTGACATCCTAAATATTAAGTTCAGAGCTATGGTATACAAGGCAATAGACGCTCATGGGGCCTCCTCAGAATGGCTCCAGGATGTCCACAAGTTCTGTGCAGAGTCAGATAAGTTCAGCGCCCAGATTTCAGACAACCTAGCCACCACCAATCAAAACATAATCTCCTTAGACAAGGAGGTGGAACAGCCATTTCCAGACTCCACCAATTTGAAAAGTATGTATAGACAACTTCCAGAGGCTAAAGGCAAAGGTAGACTTTCAAACAAAGCTATCCCGCACTTCCACATCAAAATAGTTGCTGTGCCCAAATACTATCAGAGTTACAGCCCTGGAAATGAAGATTACAACCCTCAAAGCCATAATTAGATGATACAAGGAGGAGTTTGCCAGAGAACACAACACATTAATGGCTCTAAAGATGGAATAATCAACTATGAGGAATGCCATCAAACTCTTGTCTAAAACTACAGTTGGTGTAGAGTCTGAGCTCTGCCAGCAAAACCTTCAGAGGAATAATCTGAACGTCCATGAACGCCTGGCAAGAATGGAAGCCCAAGTACGCCTACTGGAACCAAAAGGCTGCAAGTGCATCCAAACTAGCCATCAGACCTCATCTTTTATACCAACTGATCATACAAGGACACTGATGACCTCTCAGAGAAAGAAGAAGAAAAGACAAATAGGGGATTCCCAAAGTGTTCACCACTCTCCCAAGAAGAGAGTTATGCACGCCCAAAGCTACACCTAGAGCTAGATGTAGCTACAAGGCAGATAGGCAATCAACTGCCTCTCCCTGTCAGCCCGCTGATTCTGTGGTCACCAATAAGCAGTTAAAACCCCTCAAACTTCCCAAATTTAATAAGCAAGGAAACATACACTCCTTCCTCAGGCTTTTTTAGATAGCCATGAGAGGCGCCAGTGATCATCAGAAGGCAACCACTCTTATCACCACCTTGGACACAGTAAGTGTCAATCTTGTGATGCCACAACTACCTACAACCAACTGGAGCTACCAGGAAGCCAAGCAGGCTGTACTTGAGGAGTTTGGTGGAGAGGACATCCTCTTCACCAGGAAATCTAAATTTGGAGCCATAAAGTTTACCCCAGGCAAAACACTGTAAGAATTTGAGAAAAGGTTTTATCACAACACTCTAGTACTCCTTGGTTCTGGTACAGTCTCCACCTTTGACATCCGTGCTGTGATGAAACAGGCAATTCATCCCTACAAAGAACTTCACATAACAATGGCCCCCGCCTATGCCAAGGACAAGGACATGTCAGAGATTATGAACTGTCTTTGTAGCCACGCTGAAATATTTGGTCCCCCCTAACAGACCTGAGCCCAAGCAGCCAAAGACAGCCTATGAAAAACCACGCTTCCAGAAGGAAGATAGCGCAAAATTCTCCACCTACCCTCCTGATGTGAAGGGTCCCTATTGCATTGCCTGCAATACAGCAGTACATTGGAAATCAAAATTTCCAAATAACGCAAAGAAGGTACACGTTGTGCAGACCCATCCTGCTGTTGCCAACAAGGGAAAAGCCAAGGCGGAGTAGAAGAGGGAAATTCTACCTCTGCCAAAGCTTTCAACACTCCCATCAAACCTCGCCCCAAAGACCATTGCCCTGAAGACCTATAGGAAGATACAATACACATGGTTGTAGCCAATGATCTTTATGAAGTAACTACCTGTTCCCAATCCAAAGTCAACCAAGAGGAGGTTGCCCTGGCCAAAGTTTCAAAACCTTATGCCGCCCAGATACAGGACAGCAGGGACAACCACTGCTCACCATGTTTGAATGACACATCAAATATTAAGTCAATAAAGTAGAGTTTCCCCTAGAGGAGCTAATAGCCTCATATCTCAATGTTTGTGAAAGCTTGCTCCTTACCTTGGAGAGCAATGAGGAAAATGGAATTCACACATTAAAAGGCCTCAAATATTCTTATATTTTTTGCACTTACATTGACATCTTGGTTAACAAGCATTGAATTTAAGCCATTGTGGATAGTGGCGCCCAGTTCAACATCACCTCCACAAGGATGGTGAAGAAACTGGGTATAGCCCCAGATGTAGACTACCAATCACCATTTGGTACAGCGGGAAAAGCCCACCTACTTGTTGGAAGCATACAGCACACTACCTATGTGATTTTATTATATTGCAATATCCGCTCCAGAAGTTGTACTGCCAAACAATACCTACAATTTCCTCAAAGGTGCCTCCTTCCTGGTGAAGTATGGGGCCATGATACATAAGGGTCTGGCCACCTCCATATCCTGGGATAAACCCTGCTCTTGTTTTTCAGTTGTAAAGGGCAGAACACTACACCCAATCCCTGTAAGTTTGTCAATCTGGCCTACACTGATGAGATTGCCCCTTTCAAGTACAAACTTAGTGGGAAAAATAGAAGAAACCCCCATACTCAGATTCTGGAGCATAAGGGTATACTATCAAGGACCAGATCTGCATTTTCTTTGGAACCCAATCATCAGAAGATTGCCAAGACTGGGTTTTCTTTAGTTGTCCCCAAAGGACTCTATGATGAAGTTATTGAGCCCTGGAGTTGTTCCTGCTTCAAACTGTGTATTGCTCAAGGCATTGTCACCCCTGATCACCAAGAGATCCATGTCCTCTTGGCTAATCTTATGAAGGAAGCACTATCCATCAAGAAAGACCAAGTGATAGGTTTCCTACATTTCTACCCTACCAAGGAGTTATCCAAGGTAAATGGGTTTGACACATTCAAGGTAATGGGTATACTGGATAACCCTGAGCCAGCAGTCCACCTGACTACACCCCTAGTAGACCTTTCCTCACTTGGCCCTGAGGAACAAGCTCATGCATCATTGTTGTTTAAAAAGTACCGTTCAATATTTTCCAAAAGTGATCATGACCTGGATTGTGCTAAAGGAGTCACTCACCATATTGATACAGGGTCCACCCCTCCTATCTGCATGTGCCCTATCTGACAGTCAAAAGAAAATGAGGAAGTTGTCTCTGAAGAAGTCAACAAGTTTCTGAAACAAGGCATGCTGGTTCTGTCCAAAAGTCCTTGGGCATCCCCTATTCTGATCATCAAGAAGAAACATGGCTCCAACCAAGTTGTCATTGATTATTGACGCCTTAACAAGGTTACCAAAAAAGACTCATACCCCTTGCCCTGCATAGTTGACACATTGGACCGCTTCAGAGGCACCAAGTAATTCTCCACTATGGACCTCATATTGGGTTGTTAGCAAATCAAACTGCCCCCAAAGAGCAGGAAAAATGTGCCATAATAACCTTACAAGGATTATTTCAACCAGCAAGAATGCCACAAGGACTGTTTAATGCTCCTGCAACCTTTCAGTGAGCAATGGACACCATCCTTGGTGATCTTAAACTATCCTTTGTCTCAGTGTACTTGGACGGCATCAACCTCTTCTCTAAGACTTTCACTGAGCATCTAATTTACCTGGAGAAAGTCTTCAAGAGGCTGGTGCTGTCAATCTTAAGATAAAGCCATGCAAATACCAGTTCTTTAAAGACCAGCGGGAATCCCTGGGCTTGTCATAGACAGACACAGCCTGCACCACCAGCCCGCAAAAACTGAAGATATCCCCAAGATGAACCAACCTGAGTCAAAATGGGACACACAGCTCTTCTTGGGCATGTTTGGTTACTATTGGCGCCTCATCTCCCGCTTTGTAGCCATTGGAGATCCCCTCTTCCACTTTCTAAAACCAGGAGCTGACTTAATATGAATTAAGTAATGTCAGGGAACCTTTGACAAACTACACTTGACATTGTCAAGCAACCCTGTCCTGATGTACCCAGACTTCAACAGCCCTTAGTGATTCATACCAACGCCTCACTTACAGCAGTCGGGGCTTTACTATCCCAGCTTGACAACAAAGGACTCAAAAACCCTGTAGCATACACCAGTAGAAATTTAAATGTCCAAAAATGCAACTACACGGTGACAGAGCATAAATGTATGACAGTCATTTATGCATACAAGCAATTTTGGGTCCACATCCATGGCATTTGGTTCTCAGTGGTCACAGACCACGCCTCTCTAGCCTGGCTTCAGAGCATCAAAGAGCCAGAAGATCAACTTTCCTAGTGGGCACTGAAACTACAGGCCTTGGACTAAGAAACCCTCTATTGCCCTGGTAGTAAACACCAGAATGTGGACTGTCTATCCCGCTTACCCACCATGGCCTTAGTGAACCCATTAGCAGATCAGCTGTATTGCAAAATGATGACTGGGAAGTTTAAAAATGATCCCAAGAAAGTATAGCATATCCTACAAGACCTTTGAAAGGATACATTACTACACAATGGGGTGCTATACAAGCTGGTAGATGGCAAAGAACACATATTCCCTCCTCCCTCCAAAAGGACTAGAATTGTTACTGCTCATAAGGCAACAGGTCATGGTGCCTTTCAGAAGACTAAGGAAATCCTGTCTTACACCTACTTCTGGGAAGCAATGAATTTCGACATCCAAGAGACAATTGACTGCTGTATCAAGTGCCAAGTGAACAAGCCACTATGGAAAAGCACTCTTATCAAATGGTACAACCTCATTTTTCCTGACACACTGTATCAATGGACGTAGTGGGACCACTCCCATGTAGCAGCCCTGGCTTTAGATATGTGAAAGTGGCTATAGATTACCTCACTAATTGGGTAGAAGCCCGGCCTCTAAGGAAGGTGGATGCTCATTCTACTGCACAATTTGTCTTGTGTGCCATTGTACTCTGCCACAGCTGTCCTCAGTTCTTACTCCCAGATAATGGAGCTAACTTTACGGCCTTGGTAATATTGAGAGTGAACAACCTCATGGGAGTTTGTGGGGTTCTCTCCACCTCATATCACCCTGAAACCAATGGGATTGTGGAAAGCGCCAACAGTTTCTTAACCCAGATCCTCCAGAAATTAGCAACATTGTGTACATCTTCCTGGGAAAGGTACTTAGGATAGCAGTGTTTGCATACAACAGCTTGCTTCACTTGACCTCTGTAGTGTCTCCATTCCAAATGATGTATGACTGTCACCCTGACATTCTGCCTGTCTTATACTCAGCCACAGGTGACCCTGGGAAGCTTTTCTATGATCAGTACTTAAGTCAACTAGCCAACATCCTCTTCAAGCTGAAGGCATCTGTTTTTAGCAACACAGCTATTAATACCCAAGCCATATTTGAGAGGAAATCCGCTAATAGAGCCCCATTGCCCTCTTTTGAGGTAGGGGAGGGAGTTGCATTCTGCAACACTTGAGGCGCAGGTAGATCTCACAAACTAGACCTGTTATGGTTAGGCCCTTTTGAGATCATAGATAAACCCTCACCTAATACCTAAAACATCAAAGATAAGGATAGTGGACGCATATTCAACCATGTACATGCAAAGTTCTTACATCCATTATGCACCCCAAAGGAAGTGTTTAATTAAACAACTTCTTGATCTTTTCATAAAAAGAAAATAATAATAAGTACAATATGCACACTCTATAGATCATAATAAGAAAAGCATAAAAAGATAAAATATACAACATATTGGAAAAGGACATGGTCCTATAAAACTTTATTACTGAGTGCCATCTTCAGGGACGTGATTAGTGGTAGCCTCCACATAGTCATCAAAAGCATGGGTGGCCACCACCTGGTAGAGAACAACTTCATTTTGGAGCCACATATGACATGCCTTGGGAGAAAGCTATTCCCAATGCATAATGGGTATGGACAAGATCAACTCCCCATCATCCAGGCAACTCAGGCCAACTCAATGGGAAAGCATGATCCTAACACCAGACTTTCCACAATGAACCCTTCAGAGAAATAATCAGCCAGAAGACCCTGCTGGCAACACAACACCTCACAACAGTAGTATTCTATGATGGCCTGCATCTGGCCCAAGGAACCACAAGAAAGAAAAGGCTTAGGGACCAGAAAAAGGTTGCCCAACAGAGCCATGTATGGAAGGTATTGGTCAGGATCCCCAGTCTCCAGCTTTTCCAAGGTGATATTGATGGCAGCAGCCAGCCAATTATTCTAGTTGTATGTATGCCAAAGCCCCTATTGTTGATCAGAGTTGGGACTGGGCCCCCAAGCACTGGCCCAGACTCAAACCACACACAGCTAAAATCAATAACCTGTGCATACTTGTCATACAATGCCACATTGGACCAAGGAGGCTCCACCAGGACTCCTTCCAAGGGCCAGGCTAACTCACAAAGGGCCACAGAAAAAACAGCAGGAGAGTGATATTGCCCCAGTGTTGTAAAGCTAGCAGCAAAGGGTTGCAAATTTCTACAAAAAGTTAATCAGGGATCTAATTCTTATTACTATACCTGTTGATGGTATAGTGGCAGCCTGTAAAAGGACAGAAGAATATAAAGGTGAAAAGACAAAACTAGTGTTTATTGTGATAGTGTTGCACTTATATAGTGGGAGGCGGGGGAATTTTTACCAGGGGAAGGGAGGAACAGACAGAATAACTTTCCTAATGGAGTATAGTGGATTGGCACAGCATAAAGTTCTGTGTGAGAGAACAACCGGTTTCACACAGCTTTCCTTAAGGAGGCAGGTGGCAATAAATTTGTTGTTCTATTTTTAACCTCAGAAGTAAAGCCTGTGCCTTGTGCGCATTCAAAAAGCGCTTTGAACACCTGTTTTAAGGGCGTTTTAAACGTTATCAACCTTATTAAAACCAGGATGCAATAAAGCAATTGCGCAATTGTTCTATTGCTCAATCCCTAGATGGACAACTTAATGTCTAATCCAGTCAATCTGCAACACCCAGTGTTGGAGACAGGAGTGAATATTCATCCCCTGTCCACAGGACATGAGGACAGAGAGTAACTTGCTCAAAAGCCCATATCCCTGGAACAGGCCATTTACTTCAAATTCTGCATAATCTGGATCATATGTGAGAACAACAGTCCCCAACAAGACTAGATCAGGAGTATAAGGCACAGCAGGAGGACAGGGAGCAATTGCCCTGGCCCACCAAGCTTCTGGGTCCACTGAGGAAGCCTGATTTACATCCACAACCACCAAAGGAAGACTAACCCCCTGCTTAACTTCTTATGCCAAGATGGGGCTGTGGGGGCGTTGGAAGCAATTTGTGATCACAGTGGTGGCCAAGGATGACTCCTGATACTCCTCCTTACTGCTGAGACAGGAAAACGTAGTTGAGAAAGCCATAATGCCTGATTCTCTTCTTACCCTCCCTATTTATGGTCAAATGAGGGAAAATTTGATATCAGGCTTATTGACCACAAATGATCAGGCTAATTATTGCACATATATCTTTATCATTTACACGCTGTATTATTATTAGACTATCATTCTATTAAGTGCAGTAAAAATATGCTGTATAATCACTAGTTTATTATAATTGATATGACTATTATACAATGTATAATTGTTAGTCAATATAGTGATTATCATTGATTACAAGGTGTATAATCACTATATCATCAACTTTTTATCTCTCATGTCATCCCACTGGACGTTATATCAACTCAGTTCCACTCAGCCTGGAATTTTTATATGTATATATCAAACAAGTGATGTGCAAGAGGCTAGGAAATACCAAGTCTGGGTCAAAATTCCACAGTGTATAAATTGTTTTCTTAACAGTTTGGGTCAGTATTAAACAGCAGATAATTCACAGGTCAATATTAGATCAAGTCACTATTATAAGGAATATAATCCCCAATTTAAACTGCTGTATTAATAAGCAGAAGGCTTTCCAGCCAGAAAAATATCACTTATTAAGCCCTACAAATGGAATACCAGAATCCTACCTTCCGATGTTGGAGGACAGATTAGGGACTATTTACAAGTGTCAACTAAATACAGTGTAGTTTCCCAGCGCAATAAAGGGCGTTTACAATACAGCCAATCAATAAATGACAGTAGGCTATCTCAAGAAGAGCGTAGGCTGTAGCTGAAGTGACATGTACGCCTGTTAAGGCCAGTAGCAACACACATGCCAAGGACAGCCAATCAGGATAAGCGCAGCCAGAAAAGATGGACCTTTTTCAAAGGTAGCCACTGAGAACTTTCTGAAAGGACAATATCAAGGGTTGTTGCAGTAAATATTGATACAGACACCTGAAAGGATGAAAACAAGTCTTAATTACACCTGGATAGATTGCAGCTGCTGGCTAGATTGTACTACATTTCCAATAAATGTAATTATCCTCAAAGTTATATTCTATTGTAGTCTGTTGTGCTATTTGAATAATACAGGTAGAGTACATTGACAAGGCTAACACCCATATTTAGAATTGAACATACCAGTAATAACCCAAGTTGCTCAACAATCACAATGGCAATAAAGAAAATGATGGCAACCAAAGCCAGAGTGTCAATTGCTAACATCCCAAGAAGGAGGACACTTTCAAAGTGAATTGTGCTAAAAAACCAACCAGGTATGAATCTTAACTCACAATCTCTGACCTTTTTAGGCCTTGACGCTGAGAATCCAGGAGAAGATTAGAGGAACAGAGCTAAGTACCCCTGTCTCCCCTCAACCTGTAAAAAGGTTCTTTATAAAACAAACTTTGTTTTAAATGTTTTCTGCATCCCACAAACCACTACCTTAATGAACCAAAAATAAAGGACCATTCTCAACTTTCAGTCAACCCATAAACTTGGCAACTATCAGCATTTAAGCTGTCTACATATATCATCCTCCTTGTCAACAATCCCAAATTTTATTTTGGTTTTATTTTTCACAATATTATTTAAAACTTGAAAATTAAAATCAAATTTGACTTTTAACATTAGGAACAATTATTAAGGTAAAAAATGAATAAATATACAATAAAAATACAAAAACTTTTTGGGAATTGTCAACATGAAGGATGTTACATGTAGACAGTTTAAATGCTGCCAGTTGCCATGAACTTACATTTCAAACACACATATAATCTTGTTAATGCAATGCTTAGCACATCATGGTGGACAAATCATTTGTATTCAAATATAGCATACAGCTGTCAAATCCAACTTCAAATATTCCAGAATGGTAGACAAAGCATTAGTTATACTTAAAGGCAAAACAACTCTCTTCAGAATCAACCTCCAAGGCATACAAACGTCCATCAAAGGACTTTTCATGAACAACATAAACTACAACATTGAAGCAGGATTGAATGGTTCACCTGAGTGAACACCAGTGTGTGTTGAAAAACAAAAACCATGACCATCAAACACAATATAGTCAATTTTAACATCCTCAAAGAATCTACCAACCTCATTCTGAGGGACACAGTATTTGTCCAAATCATAAACCAGGACAACTCAGAATGAATAACCAAAGACAGTACACTCCATATAATGAGGTACAAAGAGTTTAACAACATACAAACAGCTAAAATATAATCCTCAGAGCTTGCAGCACTCCTAAATGAATACACTCATGTATTCAAGGAAGAGCTAACAGACCTACCCCCAAGCAGGAGGTCAAACATGGCATCAATTTATTAAATGCTAGGCCCACATCAGCGCCTTGTTATAGACCATCTTCTTTGGAAACCCAAGCCTTAAAGGCTTGCATTGAGTACAACTTTGAAAAGGCATTTATTTCCCTCATAATCCCCATGGGGCAGATTATTTTTTTAAATGCTGCAATGTATACAATTACCCCCCTGTCAGGATACCAAGAGTACTGTGGAGCTCCAGCAGATGAGGGAGGAGTCAAATCAGGTACTGGCATGGCCCACCAGATGATGGGACCTAACTTTAACAGGTAGGAAAGGGCCTTCCCAGCCACAGCCCAAGATCCAGCTGCTGGCAAGGCAGAGTCAATCAATCCTGTGAGCGCCAATTAAAGCACTCCCAGGAATTGGCTACTCTGGCCAGTGGCATCAGAAGTGGGGGGATGAGATGGTTGGTTTGGGTGTCAGGGGTGGTTCCATGGGGACCAAGTAGGCAGCAGGATTGTTGTACTTCCTGTTAAAGATCAAAGGGTAGATGGTGATTGCTTTGCTGTCACAGACAATTTTTTAGGGTTCCTTGGGTGCGTTTGGGCAGGTATACCATTGCAAGTCTTTCAATGTCCAGGGTTTGTGGTCAGGATTAGCAGGATACTCAGTGAAATGCACAGGGCCAAATTGGGTATTGGGTGGACGGTAGTAGTCAAAGGCTTTGGTTTTGTCAACTGGAGTCTGACTATCTATCCCAGTGGATGGGTACTGACGCTTGGGTGTATGCAGATGGAAGAGTATCAAAAATAGGTATGGAAACAGATTGGTGAACCAAAGGTTCATAACAACTTTATTTAGTAAGGATGACAATACAGAACTTTTTCAAGTGCTTCTGATTTATATACTTACTCACATGCAGGTGCCTCTGGGCATTCTTCTGATGCTATCTGTGTGGCAAGGCTTGGCACCTCAGGTTCTGCTGTTTGGTTGGCTGCTTCATGGTCATTTTTGGGGTTTTCAGGAACAGTTGTTTGGATTTTTGGTGGTCCATCTTGGCTTGGCTGGCCATTGCTTCTGACAGGTTTGGCTTCTGGGGTTATGGTTTTTTTCAATTTATCACCATTTTGGGACTTGCTTGACAGGCTATCCTGGGCCCAAAGAACATGATTAAAAAAAGTGGTCCCCAATTGGGGACCCCAAATTACTTAATGGAGGGTAGACTTGATCTGGGTTTACTGGGAAGCTAAAAATAGCCTGCCCAGGCCCAGCCAAACCCACCAAGGCTTGGGCGTAGCTTTTGGGGCCCAAAACGGGCCCCTCAGCTAACACCAGGGCAGGAATGATTCCTGCACCTGGATTTGCTTTGGAAAGCAAAAATCCAGGTCCAGGTGGTTCTCTCCCGCCCGCTAGCCCCACCTGGTGGCTAGTAGCAGGTTCAATTCCCGCCCAGGGCTTCAAAACTGTTACTTTTTTAACACACACACACCAGAAAAACCATTCCCTATGAAATTTCTCAATTAATAAATGATTTGTGTCAATCTTATCATATATTCATTTTATACAGGGTCAAAGATTTCATATCTTAAATGTAACATTACCTGGACAAGACTCATGACTACCATGACGTACATGGACATTATGGGGTTTTCCATGATACTATATAATCCTCCATATTTATATCAAATAAAGTATCATTTTTTTAATTTCCCCCTTTTTTGTTTTTTATACTTTTAAGAATTATATGCTCAACGTGGTAGCACAGGTAGGTAATTTACACCTATTCAACTTAAAGTAAAAAATCCTCTGGAGAAAAAAACCCAGCAGTTGGCTCTTCCTACTGGATGGCAAAGATATGAAGAAGATCAGGACGTCCCCACAGGATTCACTGTCTTTGTTAATACCCTTATATTAACCAAAGGTACAACTTCTTCAACACACAAGGAGTCCTGAACCTGCCTCCAACCCCTGACACAGCCAAAATACCCAACATTATATTTCAGAGTCTTTGCTTAGCAGAAATCAGACCTTTCTCAGGTCTACATAAAGAAAATTCCCAACTTTGGGATCTAAAGCACCCAAAACAAGTTCACCCAAGTTGTATACCCCCAAAAAATCTGGGCTAGTGAAATTGCCCTACAAGTTACTGGAGAAGCCTCCTGGTTTATGAGTGACTGGTTTGAACAAAACTCTGATCATAATTAAGACTGGGATATCTTCACAAAGGCCTTCTTGGAAATTTTTTCTCTAAAGACTCTGATTTAGTGATTTAGACAGAGATCAGAGCCTTTAAGATTATAGGTATTTTGAAGAATACATTGTGGCATACAAAGACAACTATGACCAAGCCCCTAATAGCATTAACTTTGATGAGACTGGCCCATAATTGGACTTTTATATTGGTCTACCAACACACATTAGACGTCAGTTTGATATGAGTTAATGTAAGAACCTTCAATATGTATTATTTGAAAACAATCAAGCTTCTCAAAATTCTGATAATCTACATATAACTAAAAAACAAAAAGTAGAGACCCTCAGTTAAAAAAGGACACTTATACAAAATAGATAAACCAAGAAAGCCAGCAATCCCCATCCTTGAGTCAGAAACTGTACAACTCAGGAAACCAGATGAATACTGACACTTTAACCAAGGAGAAATTAGCTCATGGGAGTATTTAGGAAAGCCTCCTCACCCAGATTACAAGACTTTTACAGTGACTAGGATGTTGATTGAATCATCATGATACAAGTACCCTCCAGTAACCCTATACTTTTTGCTGCCCAAACTGAAAATTAAAACTCTCAATTATATTTTCTGTCTTTGAAAATATCAAGGCACAACTGTTGATAAATTGTGGTTATTAATGATCTGTTCAAAGCTACAGATATATTTTAGCCTTGCCAATTTATTCTACCTGTATTATTCAAAGAGCACTATCAATTATAGTAGAATGGATCTTTGAAGATATTTATGTTTATTGAGACTGGAGTACAATCTAGCTAGCAGCTGCAATCTATCCAGGTGTAACTACTAACTTTTTATCATTTTTTCAGGTGTCTGTATCTATATATACTTCAACAACTTTTTTCTTGTCCTTTCAGACAGTACACAGTGGCTACCTTCATAATAGGTCTATTATTTATAGCTAAAACTATCCTGATTGGCTATGCTTGGCATGTGTGCTGCTACTGGCCTTTAAAAGGTGTAAATGGCACTTTAGCTACAGCTTACACTCTTCTGAGATAGCCTACTGCAATTATTAACTGACTGTGACTTCCTGTGCCTCTGGAGGTACTAAGGCATCACCCTTATTATTTGTTGACGCTTAGGTATATTCCAAACCTTGTCTCTCTGTCTATGAGAAAATAAATGTTAGCATTCTTTTTATGATTGAATCAGTGATCTTTTTCTGGATGACAAGCTTTCTGTTTATTATTATGGCATGTCAAGTTGGGGATTACCTGCTGTGTAATGCAACCCAAACCAATAAGGAACTAACTATCTGCTGTGCAATGTTAATGTGAATTTGGTATTTAATAGCCTTTTGCACACCATTTTTTTGATATACGACTTTTGGCCTTGGTGAGGCTGAGCTGATACAACATCCAGTGGGAAGGAAAGAGAGATATACAATTAATGATCTATTAATTTATGGTAGGCAATCAATGATAATCATCATATTGGCTGACAATTATATGCCACATAATAGCCATATCAATTATAATAAAACAGTGATTACACAGTGTATAATTACTACACAATATAATGTAATCTAGTGATAATATGGTGTGTAACTGATAAGACTGTGTGCAATGATTATCCTGATCATTTGTGGTCAATCAGCCCAATCTCACAGAGGGTCTAAAATATAATTTTTATGAAGCAGGCTTTATTTTTGTAACTGTAATGTTTTAGAAGAGTTTTTGTGTTCTGAGGCGCGGCACAGATGCACAACGGGAAATCCTAACCTTAGGATTAGATTCTTACTAAGTCTAGGTTATATGACAGGGAAGACTATGTGTTTACCTTGCGGCCCTGGAAGAATAATCTCTACTAGTTGTGGCTAGAGAGAGGCGCAGAAGTACAGAAGACACAAAGACAAAAATGTGAATAGAACTTAGATTTTATTGGTGAATATAAAATGGAATATATAGTGGTTAGGAATACCACAAAACACTACCAGGACGGTAGGATCACTTGCCACCAGCATGAGTGGAGCAAGTGAGTTGCGCAGGATCAAGAAACCAAACAATTGTACTTCCTGATTCAGTCATCAACTCATTTCAAGAGGCAAAAGCAAAAGCAAGAGATTTGTCTTTGAAATGACCCACCAAAGGCAAAATCAAAAATGGTGAATAGCAGTATTCACAACATTACCCTCTCCTAGATTGGCCTTAGGGGGGTAATATTTACAAAGGAACTTTGTGTGCACTCAAGAAAAAGGACAGCCACTGGAGAGGAGCTTGACAGTGTATTTGGACCCTTGTTTAAAGGTCACTTCTAAAGGGCCAATCCACAGAGAGTCCAACTTATGTGCACAACCACCTACTCTGTGTTGGTATTAAAGTACATGGTCACCAACATCAAATTCAGGCAGGGAGAGCGTCCAGCATTATTGGTAGAAAGCTCAAGCATCTTAGTCTTATATGCAGAAATGTAGGTAGTGGCCTTTATATCAATTATGCGGTTGACTAGATCCTTGATGTGATTGTCAGGATTCATGGCCTTATTAGAGGTAAGCAGGGCCCCCAAGAGCAATGGGGTAGTAGCCTCTTGCCCATAAAGCATAGAAAAAGGGGAGTATCCAGTGACACAATGCTTGCTAAGGCAATATGCAAAGAGAGCGGCAGGTAAGTATAGGTCCCAGTTGGCAGCGTCAGAGTAGGTGAGCTTCCTCATGATAGAGACCAGTGTTGAATTTGCACGCTCAACTGCCCCATTGGTAGAAGGATTGTAGAGGAAAGAAGAACTGGTGTGATCCCAAAGCTTCAATAACAGAGGTTACTAGCTTGGCATTAAAGTTAGTCCCATTATCTGAGAGCAACACTTGAGGACAGCTATGGCAGTAGAAAACATCTTGTAACAGGAAGGCAGCAGTTGTCTTAGCCGTGATGTCTTTTGTAGGGCAAGCCTCTACCCACTTGCTGAAGTATTCAACAGCAATCAGAATAAAGCAACACCTGGAATGTGAGCGGGGGAGAGGACCTACCGCGTCAATGCTGACAGTGTGAAAGGCATGTTGCAGGGGAACTAATTTGAACTCGTGGACAGCAGCTCAAGGCCTCTGCAGCTGGCAGTTGTGGCAGCTAGCTATGACGTCTGGGATCAGCAGGCAATAGTTCTCCCAGAAGTAATTCTTTTGAATCCAGTCAAAGGTCTTGACAATGCCTCCATGCCCAGTCTCTCTTTGAGCTTGCAACACCAACAAGAGGCAAAGACTGGGTCGTACATAAGGCAGATACTGGTCTTGTACCTTCTTGAAGAGCTGATTGTTGCGTATGAGGGATCTTTGGATAGCTTAAACAAGGCCAGTTGTACCTCTTCTGTCTCACTTTCCCAAGAAGAAGGGTACCCAATTAGTTTGTATAACCAATCAGCCTCTGAAGGATGCAAAGCAAGAATGGGGATTCTGGAGAGCCCATCAGCGTTTGGTGTCAAATCACAGGGCAATGGAGCACAGTGAAGCCATATCCATGCAGACGTAGAGCCCATCTAGCTAGGGCCCTTCAGGCTCCTTAAGCTGTTGTAACCACTTAAGCAAAGCATGGTCAGTGACAACTGTGAAGTGGTTACCATATACGTAGTGACAAAACTGCTTGACTGCATGCAACATGGCAAGACACTCCTTCTCTGTGAAACTATAGTTTTTCTCATGTTTGTTTAGCATGCAGGAAGTGTAAACCACAGGATGGTCTACACCCTCATTGTCTAGCTGGGCCAGAATAGCCCCAATAGCAAGATTGCTAGCATCAGTGTATAGGATGAACTCCTTATCATAGTCAGGATACACTAGGATTGGCGCCTCTTTGAGTTTTTATTAAGAGTTTCAAAGGCTTGCTGCTGACTGGCGGTCCATTCAAAAGGGACATAACGTAAAAGTTGGACTAGAGGTTCACTTTATTGGCAAAGTCAGGGATAACTTGTCTTTACTAGCCCATCATCCCTAGAAAGACTTTTGCCTCTTGCAGGTTGGTGGGCAGAAGCATTTTGTTGATGGCTTCAACCTTCTTAGTCATTGGGCAAATCCTGGTCTGAGTTACTTCATAGCCCAAGAATTCAAGACACTCTTTGATGAAGGCGCACTTGGAAGGCTTTAGTTTGAGGCCTGCTTCTCAAATCTTTATGAACACCTTTTTGAGATGAGCCAGGTGATTGGTGAAGGTAGCGCTGAAAACCTTTATATCATCCAAGTATACTAGGATGCACAACAACTTCAAGTCACAGAGGATGGAGTCCATGGCCCTTTGGAAGGTGGCTGGGGCATTGCAGAGTCCCTGCAGCATGCAAGTAGGCTCAAAAAGCCCTTCAGAGGTAATGAGTGCAGCTTTTTTGCAATCCTCAGGCAACAAATTAACTTGCCAGTATCCAGATGCCAGATCCATTGCGGAGAAAAACTTAGAGCCTCCAAGACGTCAGAGAGCATCATCAATACGCAGCAAGGGGTACAAGTCCTTCTTGATCAAAGAGTTCAATTGGCAATAGTCCATCACAATACAATGACCCCCATCCTTCTTCTTTAAGATGAGTAGCGGGGATGCCCAAGGACTTTGGGAAGGTGCCAGCAGCTCAGCATCCAACAGTTGTTTGAGCTTTTTAGATACCTGAGTGTCCTCTACACGGCTGTAGCAATATGGTTTAGCACGGAAGGGAGGAGCATTGTCAGTGTCAATCTGATGGATAACGCCTTTGGCTAACCCATAGTTGGTACTGTCCTTTGCAAAGATGTTGGAAAATTGGTCTAGTAAGTCAAACACCTCTTTCTGTTGAACCGGGGACAGCTGCAGAAAGTCTTGCACAGTGAACAAGGATAGGACTTGGGGTTCATCCTCAGGTAGGTTAAAATCTTTGAATGTGCCAAAGGGATGAAGAGACAGGACATCAGGAGCGCTCAACAACTTGCCATATCCAACAACCTGCCCCCTAGACATGGTCATGGGGAAAGCAGTCAGGTTGACTACCAACAATTGAACAGGGTCCTTATGGGAAACATCTAGGATCCCAGGACAGAGATAAGGTTTGTTGCACCCTAATGAGGGGGGAGAGTACAACTTCAAGAAGGTTTGTTCAGGTAGCTCATATGATATCTGGGAGTCCAGGATGATCTGGGAGCCAGGAGGGATGGAGACAGCAGACGTGGCTAAGAGAGGGATCCCTTCAGATTCAGGACAAGCCATGGGAGGGCACTTTATGTTGGAGGAATAGGTACAGTATTTTAGAGTGAAAACACCAGTGGGATATTCCAAGGCACATGCCTTGAGGCGCTTCCCAGGAACTTTAACCAGCTCTTCAAAGATCAGAGGGACTTTGTATCCCAGAATAGAGAGGTAACCATCCTTCAAGTTGATTATACCATTATATTCCCTAAGGAACTGAGTGCCAACTAAGAGATCATAACTCTTGTTTTCCCAGACAACTGCTGGTGCAGCTAGGAGAAGCTTGCCAAACTGCATGGGTAGAGCGGAGTACGCCCCTATGGTGTGGGTCATAGACAGTTCAGCCGTGCCATACAACTGGTGATAATTAAGGTCAGGAGCAAGTTTGAGTTTATTCACAAGCTTGGAGGAGACAATGTTGACTGGCAAGCCAGTGTCTAAAACAGCCTTGATCTTTACTTTTTGAATGGATATCTCTACTTGAGTAGTAGTGCAACTAAAGGGGGGAAGGACAGCCAAGATATCTTGAGCCTCTGCTAGTTCCTTATCCCACTTCTCAGTCATGCATTTTAATCCTGGAAACTCTCTATAAACAGTCTGAAGAGGGAGCAAAACAGATACATTCTTGAAGACAGCATCAGCAACCTCAGCAGCTTCTTCTGAAGACTCTACTAGCACGGGGGAACTCTTAGCCTGAGTGAGGTAAGGGCAAGAGACAATTTCTTTGGCTTCAGGCAAAGGCTTAGGAGTAGTTGTAGTCTTTCCTGAGCAAGATTTATATGGGACTGTAATGGTTTCAGGAACAGCCAGAACAGAGCACCCATATGCATTGGTGTCATCAGTATCAGAGTCATCCAGGTCAGAGTTGTCAGAGATATTGTGAAACAAGAGGAGGATAGGAGGAGCCTCATTATCAGCAGGCTTGGCGTCAGATATAGAGGGAGGGATTGAAAGAGACTGGAAAGAATTGTCAACCAAGAGCGTCTCTGCCTCTAGGTTGACTGTTCTTTTCCTGCCTACTGTTTTGGATCAGCTCCTTCAACCCGTGGGTTGGTGCAGACTTGAGAATGATGACCTATCTGACCACAGTTGTGGCAACCTTGGCGTTGAGGAGGATTTTGCAAGTTCATGGTAAGAATGCAAGGACCACAGGAAGATGAACCAGAGTTAGAAGTAGCTCAATCTTCCCTAACAACTGCTCCAGAATCAGTAAGTTGCATGTCCTGCAACAGCGTCTTTATGCTCTTCATGGAGGAAAGCATAGCCTATATGGGCTTTGAAGTGAAGGCACAGAAGTTAGTTAACTTTGAGGGCTTAAGCGCAAGCTGTGTAGGCTTCATGGGCTGTCAACTGTTTGCTTGTTATCAGTTGCTGTCCTTCTATTTAGAATCTGTCTGCAAACTCAGCTAGCGTCTCTTTAGGCTTGAAAGCAATATGCATGAAGGTGTATTTTTTTACTTACAGGCTAAGGTTACCACCAAACTTGTCAATCAAAAGCTGCTTCATATCTTCCCACGTCTCAATGGAGGGCAGCTCAGGCACCACCACCTCCTGGCAAGTTGGATGTAGACAGGTCAGAATATTTTCCTTCTTAACTTCATCTGAAGCTTGTCTCATGGCAGTTTTGTAGATAGTTAGGAAAGCTGCAATAGTTGAGGTTTTGGGATCAAAGACTTTCTTAAAGGTAGGCTTGAAGTGTGCTTTGGGAGTTGGGCCACCATTGTTGCTATTGATTACGTTTATACGCGGGGAAAACTTTGCTTCAGATTCAGAGGGGGGCTGTCTAGCCCATAGCTGACAAACACTCTCTTCAAGGGTAGTCAGGGTCTCAACAGCGCGGGCAACTGTATCAAAAGCTTGAGTGGTCTGTTGTGCAGTAGTATCTAAGTGTTGACCTTGGGTGGTCACTATTGTGGAGAGCTCAGCCAGTCAAGAAGTAAGGGATGGCCCCACTGAGAGGCAAGGGGCAAACCTATCATTCACAGAGTCAATCACGTCATTCATCTCTTGTATGTCTCTATCCATTTCAGTATGGTCCTGCTTCAATTGATCCACCTCATTAGCTAGGGCAATCAGTTCTCTAGCAAAATAGATTCAAAGAGCTCCTGGTAAGCCAGGGCAGCAACCATCTTCATCAACAACCCCAACTGGACTAGCAGCAGTTGCCATCATTTCACATAGGGCGACAAGTTCTTTCTGTAGCTCTGCAACTTAAGCAATCAATTCAAGCACCTGGGGGTCAGGTTGAGGAGCTTCAGCAGAACGTCCTTGACTATGAGTAGTTGTACGTAGCTCTTGAATAGCATCTCATATTCTCTGCTCTCAATCCGCCAAGTCATCAGAAGGGAGAGAGGGTGGAGCATCTGGCTTTGGTGTAGCTAATTCATTCACTTGACTCTGAAGTTTGGCTATAGCAGCAGCGGTGGCAGATCTTTCTTGATCAAACACCTCACTGAGTTCATTAAGGCCGTTAACAGCAAAGTCTGCTACCTGCTGTAGTTGCTCAAAGGAATATGTGACAAATGCATTGAGCTGTTTCACAAGTCATTTGAAGTTGGTGAGATAGGCGTTTAAGGTGGAATCTACTTGAGTTTGTCAGGGTTGTTCTAGCTGGTGAAACTTGTGTAGACGCTCTCTCACATATTTGGGGATGGACTGGCGCATTTGATTGATAGAATAAACCAAACAGGTCTGGGAGGTAACAGAGTTGCGCTGATTGTCAGATAACAAAGAAAACAGGGAATGAATCCACTGTTGGTAGGCAGCAAACTGGTCCCAGTGATGAGTAACTGCTGCTTCTAGAGACAAGATTTCTTGGACGTGGAGCCCCAACACCATTTGATGGTGGGCCAAGGCAGGGTCCACAAAGGACAATAGTAAGTGCTCAGCGGAGCCAGCTGCTGAGAGGAGATGTTGTGGAAATTGAGGAGCCATAATTAATTTGTAGTATTCAGCCCAACTGAACTGCAGCTGAAGGCAAGGGATGGCTCCTTCATGGGCTATCCCAAGGGCTACTGACATGAATTGTTCTAAGTCAGGGGTATTCATGGGGTAAGCAACTAGGCGGGGACCATTCCCAAGGTTCAGTACAGTAGGGACAATAGGCGGGTTGGCAAAATCTTCTTCAATAGGAGGGCTAGTAATTTCAGGTGAAGTTGGCTCTTGTATAGGCAGAGGCAAAGTACCTGAAAATGTGGATGCAAAAGGGGTAACCAAGGGGCTTACAGCCCCTGTAGTGAGCACCATTTTTGTCGTGTTCTGAGGCGCGGCACAGATGCACAACAGGAAATCCTAACCTTAGGATTAGATTCTTACTAATTCTTGGTTAGATGACAGGGAAGGCTATGTGTTTACCTTGCGGCCCTGGAAGAATAATCTCTACTAGTTGTGGCTAGAGAGAGCCGCAGAAGTACAGAAGACACAAATACAAAAATGTGAATAGAACTTAGATTTTATTGGTGAATATAAAATGGAATATATAGTGGTTAGGAATACCACAAAACACTACCAGGACGGTAGGATCACTTGCCACCAGAATGAGTGGGGCAAGTGAGTTGCGCAGGATCAAGAAACCAAACAATTGTACTTCCTGATTCAGTCATCAACTCATTTCAAGAGGCAAAAGCAAAAGCAAGAGATTTGTCTTTAAAATAGCCCACCAAAGGCGAAATTGAAACATGGTGAATATCAGTATTCACAACAAGAGTTACAAGGGGAAAAATATTTGGGGACTAGATATTCACTTTATTTGAAGATAGTAATTACATAGTTGTGCTGAATCATTATAAGATGAGCATGATTGTGTTGATTACTTGGTTGGATGGTTAGGGGGAGGCTTGATCTAGATATTGAGTCAAGCACTAAATTGGGTCATCCACAGTATGAGATCATCAGTTCATGTTGTTAGTTCTGAGAATTAATGTCAACTTCCTTGTTTGGCTATGGGTCACCGGGAAGTTGGATTGTGGGTCACAAACCTGCTTAGTTGGAACCTTGTTGGCATATTGACCCTGCTGTTTTGACACCCCCTGGCTAAATATTGGCCTTGTCTGGAGGAAGGTTGTCAGGGAGCTTGTTGGGAGTCTGAGCGCCATAATGGACTAGTAGTTGTTTGGTCACAGGTAAGGCAGCCTCATGTTGTCTCTGTTGGACCTTATAGGGCTGTAACTATCAGGGATTTCTTCCCTGCCTACTTCAATTATATGGGCAATGCCTTACAATATTTCAAAGAAAACAGAACCAGCAATCAGAGTCTAGACACTGCTTTTACCTTAGACATTATCCCAGATAGGGATCAAACCTGAAACCCTACAGACAAGTCAATTGTTAGTTTATACTATCTGTATGATGTTATATTACCTATTTATATTGGTTCCCTTTATTTTAAGCTGATTTTTGACTTTGATTTTGCTCCAGAAATCTTAAAGAATCATTTAAAGGATGTCACTATACGCTCAAAGCCTGATTGGCTGCCTTGGTTCACTCTAATGCTCCCAATTCCAAGGTCTCTTCACAAGGACATGGCTCTGAACTCTAATTTCCAACTTATTAAGCCCTTAACCCGCTTAATTGTTTCTTCTCTTGTTTCTTACTCCTAGCTCATATATTGCAACTATAAGGCTGTACAAACCATTCAGTTCCAAATTAAGTCAGATATGTAATAGGTATTATTTTCAAACATTATCCTCATGAAAATCAATGTCAAATCACCTCCTATAATAAGATCCTCTTAAATAATCCAGCCTTGCTCTTTTGGTATTTAAAAAATTTATTTCTATCATTTTCACTTGTTCCAACAATAAAGACTTTATCCTACACCTGCTACTCATTTGTCTTATGATAACATATTTTTGAAGCCATGAGAGGAATTATATTCCTGTTCTGGTTTCTAGCTTCCTTCTTGCCAGTGGTATCAACCTTGAAAACCCCAACACCCATAACTGACTGGTACAACTATTCTCCAGATGACGCCCATTAAAAGGTATCCCTTGCCCACAGATGGTTCAAATACCCCTCCGGCCACTGGGGACGTAAATTCCAATATCGTTGTTTGTTTACTCCGCCTCCTACTGAACCTGCTCTGGTTAGACCTTTTGCCTCCTTCTACCTCTTGACGTATGTGGTGGGTTACTACCTACTTGGTTGGTTCAGTTCTATGTTTGGAAGATTTGCTTACCTGGGACACCTAGGACACCTTGCAATGGTCACGGTTTATATTGGCTTGGTAATAGAAGGATTTAACTTAGGGGCCTTGGCCCATCAACTAGAGAACTTGTTCCCTGCCAAGTGAGTCTCTGACAGTAACTGACCATGGTGTAGGACTTTGTCCTGTTTATGCTTACTGAGTCCTTGTACCAGGTAAGTTTTGTTGTTGTTCACTTTTAATATGATTACAGGGCCTACTTTTTTGGGCTGCAGCCTGCTTTTGTCTGTGTTTATCACCAAGACCTTGTCCCCAACCTTGTGTTTACCTTGAATAGGAACAAATATGTTTTGTAGGTGTTTCTCTTCTTTATCCAGTTGATCACTATTGACTTGTAGTACTTGGGGTACTGAACAATAAGGACTTTTTTTTGGGTATTTCCAACTTTGGCCCCGTAAGGACTTGGATTATATTTAGTTGTGTACTGTATACAAGTTTGAAGGGGCTTTCCAGTGGATCTGTTCACTTGGGTGCAGCATAAAAGGAGTTTTTTTGGTAGCTGCTTGTTTCAGTCCTCAGGTCTCCTGACAGTGAGCTTGGCAAGGGCCTTCACTAAGCTGCTGCTTAACTGCTCAACTCTGCCATTGGCCTGAGGATGGTATGACATTATTACTGTGTGTTTGACCCCATTCTTGGTGAGGTACATGTTGGTGCTTTCTGAGGCCAATTATTTGCCTCCATCTGTGATCAATAGCTCTTGTTTACCAAAATTGTTAATAATCACCTTGCCAATAAAGTGTTGGTCTTCATTTCCAGTGTGTGTCTTCACCACTTGTGCTACTGACCAGCAAGTGGCAAAGTCAATACTGGTGATGATATAATTTTTGCTGTTATGTTTTCCTGGCATTGGCCCAACAATGTCAAGGGCCCACACCTTGAAGGGTAGTTGGGAGCTATTGGCAACATAGACTTAGGTGGTATGTTGCTATTTGCAATTTTTTGCATAATTCATTGTTTGAGGACCTCTTACACATCCTGGTACAGGGTTGGCCACCATTCTTTGTGCTTTAGGAATATGTAGATATTGCAGCTTTTTGTGTGACCTAGATATTGGTGGTAATGCAAGATGGTATTGATCCTCTGATTTGTGGGAATGTACAGGATAGTGTTTCTGTCAGTTATTTTTCAATGCAATGTTTCATAAACGTCTGTAAAGAGATGTTTGTTCTTTATTGACAGTGTCTCTTATAATGTTTATGATGCCTGGGAGAAAACCATCATCCTTGGTTTGGAGTACTAGGAGGGGCCTGTTGTAAATTGCGCCAATAATGTCATTTCAATATGGCCTTCTAATATTGATATATGCAAAGATTTAGTTGGTTTCACTTTCAATTTTGGTAATTCCTTGCTTTCTGCAAATGGGTCTGGTTCATATCCACTCATTCCGGAATACTGCACCTGCCCTTGACTGATCCTGGTATGACCTCATCCCAACGTGACCCCTTCTGCCACTCTGTCTACCTAATGAGTGATCATTGACCCTTATCTACTATTTAAGTAGAATCATTTCTCCTAATAAAAACAAGTTTATCCACATTTGTGTTATCTTTAATATTTTTCAAGCTTTTTCCTTCCTTTTTGCCAAAAGGCATTTCACATCTTGTATTCCAGGAAATTAAGGTATGTGCTCTTAATTTTGCCCTGAAGGCTAACTCAAGGCTAGCTTCAAACCTCAAATCTTTTGTTATAAAGATTTCCTGCCGTGTCCTCCTGGATGTCATCCCCAGGAGCCAAACACAACAGGGCCAGTCTAGTCAAAGACCATTTTCACCTCTTATGGCCCTGATGTATAGGCAAGAAAGAAGTTGGCCATGACTAGCTTGGGTCCAGGCTTGTACTGGATATTCATATTGAATCTCTCAATGAATTACATCCAGTGTGCTTGGTGTCTGGATAGATTGGCCTGGGTCTTAAAATAGATAAGAGACTTGTGATTGGTCAGGGGAGTAAATTCTTCCTGGCACTCTAGGTAACAGTGCCATTTCACTATACAATGGCCAACAGTTCCTTATAATGAATAAAATAGCAGCATTTATCATCTTTCAGCTTGTGTGATTCATAGGCTACTGGTAAGAAGTTGTCCTTATCTGTATCAATTTGTAACACCCCTCCAATGGATGTATCTGAAGCATCAGTTTCCATTTGATAGTCTCTGTCTTGCTTTGGGTTTTGAAGAATGGGAGCAGACATCAGCTATTCCTTCAGGCAGCAGAAACAAAGATTGCGCTGCAGAGTCCACACAAATTAAGACTTGATTCCTGTTATTGATGAAAAGGTGTCAGGGTGGAAGCTGGATTATTTATTAGAGCAAGACCACCAAGAATTCCAGCCTTAAGACCATCCTCAAGTAACTCAGGCTTATCCAGACAGAAAGAACAAGAATAGAAAGAAAGATAGAAGTTTATCAAAGATATTTGAATAAAACAGATTTATTTGAGAAGCCAAGAATGAAAATGTTGGAATATGGGAGCGGAGAGAGAATAGGAGAATTTATATACTTAGTGTTTAAAGTTTGAGAGGAAGCAGGTGTAATTAAGCAGAAATAGTGTCAAAAGACAATTTTTTAATTAATTAATGGTGCTTATTATTGCTTAGTTCAAATTCTCTTGTTTCAGGCTTTCAGAAATGTGCTCAAGCATTGAGATTGCTTCACTGGATTGCGAGATACAAAACAAACATATGGAGATCTTCATGCTTATAAAAAACAGGTTTTTACATGAATAGGGGACTTGTAATTGTATAATCAAATAAAGGTTATTATAAAAACTACTTTAAAGAAGCTTTGAACTCATTTTAACAGTTTAAACACATCAGTTAAGCCCAGAACAAAAAGCAATTTCATGTCAGGAGGATCCTGACACAAGGGTGCCGCCAGGACGCTGCAGTCAGGTATGAACCGTCAGACATAGGAAAGCATACCTAGGAAGGTGCGGAGTTTGGCCTTATCCTTGGGTGGCAGCATCTTACAGATGGCCTGTATCTTTTGACTATTGGTTTTGATGCCGTCCTTTGAGACTATGTGTCCTAGGAAGGGTAGTTGCTTGCGGAAGAACTGGCACTTGGAGGGCTTGGCCAACAGTTTGTGTTGTGCCAAGGTTGCAAAGACTGCCTCCAAATCCTTATGGTGTTGTTCCACCAATGGGCTGTAGACAATGATATTGTCTAAGTACACTAGTGCATGCTTGCCAATGTGGGGGGCAAAGTACTCATTCATAAAGGTAACAAAGGTTGATGGTGTGTTTGTCATCCCAAAGTTGAGCACAACACACTTGTATGAACCATAATTTATATGGAAGGCTTTTTGGGTATGTCTTTCTCCTTGATTTGGATCTGATTACAGCTTGCTGTTAGATTGATCTTGGAGAAGACAGTTGCTCCACCTAAGGCGCCAAATAGATTGTCAATGATTGGGAGTGGGTAACAATTTTTGATGGTAACTTTGTTTAGTGCTCAATAGTCAGTAACAAGCCTAAGGGTTCTGTCCTTTTTTACCACAAAGAACACAGCGGCGCCAAAAGGAGATTGTGAGGAGTGGATAAATTCTTTTTCCAATGCTTCCTTGAGGTACACATGCAGTGTGTTGTCTTTTTTTGGGATGAGGCAATATATGAGTCAAGCCTAAGTGTTGTGAATGCCGCCATTTGCCATGTTTTGATTTTGCCTTTGTTGGGTTATTTTGAGGATGAATATCTTTCTTTTGCTTTTGCCCTTTGAAATGAGGCTGGCTCTGAATTGGGAAATATAACTGTTCAGTTTCCTGATCCTGCACAACTCAATAGCCACACTCAAGCTTGTGTCAAGTGATCCTACCATCCTGGTATTGTTTTGTGGTATTGCAACCCACTATATATTACAATTCTTATATACCAATAAAAATTAAGTTCTATTCACATTTTTGTCTTTGTGTCTCCACGTACTTTGGCGCCTCTCTAGCCACGTCTACCAGATATTATTCATTCAGGGCCACAAGGTAATTGCATAGCCTTCCCTGCCATTCTAACCAAGACTTAGTAGGAATCCAATCCTAAGGTTAGGATTTCCTGTTGTGACTCTGTGCTGCGCCTCAGATCACAACAAAAATGGTGCTCACTACAGGGGCTGTAAGCCTCTTGGTTATCCCTTTTGTAGCCACGTTTTTGAGTCCTTTGCCTCCTCCCATACAAGAGCCAACTTTGCCTGAAATTACTAGTCCTCCTATTGAGAAAGACATTGCTGACCCACATTTGTCCCTACTGTGCTAAACCTCTGGAATGGTCCCCTCCTAGTGGCCTACCCTTTGGGTACCCCTGACTTGGAACAAGTCATGGCAGTAGCCCTTGGGATAGCCTGTGATGGGGCCATCTCTCACCTCCAGCTTCAGTTCAATCAAGCAGAATACTATAAATTGATTGTAGCGCTACAATTTCCACAGCAGCTCCTCTCAGCGGCTGGCTCTGCTGAGCATTTATTGTCCTCCTTCATACAACCCTCCTTAGCTCATCATCAAATGGTATTAGGACTCCACATTCAGGAAACTTTGTTATTGCAAGCCGCTGTCACCCATCACTGGGACCAGTTTGCGGTCTACCAGCAGTGGATTCTTTCCCTGTTTTCCTTAGTATCTGACAATCAGCACAACTCTGTCACCTCCCAGTCTTATTTGGTCACTTTCATCAAAAGAATGTGCCAATCCATTCCCAAGTAT
This sequence comes from Entomophthora muscae, assembly GCA_014839935.2. Taxonomy (NCBI): domain Eukaryota; kingdom Fungi; phylum Entomophthoromycota; class Entomophthoromycetes; order Entomophthorales; family Entomophthoraceae; genus Entomophthora; species Entomophthora muscae. Next base: position 11,405 of record QTSX02005094.1, on the reverse strand, counting down.
GTCAGAGAGCGCCTTCATGAGTTCCACCAACTGGACCAGCCCTGGTGTGCCCAAGTAGATTCTACTTTAAATGCCTATCTCACTGACTTTGAACAACTTGTGCAACAAATTAACAAGTTCAGTGCTTATTACTTTGATCAATTACAGCAAGTAGTGGTCCATGCTGCAAAGGGCCTCCGCAAACTTGGCAAGGACTTTGATCAAGAAAGAGCTGCTACTGCTGCCACTATTGCCAAACTCCAGACTCAATTAAATGAACTGTCTGCCTCCAAAGCAGATGCCCTGCCTTCTCCTCAATCCAATGAGCTAGCAGATAGAGAACAGAGGCTCTGGGATGCCATTTGAGATTTAAGAGCATCTACCTGCAGTCAGGATTGCCCCCCCCCCCCAAATTCCCTCAGCCTGACCCTCAAGTGCTTGTGCTGGAGGCTCAGGTTGCTGAATTACAACAAGAGGTTGCTACTTTGTGTGAGGCAATGGTGTCTGTAGTTAGTCCACCTTAAGTTGTGGGCAAAGATGGTTGATTCAGTAAATGACAGGTTTTCCCTTTGCCTTTTGGTGGGCCTGTCTCTTACTTCCCAACTGGATGAGCTTTCCTCAGTAGTAACTGCACAGGGCCAGCGGCTGGATGTTACTGAGCAGCAGACTGCCCTCTCTAATAATATGGGCACCCGCACTGCTGACACCTTGACTACCCTTGAAGATAGTGTTTGCCAGCTATGGGCCAGGCATCTCCCAACCAATTCAGAAGCAGAATTCTCCCCCACACATAAATGTACTTGATAGCAACAATGGTGGCCCAACTCCAGAAGCACATTTCAAGCCTAACTTTAAGCAAGTTTTTGACCCTAGAACCCAAACAATTGCAGCTTTCCTAGCTATTTATGAAACTGCCATGAGAAGAGCCTTGGATGAAGTCAAGAAGAAACACATTCTGACCTGTCTACACCCAACCTGCCAAGAGGTAGTTGTGCCAGAGCTGCCAACCATTGAAACCTGGGAAGATATTAAGCAGCTTCTGATTGGCAAGTTTGGTGGTGACCTTAGTTTGGAAGTGAAGAAGGACGCCTTCATGCACATTGCCTTCAAACCAAAGGAGACCCTAGCTGAATTCACAGATAGATTTTACCTGGAAGGACAACAACTGATCACAAGCCACCAGTTGACCGCACATAAAGCATACATGGCTTGCACTCAAGCCCTCAAGGTTAACCAGCTCCTTTGTCTTCACTTCAAAGCCCATAAAGTTATTCTTTCTTCCATGAAGAGCATAAAGACACTTTTTCAGGATATGCACCTTACTCATTCTGGGGAAGTTGTGCAGGAGTATTTTGCTGTCTCTACCTCTGGTTCATCTTCACATGGGCCACATATCCTTATCATGAACTCGCAGAATCCTCCTTGACACCAGGTTTGCCATAACTGTAGAAAAATAGGTCACTATTCCCGGGTCTGCACTAACTCTTGAGTTGAAGGAGCTGATCCCAAGGAACAGGAAGGAAAAGAACAGTCAACCTAGAGGTAGAGACGCTCTTGGTTGACAATTCTTCCCATTCTCCTCCAATTCCCCCCTCCATTGCTGACTCTGAGCCTGCTGGCAATGAGGCTCCTCCCATTATGCTGCTATTCCACAACATATCTGATGACTCTGATATGGACAATTCTGATGTAGAAGATCCTGATGCCTATGGGTACTCTGTCCTGGCTGTCCCTGAAACTATTGCAGTTCCTTATAAGCTATGTTCTGGGAAGATTACTACGACTGCCAAGCCTCTGCCTGAAGCCAAGGAGGTTGTCTCTTGCCATTACCCCACCCAAGCCAAGAGATCTCCTGTGCTTGTTGAGTCTTCTTAGAAGCTTCTGAGGTTGCTGACGCTGTGTTCAAAAATGTCTCTGTCTTTCTCCCTCTCCAGACAGTCTATAAGGAGTTCCCAGGCCTCAGATGCATGATTGAAAATTGGGACAAAGAACTTATAGAAGCCCAAGATATTCTGGCTGTCCTCTCTCCCTTTGGTTGCACCACCACTTGTGTTGAAATATCCATCCAAAAGGTGAAAATTAAGGCTGCCTTGGATACTGGCTCTCTGGTTAACGTTGTCTCCTCAAAGCTTGTCAAAAAGCTCAAGCTTTCCCACAACCTTAATTATCATCAGTTGTATGGCATGGCTGCATTATCCATGACTTGCTCCATAGTAGCCTAATCTGCTCTTCCCATGCGGTTTGGCAAGCTACTCTTGGCCGCACCTACTGTTGTCTTGGAAAATGAGAGTTATGATCTCCTAGTTAGTACTCAATTTCTTAGGGAATACAATGGGATCATCAACTTAAAGGATGTGTATCTCTCTATCTTAGGGTTTGAAGTCTCTCTGATCTTTCAGAAGCCTATCAAAGTTCCTTGGAAGCGCCTCAAGATATGTGTCTTAGAATATTCCACTGGTGTTTTCACCCTAAAGTACTGTACCCATTCATCCAACATGAAGTGTCCTCCTATGACTTGCCCTGCATCTGAGGGGATTACTCTCTTGGCCAATTCTTCTGTGACTTTCCCCCTGGATCTCAGGCTATCCTAGACTCCCAAATATCATATGAGTTACCTGAGTGTAGGTTTCTAGAGTTATACTCTCCTCCCTTGCTAGGGCGCAAAAAACCCTATCTCTGTCCAGGAATCTTGGATGTCTCTCATAAAGACACTGTTCAACTGCTGATTGCCAACTTGATTTCTCTCCCCATACATGTGTCTAGAGGGCATTTTGTTGGCTATGGCAACTTATTGAATGCTCCTGACGTCCTATCTCTCCATTCCTTTGGTATGTTCCAGGACTTTAACTTACCTGAGGATGAGCCACAAGTCCTATCATTGTTCACCGCCCAAGTCTTCCTGCAACTATCTCCAGTTCAACAGAAAGAGGTGCTTGACCTACTGGACCAGTTTTTGGATATCTTTGCTAAGGACAGCACAGATTATGGGTTAGCCAAAGGCGTCATTCACCAGATTGATACTGGTGATGCTCCCCCCTTTTGTGCTAAACCCTACTGCTGCAGTCAAGTAGAATATGCTCAGGTGTCTAAAGAGCTTAAGCAACTTTTAGATGCTGGACTGCTTTCTCCTTCCCAAACTCCATGGGCTTCCCCCTTGCTCATACTGAAGAAGAAAGATGGAGATCATTGTCTTGTGATGGACTACTGATGCTTGAATTCCTTAACCAAAAAGGATTCCTACCCTTTACCACGCATTGCTGATGCTCTACACTGTCATGGGGGCTTTAAGTTCTTCTCTGCCATGGATCTGGCTTCTGGTTACTGACAAGTTGATCTCTCTCCCAAAAATAGACAGAAGGCTGCACTCATCACTTCTGAAGGATTTTTTGAGCCCACTCAAATGCCGCAAGGACTCTGAAATGCTCCAGCTACTTTCCAAAAAGCCATGGATTACATTCTCTGTTATTTAAGGCTCTTGTGTGTTTTAGTGTACTTAGATGATATAAATGTCTTCAGCGCCACCTTAATCAATCACTTGGCTCATCTCAAGGAGGTGTTCATAAAAATTTGTGAGGCCAGACTTAAGTTAAAACCATTCAAGTCTGCTTTCTTCAAGGAACGCGTTAAATTTTTGGGCCATGAGGTGACTCAGACAGGAATACGCCTCATGACTAAGAAGGTTGAAGCTATTGAAAAAATGCTTCCGCACACCAACCTGCAAGAATTCCAAGTCTTTCTGGGCATGATGGGATACTATAGACAATTCATCCCTGATTTCGCTGACACTAGTGAACCCTTGGTCCAGCTGTTGTGTAATGTCCCTTTTGAATGGACTGCCAGTCAACAACAAGCCTTTGAAACCCTCAAGCAAAAACTTAAAGAGGCTCCCATCTTAGTATATCCTGACTATGATAAGGAATTCATCTTATATACTGATGCTAGTGACCTGGCTATTGGGGCTATCTTGGCTCAACTGGATGATGAGGATGTGGATCACACTGTAGCTTATACCTCTTGTGTCCTTAATAATCATGAGAAGAACTAAAGTGTAACCATGAAGGAGTGCCTTGCTGTGCTACATGCCATCAAGCAGTTCTGCCACTACGTGTATGGCACCCATTTCACTGTGTTTACTGACCATGCTTTGCTTAAATGGCTACAACAACTCAAGAAACCCAAAGGACAACTAGCTAGATGGGCTCTCTGACTGCAAGGGTATAACTTCACTGTGCTGCCCTGCCCTGGAATTCAACATCAGAATGCTGATGAACTGTCCAGAATGCCTATACTCGCCCTATACCCTGCTGAAGCTAACCAGTTGTATGAACTAATTAGACACCCTTTGTCATGGGAGAACAAGACAGAGGAAGTTTGAATTACCCTTTCTAAGCTATCTGAAACACCCTCATTTGTATTATAAGCTCTTCAAAAAAGTACAAGACCACTACATGCCCTATGTAAGGCCTAGTCTTTGCCTTTTGTTGGTGCTGCAAGCCCATAAGGAGATGGGGCATGGGGGTGTTGCCAAGACCCATGCCTGGCTCCAGAAGAACTACTTCTGGGAAAATCTTTGCTTGCTGATCCCAGATGTTATTGCCAGCTGCCATGATTGCCAGCTCCAACGTCCTAAAGCTGCCACTCATGAGTTCAAGCTAGTCCCTCCTCAATACACCTTTCACACTGTCAGTATTGACGATGTAGGTCCTCTCCCTTGCACCTGCTCTGGTTGCTACTTTATCCTAATTGCTGTTGATCATTTTAGCAAGTGGGTAGAAGCTTGTCCTACTAAAGACATCACTTCAAAGACCACCGCCGCCTTTCTGCTGCAAGATGTATTCTTCTGCCATGGTTGCCCTCAGGTGTTGTTGTCTGACAATGGGACTAACTTTAACGCCAAGTTAGTGACCTCGGTGGTTGAAGCCTTGGGGTCTCACCAGTCTTTCTCTGCCCCTATAATCCTTCCACCAATGGGTCAGTTGAGCGCGCCAACTCAACTCTGGTTTCTATCATGAGGAAGCTTACTTACTCTGATACTGCCAACTGGGATCTATACTTACATGCTGCTCTCTTTGCCTGTTGCCTTAGAAAGCATTGTGTCACTGGGTATTCCCCTTTTGCTATGATGTATGGTCATGAAGCTACTACCCTGTTGCTCTTGGGGGGCCTACTCTCCTCTGATAAGGCCATGGACCCTGATGAGCACATCAAAGATCTAGTCAACTGCATCATTGATATACAGGCTACTGCCTACACGTCTGTCTATAAGACCAAGCTGCTGGAGCTCTCCCCTGACAATGCTGGGAGATCCCCCCTGCCTGAGTTTGCCATTGGATACCACAATTTGTATTATCAACACAGAGTAGGAGGACAAGCTCATAAGCTAGACTTGTTGTGGATTGGGCCCTTAGAAGTAACCTTTAAGCAAGGATTGGAGTATACGGTAAAGCTCCTCTCTAGCAATTGACCTTTTGCTCATGTGCATGCTAAGTTCATCTGCAAGTATCACCCCCCTAAGGCCAATCTAGAGGGAGGCAATGTTGTGAATGACGCCATTCACCATGTTTTGATTTTGCCTTTGTTGGGTTATTTTGAAAACAAATATCTTTCTTTTGCTTTTGCCCCTTTTAAATGAGGCTGTCTCCAAATTGGGAAATACAATTGTTCAGTTTCTTGATCCTGTGCAACTCAATTGCCCCAATAATGCTTGTGGTGATTGATCCTACTGACCTGGTATTGTTTTGTGGTATTGCAACCCACTATATAATACATTTCCTATTTTTCAATAAAATTAAGTTCTATTCATATTTCTGTCTTTGTGTCTCCACATACTTTGGTGCCTCTCTAGCCACATCTAGCATATATAATCATTCAGAGCCACAAGGTAATTGCATAGCCTTCCCTGCCATTCTAACCAAGACTTAGTACAAATACAATCATAAGGTTAGGATTTCCTGTTGTGACTCTGTGCTGCGCCTCAGATCATGACACTAAGGTACTGCTCCCTTGAGCTGGATAGCATGTTGTATGTGTTTCTCTGGCAGTAACCCTGGTAGTGCTTTCATGAAAATTTCTAGATGACAGACCACAATTTCCTGATCCTGGGAAAAGATAGTGTCCTGGTGATCCTTGAAGTGTATGGCCTTGTACTGGCTGGAGTCCCAGTGAATTGCTTTGAGGTTGTTCTTTTCTTCAAGGGTCTCTGTGATACGTACAAAACGCGTGATCTTGTAGGAGTTAGTCCACAGAGTCAGGGTAGATCTGATGGTTAACCCCTTCATGCTTGATGATTAATATGGAGGTGACCCAATCCACGTGGGGGTTGTTCTTTTGTAGCTAGTCCAAGCCAAGTAAAACGTCAAATCTGGGGAAGTCAATGATGGGTCCTTGAATGGTAACGTATAGATTTTCCAGCGTAATAGAGAAGGGGGAGGTCTCACGTGTTACAGTGATGCGGTGTTCATCAGCTAAAACCATGTTCTTAATCTGCAAAGATTAGTGGCTAGCTTGAACTTTTCCACAAAGTTACTATTAATAAGTGTGCAGTCTGAGCCTGAGTCCAGGAGCACCAAGCCAGTGTAACTAAAAAAGTTGAAAGGGTAGGCCATCAGTTTATTGGGATATCTAGCAATGATTTAGAGCACTGGGTCTCCAGAGGGGACCTGGATCATTGGGCACTGGTCTACTTCTTTGGGTTGGTACTCATTTTTGGGGGGCAGGAGTTTCGTAGGGAGAGCTTGGCTAAATTATTGCTCTCCCTGGGCTTTTCTCTTGTCCTGGGTAGTACTGACTCTGAAACGGGTGCAGTTTGACTGTCCATTGTTTCTGTTATTGTGGCCATTTGAACTGAGGGGTTATGGCCTGTACTTGTGACCGTACTACAGTCACATTGGGCTGTGGTTTCACAAAGAGGTTGAATTGTGATGAATTTCATAGGTTGAAATTCAAAACAATAGAATTGGCCTTGGAGAGACTTTCCAGTGTAGTAATGGATTACCCAAGAATCAATTAGGCTGTCCTAATTGAGGGCCAAAATGAATCATCTGAACAGTTCAGATTATGAGACTAGGTGTCTCAAACCGTCTAATTAAACATGGAGGTTAATTGATACCCAGGAATCAATTAGGCTGTACTAATTGAGAGCCGTAATGAATAATCTGAACAATTCAGATTATGAGGCTAGGTGTCTCAAAAGCAATTTATTAACTGGGAAGGTTAATTAATATATACTGGGAATATAATTAATGAGGATTTAATTATATTTTTTAATTGCCTTGACTGGTCAAGAAGTTTGGTTAAGGTTAGTCAAAAGTAAACTCCAAAATTGTGGTTTGAAAGCGCCGTTTTGGCAAATTAATTAGGTTAGAAGCGCCGCCTAATTGATTTGTAAAGCGTCAAGGCGCCGCCCAGTGAATGTTTCATGTGCTGAGGCGCTGGGGCATCCTGGGAAAATTCTTGGGCGCCGTGGTGGCGCCTGGTTTGAGTTTTGAAGTGTTTTAATGGGTTTTAAGGGGGAAACCCACTAAATGCAAAAATAACTAAATATAGACAATGGTGTCTATACATTCAGGATTGATCAGCTGGTTCCCAGTTGGAACAAGTATATTTTGGATCAGGAATATTATATTCCACAGGGTTTTGGCTCCAGAAGTCCAGAATGCTTCAAGCCAAAGCAATACATTTCCACAGAAGGAGTCAGGTGATTCTGGAATTTATTATGGCACATTCTTATAGGTTAAGAGGTGAAGATCTTTTTGGTAAAGATCTGGATTGGATGACGCTGTTATGTTATAAACCATGTGATAGGAATCCAGGTGAGATTCTGGAACTGGAGGGGTTTTCAGCCAAATGTACCCTGATTGGTATATAATGGAAACATGATAATAATTAATAAAAAGATGATACTTATGTGTGACAATTGTTGTCTTCCCCTCAATCTTTTTATTCTTTGTGTTTTTGACTTTTAACTGAAATAAGACTACCATGGAATGAACAAGATGGTCTGCAGCTAAGACTATGGGAAGCAAAAAAACGTGGAAGTGATCACCAGATGGCTCCAAGTTTAACGCCAAGATTGCTTGCCCGGGATCCAAGCTCATCAAAGCTTATATAAAGGATTCCTGACAACCTGTAAAAGAGTCAGACCAGGATAATTAAAAAGAAAGTATGAATTTCTTGGATCTGTCTCAGTACTGTTGTTGTTGTTTCCAGGAAGATGTCAACTGGAGCGTCCTGGTGGGTGAGAGTCTTTGGGTCTCTCTTGTTTTCCCGTTTGTGCCTTATGGAGGGTGTTGGAGGTTTGTTCTGCTTTGCGGTACAGGCTTTGCAGGTTGGTCACTTGGTCCAGGTTTACGTGTCTCATCATGTGTGACTTGAGTGTGTCATAGTACATGAGGTGCGTAGCTGGGTTGTCAAATGCCATATCAGAAGGTGCTTGTAGGCAGAGCTCCTTTTATGTGTGGTTAAGTTCTTTTACATTGCCGGTCTGGGTCAGGTTTTTTACTTAGTTTATGATTATGAGGTCAGTATTCTTCATCACAAATCTTGCCAAGAATTCCTGCTTAAAGGTGTCCCAATCTTTCTTGGTGTGATCTTTATGCCTCTTATTGCACCAGGTACCTGTGTCATGTGTAAGGTGGATGGATATCTCTGCAATCCAGAAACGTTGTGGGAATTCCATTTGTTCCCACTTATTCTGGGCAGATTATATCTATGCTGTAGTGTTGTGTTATTGGCTCCAACAAATGATTCCAAGGTGGCGCTACAAAGTTGTTGAGCTACATGGGCTGATATGATACTTTTTTCTGTCACTTGAGGTATGTCAGTAGGCACTTGGAAGAACCCTTGAAATTATATGGAGTTAAATGCAGGGACCAATATCACCATGTTCTGGTATAGTACAACCCCTTAAGGTATTTCAGTTCTCAGTGTGTAGGGTTTCCAGTCTACAGGGAGCCCAGACATGATTCTTATATATTTGTTGAGTGCGGCAAGTACAGGCAACAGGTGAAATTTTAAGGGAAAGGTAGGATAGAGAACCTAGCTGTGCTACCTATGCTGTAACTGTGCTGTTTTAGAAGAGTTACAAGGGGAAAATATTTGGAGACTAGATAATGTTGTAACTGTGCTGTTTTAGCAGAGTTACACGGGGGAAAATATTTAGAAGATAGATGATAATCTTTATTGGGAGATAGTGATTATATAGTTCATGTGAATCAATGGATAACAGGAACATGATTGGTGATCACACAGTTGAATGGAAGAAGGGGGTGGCTTGATCCTGATAATGAGTCAAGCGCCAAAACAAGGTATCCACTGTACAAGATCATCATCTGTTCATGTTATTGGATTTGTTAATTTGAGTTGACTTCCTAGTCTGGTTTCAAGTGGCCGGGTAATTGGATTGCAGGTCACAAACCTGCTTGGTTGGAACCTTGCTGACAGGTCAAGCCTGCGGTTTTGACAATAATTGTCTTTATTTGGAGATAGGAATTATATAGTTGCTCTGACTCATTCTGAGAGAAACATGATTGTTTTGATCACTTGGTTGGATGATGAAGGGAGTGGCTTGATCCTGATATTGATTCAAGTGCTAAATCAAGTCATCCACTGTATGGAATCATTGTTTTTCATGTTTCTAGTTCTGGTAATTCAAGTTGACTTGCTTGTTTGGCTACAGGTCATTGAGAAGTCAGATTGCAGGTCACAAACCTACTTAGTTAGAACCTTGTTAGCAGTTCAACCTTGCTGTTTTGACAATTTATTATTTTTTATCACCACAAAGTTAAATATATATATGAAGAAAATTATAGATGAATCAAATTTGATATAAAATCAGTTGACAGAAAAATAATTATCAGAATATCTTTCTTCCCTGTATTTTCACCCCAACTGGTCTAAGGATGTTTATACTCCTTGTCATGACTATCAGGGCACTATTCTATCCTTATAGAGCATAATTAAGGGCCACCTTAATAACACCCTAAGACATAGCAAACAACACCAACCACCAAGGCTAGATATTAATAAAAAGCAAACATTTACATTTCTTAGGAAACCAATATTTATTTAGCCAAACTTCACCCTTGTCTGTAATACAGCTCTTAATATGGATCATCACAAGGCCCTTAAAAGGTAAGAGTCAGAGTTGATATTCAGTACCTTGGAACAATAGTGAACTTTTTACCTTCCTAGTGAAGATATAATATATCAGATGATTTATTCCAGACTGGGTAGTATTGACTATCCTATTGTCTTCTATCACTGGTAGAACAGTCAAGCTCATCTATATGCTACTATGATAACAACACTTCTTCTATCTAAAAAACAAATTTTCATACGCCCATCCTAAAGTACCCCAACTATGAAGGAGTCTATGATCTAGAGAAGGGTGCATACAACTATGATATTGGTAATGTACTTCAGATACACACAACTTACAAAGAGTTACTTGATCTTTCATACTAATGAAGAAAGCTCTCAGATGAGGAAAAGAGCTGCCTCATCCTTGATAAAGCGTTAATAGAAAATTTCCATTATTTAATGAGATGGCAGTGCTAGCTGGAAGGTGCAAAGATATTCAAAGCCTTAACTAACTACAACTCATTAGTGTTCTTTGAAACACACCAGCACCTCTAAATAAAATAAGCTGTATAGATGAACCTTATCCAAAAGCAACTAATGATCATCAAGTACAAATATGATAAATAGTTACTTATGGCAGAAACCTTTTCAAGGTTGTACTGTAGACATCTACTCTGCACTGATGAAGATCCTTACTGGCACATATTAATAATGGGGAGTCTCCAAAAAGCTTCTATCCTGGTCTATAATGGATATTCAAGAAAAAGTCTTCAAGGACAAATATCTGTCCAAAAACGTCTATGGTACTCTCCACCACATACTGCCAAGTGTAGGAACTGTGCCTTATGTTCTATTAATACAAAAGAGTGACAATATCCTTTGCTATAATAGAATAATTAGGAAATGCATGTAGAAAGAACTTAAGTTAGTACCTCAAAGCCCGCTACTGATAGCCAAATATGCTGGATAGTAACAAAAAAGCCTTCAATCAGTGAAAATTATGTGAAAAGCTTGCTCTGACTAAGGCACTCTATAAGTCTGTGATGCCTGTCTCAATAACCCAACCATCTAAGATATGGGCGCTGGACAGTGGGGGCTCTATGCCAGGATATTAAAAAAGCAAAAATTACATCATCACAGTCATTGGCTAGGCAACAAGATGGCCTATAGCACAAGTTATAAAAAATCACAAGGGAAATTATTTAAGGCTGTTCATAGGCAAAGAAATAATTGCCATGTTTGAGAACCCCCACCTTACTCATCATAGACAGAGGGGCTGAACTCACTGCAGATGACGCCAAAATTAACCTATCAAAAGTGGTACAAACTTTTTTCAGCATTTCTTA
>QTSX02005093.1:0-253499 GCA_014839935.2 Entomophthora muscae | reverse complement strand
GCTCCAGGTTGGTTCCCCAACACCAAGTGCTGATTCAGGGTTGGGGCTTGTGGAAAAAACAAACATGGGATACAGATTGAAAATTCATGAGCCGGGGTGCTCTGCAAGAACCTGGGATGGTTGGTTCCATTGTTTGCCCAGCAATCTGCCAGCTGTGCTGGTGGGGCAGGAATTCTTTTTCTGACTTCCTGGTTGTACCCCACTGGCTGGGCAAACCCTGGGACAGTTGGCCGCTCCCCTTGAAGAGACATGGGACAACCTGAGACCTTTTCAAGGCCAGCCAGCCCTGGAGCAGCCGTTCTACTGAGAATGTTGCTGCTGCTGCCCTAGGTGTCAACAAGGGCCCCAGAACATTGACCAGACAGCCTGTCATGCAGCTGGGGATTGGCAGGTGGTTTTTACGCAGGGTTTTGGTGAAAGATTTGAAGATGTCCCCTTAAAAAGTGCATCAGCTGTTAGCTGCTGGCCGCCAAAAGTGTGCAGCCTATGCCCAAGATACCCTGAATCTCAACAAAGAGGTGGAAAATCCTTCATCAAAAATCATCATGAGTGATGAGGCTTATCCCCACCTTGGCGGCTATGCAGGTAAACAGAACAGTTGTTTCTGGGGCCCAAATAGTCTGTGTAACACCCACAAGGTACCACTACACCCACTCAAAGTTCCTGTGAGGTGTGCTGTTTATGCCAGGGGAGCCATTGGGCCATCTTTTTAGAACACCATAGGCCAAATGATGGCTGTGGACGGCACATGCTGCAGAGCCAGGGTTACCAAAATTTTCTTCCTTGATTGGATGGATTGAGACCGGAGAACATGTGGTTTCAACAGGACAGTGCAACAGTGTATGTGAATTGTAAGGCTTCAGACTTTTTCAACAACAGCTACAGTTGTATCAAAGGCTGTGCTCAACCATCACCAATAAATTACTATTTCCCAAGGATACACAAGATACAGCTAGGATTGAGAGAATAGTTTTAGTGATGAACCTAAACAGGAGGAGGTTGAATTGCTTGAAATAATAGGAGTGGGAGGGGTTTATACCCAGCTCTAAGACAAGGAGATGATAGGGGGATTATGTTTAAGCGGGGTTGACTCATGATTTTAGATCAGAAAAGTATTGTCAGGAGTAAGATCCTGAAAGCTGGAATTGAGGGCGTTCAGCTGATGCCAGTTTGGGCTGAAATGGTTCAGTATGTGCGGAAATATAGGCGGCTAAATATGGTAAAGGAGAAACAGACAATCAGAGCTTAAGTCTGGGCACAAGTATCAACAGAATAGGAAATATCGGTTGAGACTTGAATTCTCGGTCCTGAAACTAATTGAGCCATGGCTGATATTCTGAAGGAAGCATATCCAAGTTAATTGTTATCTCGTTTTGATGATTTGCACTGGCCAGCAAAATCACCCAATTTAAGTGATCCAGGATGCTTTTTATCAGGGGTTTGAAGTCTCGGGTTTACATCAACAAGCCACAGACTCTTGAATCCCTTAATAAGGATCTTCACCAAGAATATGATAACCAGTTACCTGAAGCTCTGGGAAGAGAGATGGAAATTACCATAAAAGGAGCCGGTATAGTCATCAACTCTATCGGCAGCCACTTGACCGATACCGTTCACCCAACTTGATGGGATACACTCTAATGGACCGAGTAAACCAACTTCACAGGCAGGACCAAAGCCTTCCATTGAAAGGTTAATGCAAAAGAGTATCGGTTTCGCTCAACCTTGTAGAAACTTTCTTAGGTTACCTGATTGCTATTAAGTAATCCAGTAGTGAGATCACTAGCATTCTCTTGAGTGGCAGATTTAAAACTGATATGGTCGGCATGTCATAGCCCGAAAGTTGGATTGGTAAGCCTGGAATTCAGTGGTTGTAATCGTTGGTTTGTATTTAATGGTGTGTAGCTCATCCTCTGCGATCTATAGGAAACTAAACGCGGATCTGAGGCATACCCTAGCACTGAACGTTATGTTTAATTGGCGTGAAAGGCTAGAGTTTAGATGGTGGGATGCCATGCAATTAAGGATAGTATCCCGATGGCGCAGGTGAGCCGCGAAAGATGGTGGTTCATTGGCCGCTGATTATAGCTGTTCCAGATAAAGGACAGTTATGCGAATCAAGCCTGAACTCTGAAAGATATGAGCCAAGTACATTAGCAGTATGCAAAACGTCGTTGAAACCAGGCGGTTGCTTGTAGATCAAGCAACTTGACAATCCAACCAATTGGTTTGGTTATTAAAGCTTTTAGGCTTTAATTTACAGCCTAAACATTAAAAAAGGGAAGATTCCATGGTACTTTACAAGTCAGAGTGGTATTTGTTGATTAATGACGTAATTAATGATATTTCATCAGCTACGAAAGGAGCCACTTTATTGAAAAATGAAAAAGTAAAACATAGGGTTAAGGGAAGGGCAAGGAATTCAGAGGGTTCAGCATGAGCAATCTCTTTTGAGGAGATAAGGAAGGGGGACATACATACTTACATACTTAACCAATATAAATATGGGTCCAGTGTAACCAATCATTTGCTGCCCCTGCCAGGATGGCTAGAGGGCGCCGAGCCTTTCTTTTGGTTGAAAGACTGCGTCGAAGGCCCAGAGCCGGTCAAGGGAGCGTAACTGGCAGCTGACCGACCACCTGCATTGTATGAAGCAAACTGGGGCTTGGATGACGTTTTGGACTTGGCCTTGAGTTTGATCTCAATCAGCAAGGGGATGTGGTCGGAAGGGAAGTGGACATTGGGGAATCCAACATATTTGCTAGTGTATGACTCATCTACGCCACCAAGCACTTGGGTGATAGTAAGGCAGGAGGGGGTATACCAAATATAATCAATAGTGCCAGTAAAGGTGGGAGTAAAGTTAGTGAAGATCATGTTGCAGGAGGACTTCAGGAACAAGTTGTGCGAAACTCCGTTCTTGGTAAAGGTACCATAGCTACGGCCCTTTAGATCAACATGATCGGGACCAATAGTTCCATCTTCAAGGAACTTATATACACCACTATCGGGCAGAGAGTTGAAGTCACCAGCCAATAGCACAGGAAGACGTTGGTGATTGGGAAGGGGATGGTCCTTGGCACTGGTTTGAAGCTTCTTGGTATGCTGCTCGACGATCGCTTCCATCTCTTTGGTCAGAACGGCCACCTGAACCAGTTTGACATCAGCGTATTCGGGATCCCAGTGAACGTGGGCGTTGGCGACGAGCAGACGTGTCTTCTTTTCAACAGTCTCAAAGAGTACCAAGCCCGCAACATTGTCTTTGTTCATGAGGCGGTTGAACGTGTCTTGTGATTTAAATTCTTCACGACCAACCACAGCATTGAACTCAACTATGCGACTTTCGATCAGCTCCAGCTTGGAAGTCTTGAAGAAAGTAGCACAGCCATCAACTGAGGACCGGTCCTTTTCGGGCATCGTCTTGGCACGCGTCTTGCACCAAAAGACACCATCGTATCCAGATTTCTGTAGGATTGGCTTGAAGGTGGTCTCATATTGGCCAGCCTCTATTTCCTAGCAGTTTAGAGGAAAGCAGCACTTAAACAAACCTGAAGGCAGATGATATCCGATGAATGCTGGGTTATTTCATTGAGGATGCGCTCTTTGCGATAAGACCAGTCCAGAGCCCAGGAGGGAGTATAGCCGTATTGCTGGGGCGTGGCGTACTTTTCACAGAGGACATTGTATGACATGACCCTTAATTTCTCTACCAAATTAGCATGGCAACTAGGATTTAAAAACCTGAATCATCTTTGGAATCCCTTTCAATAGCTTCCCACCTGCGCGGAGGAGGCAGTTCGTGATCTGGAGATTAGTCAAGAAATAGATAAGCGACATACCATCGTAGGTATCGCGCAAAAAGCTGATGACGCCTGCGGCACCATCTTTATGGAGCTTCATTTTAATGGTTTCGTTCATGGGATTGCCTTCCAGCCCAAGAGTCTCTAGGCGGTACAGAGAACCAAGGCCTCCAGGGAGATGCACCAACGAGTTATCAAACAATAACAGCTCTTTCAGATTGACAAGTAGCCCCAGCTCGGGAGGAAGCATGTTGATAGCATTGCCGCTAATGTCGAGCTTTGTCAGCGCTTTTAGCTGTGAAATCTCAGGCGGAAGGTAAGTCAAGTAGTTGTGCGCGAGATGCAGCACAGTTAGAAACGAGTATTGAAACAGCTGCGGACTTAGGGATTTGAGCCGCATGCCCGTCATATCAAGGATCGTCCATTGTTCAGCATCTTCCCGGTAGCTGGTCCGCGTGGATTGCTTGGCAGCAGCAAACGGAGTCAGAGTCGCACGAGAGGTGATCACAAGGGATGCCATCTTCTGGCTGAGCATGCTGCTGACTGGCAGAACAGAGTGATTTCCATTTGACATCATTCCAGGATTAATACTCGAAGAAATATGCTGATTCCGCCCTTCATTCAGAGCAGAATTTAACTGATTAACGTTTCCACCGGCATAGGGCATGCCCAAGCCCTTTTGAGGGCCTAGATAACGCGAATTTGAATTGAACATGCTCTGCGAAGGCGTTTGGTGGTATCCGAGCGTGGGATTAACATGGGCAGGTGTAGATATTCCAGAATTCAAGGAATGCGAGTGCATTGATTGAGGGTTGATTCCGCTTCCATAGACCATGTAGGGCTGGATTGCATATCCCTGCCCACCTGGCGGATAACCATTCATTAAATTCTCTTTGTCGTTCATTAGTTGTCTAACAGTGAATTTTAGTACTTTAAATTCAGGTAACTAAAGGAGTTAATATATCAACTAAATAAACTTATAAATAAAATCAGGTGAATTAGTGATTTAAAACGAAGCAGAAGAAATAATGACTTGAGACATTCTCAAATTTAAAGGGTTTTAAGCGACAAAACGCGTTTTTATTAAAAAAATAAAGGTACCAAATGGCGTATAAAAAATGTATGCTCTAAAGACAAACGTGCTACCAGGTACAAATAATTTTAAGCAAAAACAACACGCACTTGGAAAAGGTGTAGACAAACTAGCTTACAGTTTGATATGATGGAGATATAATGGCTAAAGGTAAAAGTAGTAACAGGTCTACAAACAATATGATTACGGTATGAGGCACAGGGTTGGCATTCAAGGGGAGCATTCGATTCAAGCCAAGTCGAGCCTGCCAACAGGAAACCCACTTCAAAGCCCACTGCTATTCCCCAAAGGGTCGAATCACAAATTGCGCTGTTCAGCCTATTAGCCTTGGCATTTGAACAGCACACCTGGGGTAAATTCATAACCACGGCCAGTCATTGGACGAAGGATATACCGAACAAATCATATTCGATAATGGAAATACTTCCATCCAAAAGCAAATCCAGCTAACTCGATACCAATAACTTGGCTGCAGGAGCCACCCCACTTGCAGCTAATGACCCCAAAGCCCAATCAGAAATATAACTGGAATCTGCTGTTCGCAGCAAAAGGGCTTCCAAGGTACGTGACCTAGCAATTAGAAACCCCCATCTCTAAAACAAATTTCCACACAAATCCATTCCCCTCACTATTCAAATACGAACCAGACATCAGAATGCAAGTACTTAGAATACAAGCCATAGATTACCTTGCCTCCAGCAGCGATATCCAATTTCGCCTACACAAGCAAAGATGACATACTTTGCTCCTTAGATTTTAGAGCCAAAAGGATCCATAAACCATGTCATAACATCAGCCCCAAATATACTTAACAACACAATGCCAGAAAGCGCTTATACGCAAACATCTATGCGTAGCAGCAGCCGTGTAGAATACTACGCTTCCCACATGGCTTTACACATTGCACTTTCAAGAACATATGAGAATCATCCTACTGTTGCAACTAGCTGTAATTCAGCACTTGGAGTTGGGGAAAGGGATTTATATCAAGATGATCTTTATCAAGAAGAACCAGGATTCTTATACTGTGCAGAAAAGCCATTGGGCCACCAAGGGGGTGGGAGGTGCAGTATTGATCCAGATAGGGGTCAGCATTGCTTCATATCAGGGTTGTTGTGACCATCTTTGTAATCAGCCCACTCCTTTAAGGAATCATGAGTCCCATCATGCCAGTGGAGTCAAGTGAGGTCATGATGTTAGATCCATCACGGGGGAAAGATGGGCACCCCCATGCATTGTGAGATACATTAGCAACCGAGGCACCTATTTTGTAAAGTTACACCTCCCCCTTGGGCCTCTACTTCAATCCTCACCAAATGCTTGGGGATCTCTGCCAAATTACACATGGATATTTATCCAAAGATTTACTGAAACCTCCAAGAAAGGACCTCACACTATTAGCTGCAGAATTAGTTCAAAGATGCCCCCACTTAACCCACCCAAGAGACACATCTGGTTAAATATCATGTGTGAGAGCAGCCGGGAGCAGTGATAATTGCATCCAAGATAGGTTCCTCAATTTTAGTTGAGTCAGGTTTTCTTTGTTTTTGTCCATTTGGATTTGTCCAGATTTTCCTGCCCCAAGAAATGTATTCATATTCCCTCATATCATTGGTTGATTGGTTTTGTGATATTTGATCTCTCACCCAAATTCCATCCCCTCCTTTTAAATGAATTCAAGAGTTTAAAAGACCTTGCTTCATCATTCTCTAACCTAGTGAACTTCAAAATTTGCCAGTAGCTCTAGCCATTGGGCTTTGTCTGTTGCTTTTAGTGTTCAGTTAATTCCTTCCCCCTTTGGCTCCCCAGGAATTGTTAGTGAAGACCTTTTGCTTGTTGGTGAAACTGGGGTTTATTGTGGCTGAGAGCTAGGTTTTATTTCTCTGTAATCTGCTCCCCAATCCTCACATATTTTACTTGCAACATCCCCCTGCTCTCCCATGTCATCTCCAAAGAGTATGATAATCCATAAAGCATCTAGAAAGGTGCAGTAAAGGCATTTCTGGGAAGGAATACTAAAATAAGGGCACTTTTATTTATGATATAGATGCTTGGGGTTGTCTTGGAAATCCTTCAAGTGGTAGATGCAATTATTCATAACTGTAGCTATCTTGAAGGGTCTAAAGAGTTGCAGATCCAATTTAATATGCTAAGATTGACATCATTGTTGTAACTGTGCTGTTTTAGCAGAGTTACAAGGGAAAATATTTAAAAACTAGATAATAATCTTTATTGAGAGATATGGATTATATAGTTGGTGTGAATCAATGGATATTAGGAACAGGATTGTTCATCACACGGTTGGATGGTGAAGGGGGTGGCTTGATCCTGGTAATGATTCAAGCGCCAAAACGAGTTACCCACCAGGGGGATCAGCTTCTGTTCATGTTGATGTATTTGGAAATTTGAGTTGACTTGCTGTCAAAACTGCAGGCTTGACCTGCCAGCAAGGTTCCAACCAAGCGGGTTTGTGACCCGCAATCTGATTATCCAATTACTCAAAGCCAGACTAGGAAGTCAACTCAAGTTACCAAATCCAACAACATGAACAGATGATGATCCCTCATGGTGGATGCCGCATTTTGGCGCTTGACTCATTATCAGGATCAAGCCACCCCCTTCACCATCCAAACCGTGTGACCACCAATCTTGTTCCTACTATCCACTGATTCACTATAACTATATAATCACTATCTCTCAATAAAGATTATTATCTAGTTTCCAAATACTTTCCCCTTGTAACTCTGCTAAAACAGCACAGTTACAACATTGGTAGCACAGGTAGGTTCTCCATCCTACCTTATCTTGAAAAATTCTGCCTGTTGCCCGCACACACTTCAGCCAACAAATCCTTGACATAATCATGTCTGGCTTCCCTCCTGACTGGACCCTGTACACTCCTGGTACCGCAATACCCGAGGGCTTTGTTTTGTACCAGAATACGGTGATCCCCCTACCTGTTTTCAACGCCATGTCCACACAAGGTTTCTTTCATGCTGCTCCATTTATGCCGCAACCAGCTAACAAAAGCACCATGCCAGCCTACATAGCTTAGAGGCTTCAGAGCGCCGCCTTGGAACCTTTTGCAGGAGCCAACAACAACAACACCACAGCCTGGATCCAATTTGCCCAAAGCAAGCTAACCCAGATGGAGTGCCAGCAGAAATTTTTGGATTGTGGAGATCTCCATTTGACTTATGCATGACACTGGTACCTGGTGCAACAAGTGGCACAAGGAGCACACCAAAAAGAACTGTGACACTTTCAAACAGGACTTCTTGACAAGGTTTGTGCTGAAAGACACCGCACTCATGATCATCCGCCAAGTGAAGAACCTGACCCAGACTGGTACTGTAAAGGAACTCACCCATGCTTATGAAGAAATTTGTCTATGTGCACCTGCTGATATGGTCTTCAACAACCCAGCCACGCACCTCATGTACTACGGCCCCCTTAAGTCACATGTAATGAGACACGTGAACCTGGACCAAGTGAACAATTTGCAAAGCCTGTACTGTGAAGCCAAGAAAGCAGAACAAACTTCCAACGCTCTCCACAAGGCACAAACAGGAAGAGAGAGAGACCCAAGGACTCCCATTCCAGTGGGCGCTCCAACAGACCACCCCCCGGGAACGGTAATAGCAGTACCAACCACAAACCCTCTGGCTCAAATGGATACGGGAATGGGAATAATGGACAATCAAACAGAACCCATTTCCATGTGGCGACCACTCAAGACAACCAGGACAAGGGAAAAGCCCAGGGAGAGCACTAAGCAAGCTAAGCTCTCCTCAGACTATCCCCAACTTGTCCAATGATGAGTATCACCCAGAGGACGTAGACCAGTGCCCAATGGTTAAAGTACCCTTGGAGGACCCAGTACTATACACCATTGCCAGACACCCAAATAAATTGATGTCCTATCCTTTCCGCTTTTGCAGTTACACAGGCTCTGCTCTCCTGGATTTGGGCGCAGACCAAACCCTGGTCAACAGTAGCTTTGTTGACAAGTTCAAGCTAGCCACTAATCCTTTGCAGATTAAGAACATGGTTTTAGCTGATAAACATCACATTGCCATGACACAAAAAACTGCCCCCTTCTCCGTTATGCTAGAGAGCCTCCACTCCACCATTCTAGGCCCTGTCATTGACTTCCCCAAGTTTGACATTGTACTAGGCCTTGATTGGTTGCGAAGGAACAACCCCCATGTAGATTGGATAACCTCGGTACTGACCATCAAACATGAAGGCATTCACCACCAAATCTATACTGACTCTGTGGATCAACTCCTGCGCGACCATGTCTTTGTACGCATCACTGAGACCTTGAAAAAACAGGAGAACCTCAAGAAGATTGACTGGGACACCTGCCAATACAAAATCATCCACTTCAAGGATCACCAGGATACCACCACAATGCAGGATTGCAAAATTATAGCTTGACACCCAGAGATCTTTAAGGAAACTCTACCTGGGTTACTGCCTAAGAAACACATCCAACATTTGATCCAGCTTAAAGGAGAGGTACCTAAGGCACATCCCATCTATTGCCAGACTCCCAACAAGGACAACACTTTACGTGCTTACCTCAAGGAAGCATTGGAGAAAGGGCTTATCCGCCCCTCACAGTCCCCTTTTGGTGCTGCAGTATTCTTTGTGGCTAAAAAGGACAGTACACTACGCCTAGTTACAGACTACCAAGCCCTAAAAAAAGTCACTATCAAGAATTGTTACCCATTACCACTCATTGACAACCTCTTTGATGCCCTTGGTGGCGCCGCAGTCTTCTCCAAGATTGATCTTACAGCAGGCTACAACCAGATCCACATCAAAGAGGAAGACATCCCCAAAACAGCCTTCTGCAACAAGTAAGGCTTGTACAAGTGTGTGGTGCTTAATTTTGGCATGACAAACGCTCCGTCAATCTTTGTAACCTTCATGAATGAAGTCTTTGCTTCCCACATTGGCAAGTGCGCCCTGGTTTACTTAGACAACATCATTGTTTACAGCCTGTCAGTTGAACAGCATCACTTGGATCTGGAAGCAGTCTTTGCCACCCTAGCGCAACACAAGTTGCTAGCTAAACCCTCCAAATGCCAGTTCTTCCGTGAACAACTACCCTTCTTGGGACACATAGTTTCAAAAGATGGCATTAAACCTGATGACCAGGAGATCCAGGCCATCTGCAAGATGCCACCACCCAAGGACAAGTTGGAACTCCACACCTTCCTAGGGATGGTGGCTTATGTACAGCTGTTCATACCAGATTGCAGTGTACTGACTACACCACTGTCCGCCATAACTGGTGCCAAATCCAAATTTGTGTGGACCCCCCAGCGCAACCTCTGTTTTTGACGCCTCAAGGAAAAACTCACAACAGCGCCCATCCTCCAATACCCTAAACACAATGGGGAGTACCAAATGGAAACAGACGCCTCTGACACATCCATTGGAGGAGTACAACAAATTAAGAATGACACTGGTGATTTCCTTCCCGTGGTCTACAAGTCACGCAAGTTGACAGACGGTGAGTGCCACTACCCTATACACAACAAGGAACTGTTGGCAATTGTACACTGCCCAGTTAAATGGCGCTGTTATCTGGAGCAACAAGAGGAGTTCACTGCCTTGACAGATCACAAGTCACTCATCTACTTCAAGACTCAAGCAAATCTATCCCGCAGACAAGCCAAATGGATGGAGCTCTTAGAGAGATTCAACATGCTCATCCAGTACAAGCCTGGAGCCAAGCTTGCCATGGCAGATGCCCTTTCCCGCCTGTATGTCTGTGCCTCCAGAGGAGAAAATGGGCTCAACCCAGACTGGCCTCTCTTGGTGTTATGAACAAAAAACAAAGGTTTCCCCCCTGGCACAACCAACATAACAAAGGAAACAGTCATCAAAAATGAACACCTGTTTGCTGATGTGTATGGAACCTTAAACAGAAAAATGTCTGATGGCACGACCATTCCCTACATCCCCACACACCAAAGAGTAGACACCATTTTACGTTACACTGAGACCTTGGCCATACCAAGAGTTGAAACCTTTATGAGTTCCTTAAGCATAAGGCCTGGTGGCCAACCTTGTATTGCAATGTCCAAGACGTGCTGGAGCAATGTGAAGTATGCGAGAAACTTGCCAGGAGCCAAACTCCGCCCAAGTCAGTACTCCCCATCTGCACACAATTACCCTTCAAAATATGGGCTCTTGACATTGTTGGCCCCATGCCAGGGAAACACAATGATAAGAAGTACATCATCACTGCCATCAGCTTTGCGATACGCTGGCCAGTAGCCCAAGAATTAAAGTCCTATACTGGCAACAACATATGACAATTCATTGGCAAGGAGATAATCAGCAAGTTTGGAAAGCCAGAACTCCTGATAACCAATAGAGGAAAAGAATTAACCTCCAAAAACACCAATGTATACCTTGTAAAGAATGGGGTCAAACACACTGTAACAACGCCATACCATTCTCAGGCCAAGGGGCGTGTAGAGAGGCTTAATGGTAGCCTAGTGCAAGCCTCAGCCAAACTCACTGCCGGCAAGCCTGAAGACTGGCACAAACAGCTGTTGACTGCGTTAATTGTGTGTCAAACCCAAGTGAACAGATCCACTGGAAAAAGCCCTTTTGAACTGGTATACACACACAGCCAAATATCATTCAAGCATTGACAGGACCTAAGCTGGAAATCCCAAACAAAGTCCCCCCACACTCAGATCCCCACATTGCAGAAGCCAACAGAGGACAAGCAGCAAAGAAAGAGGAACATTTGCAAAAGACCTTTGTTCCCATCCACAACAGACATTAAGTCAGGGAGGAAGTTTGGGTCATGAACGTTGACAAGAGCAATTTGCAACCCAAAAAAGTAGGGCCCACAATCATATTAAAGGTAAACAACAACAACACTTACCTCATGCAGGGGCTGGGGAAACATAAACAAGACAAGACCCTGCACCATGATTGCCTACAGCCCTGCAAAGCAAGACAGAAGCAACGAGAAGCCGCCTTACCCGCCACATAACAACAACTAGTCCAATACATCGCTTGGGCTCCTGACAATCTCCCTGACAACCTGCCCCCAGAGGAGGCTGACCTTCAGCCGGGGGGTGTCAAAACTGCAGGCTTGACCCGCCAGCAAAGCTCCAACCAAGCGGGTTTATAACCTGCAATCTAATTATCTAATTACTCGAAGCCAGACTAGGAAGTCAACTCAAGCTACCAAATCCAACAACATGAACAGATGATGATCCCTCATGGTGGATGCCGCGTTTTGGCGCTTGACTCATTATCAGGATCAAGCCACCCCCTTCATCATCCAAACTGTGTGACCACCAATCTTATTCCTACTATCCACTGATTCACTATAACTATATAATCACTATCTCTCAATAAAGATTATTATCTAGTTTCCAAATATTTTTCCCCTTGTAACTCTGCTAAAACAGCACAGTTATGAAATTTCTTTATTTTACTATAGATAATTATACTTTATGGCAACAGTGTCATCTTTTGCTTCACTAATAAAGCCTAAGAGAGGATCATATTAAGGAAATAGGACTTGGATCAATCATCAAGTCAATACGGAGTGATCAGTCTTTTATTCTAATGGACTGTCTTTAAGGCAGCCCACCTGCCCAAATTTTATCTGAGTTAGCTCACAACACTAGTAAGAGACTGAAGTAGCATTAGGTCAACATGGCAGGAGGCCTGGCCTTTTCTGGGTGGATTTTGTGGAAGCTTGCTTGACAACTTCCTTGGCTTACTGTGTTTGTTCTAGACACACTGCACAGCTGAATCTCTTTTCAGCTGACTGCCTGGGCCACTATTCAGGGCTAGCTAGCCAGTGGTTGGCTACTAGTTCACAAGATGATTGTTAAACTAATCAGAGCGGCAACTGTGTTAAGTTCAACTCCCTTAAAATCGACTCCCTGGTGCTTGACACTATAGTAAAGTGAGAATTCAGCTTTTTCTCCAATTGAAAACTGGAAATTGACACTTTTTTAATTGACAGATCTTGATGTACTGAAAACTTTTAATATAATTTTTTTGTCTTAAAGCTATGGTATTTTAAAGTAACCCCAGAAAGCTCAAAAATGCAATAAAAACAGTATCCTAAATAATAAAAATAAGGAAAAATAAGCAATTATTACTCATTTTACTATGTAATTTACACTCTTCATTATAAAAATAACTTGTATTACCATAAAAATTAAAATTCCAATGAACCAAAAATAAAGAAAAAACACAACAGTAAAAGTTATGCAAAATTCGAAGAAATATTAAAACTTATTTAATATTGTTCATATAAGTGCAACTGTGAATATCATATGTTTTATTAGAAAATTAACAAAAATTAAGATATTTCACTTACTTTCAACTATAAATATTCATCTCAAACTTACCATGCATACATAGAATAATCACTGCTATCCAATTAAATTAAAAAACTTAAAAATTAAAACTAAAAATTAAATGATCAAGACTAATAAGTAAAAATTAAAGTTAAAAAGTTAAAAGTTAAAAGTTAAAAGTAAAAATCATATAACTGAGCAAGCAAGCAAGTTTATTCCTCATCCTTCTTTCCCTGTTTCATTTCAGCCCCTTCCAGGAGGGCAGTGGCAATAATCTCAAGCTGCTGCTTAAGCTCAGAGGCCTTGTACTTGAGCTTGGCTGCACCCTGGATGCCCTTGGTGAAGAGGGTACAGCGGGTGGTTAGCTTGGTGGGGGGACACGGTTGGCAAGATCTCAGAGTTTGGAGATCATTTTCTCTTGCTCATGTTGCAAGAGGGAGAAGAACTTATTGAACTTTGGATGAAGCCCAAAGTTGGCTTTAAGATGCTTGTGATAAGCCTCTAATGCCAAAGTGGTCTTCAGCTCCCCGTTGACGGTGGCCCAGTACACATTCCAGCTGGCCATGGCGCGGGCCTTGCCTCACCTCTGTGTGACGACCTTCCCAATCCACTGGGGCTCAAAGTACTCAAGGAAAGGCTTGAACTCCGGGTGCTTTGCTATGTTAGGATCCTTTGAGAGCACCTCAAGCCCCATTGCAGTGTGCTCTGGCTTTAAAAAAGCCAAGGCACTGAATTGTGCCAGCACAAATCTGCAGGTGTCCGAGGTGTCCCTCTGGCTCAACCTACTAAGCTCAGTGTGGGCTTGCACGTTACAAGCAACTGCTTGGCATTAGTGTAAGTGGCACCCCTGCACCTCCCTGCCAAACAGCTGCTCAAATGCATTGAACTAATCAGGCTCAAAGTCCATTATGCATATGCGAGGCCTAAGAGCTCTTAGCCTCACCTTTTCCTCTGAGTCCAGGGTGGCCTGGTCCTTGTCAGCGGCAGGAGGGTTGATGCGGGTGTGTGTGGGGGGTCTTCTTGGATTCTTCATTGTTGACAGGAGAAAGAAGGGCAAGTGCTTGGAGGAGGATGGAGAATGCGCGGGTATAGATGGCCTTGGTGGCCCCAGGAAGAAGAAAGAACGTGAGTGAAATCACCCGGATGTCAATCTGGGCATGGATCATCAAGAGCTGCTTGAAAATCTGGGGGCAAGTGGCAAAGGTACCATCAACTAGCCAGGTTGAAGCTCTTTTTAATTCTATCAGGTTTTGCTGTGTGGCATAGCAAATTATACGGTCCTTGCTGCCAGGCCCATTGTTGTGGAGGAGGAAGCACTCCCCACTCAAAAGCTGCTTCAGCTTGTGATGAGCGTAAGCTCCAAAAGGACGCCCAAAGCCTTGGGTGGAGGGGGATTTGCAGTGATTTTTTTATCACTGATGTACTTAACCAACTGCTCTTGAGTTGGCACCAACTTGAGATTGTTGGGCTTTAAAT
This sequence comes from Entomophthora muscae, assembly GCA_014839935.2. Lineage (NCBI taxonomy): Eukaryota > Fungi > Entomophthoromycota > Entomophthoromycetes > Entomophthorales > Entomophthoraceae > Entomophthora > Entomophthora muscae. Next base: position 238,770 of record QTSX02005093.1, on the reverse strand, counting down.
GCTGCAGGGCCTTGATATCCAGATCAGAAGCGCAGAGGTTGGCAGAGGTGGTGTCAAAACTGCAGGCTCAACCCGCCAGCAAGGCTCCAACCAAGCGGGTTTGTGACCCGCAATCCAATTATCTGGTTACTCAAAGCCAGACTAGGAAGTCAACTTGAATTACCAAACCCAACAACATGAACAGATGATGATCCTTTACAGTGGATACCTTGTTTTGGCGCTTGAATCATTACCAGGATCAAGCCACCCCCTTCACCATCCAACCGTGTGATGAACAATCCTGTTCCTACTATCCATTGATTCACTATGATATATAATCACTATCTCTCAATAAAGATTATTATCTAGTTTCTAAATATTTTCCCCTTGTAACTCTGCTAAAACAGCACATTTACAACAGTGGGAATGACTTGGACAAGGTACCATTTAAGTATCCTTGTGATTAAGTGTTTAGGGGGCTCACAAGTGTGTTCCCTCTTGTCTACAGTAACCTGCTTCCAACCCTTGGTGTTTAGCCAGGCCCCGCAAGTCTTGTCCTTACAAACAGAGTGTTTGGTCTTGGTTTGTCTTTTTTGATTATTACAGTTGAAAATGTAATTATCTGCAACATACCCAGGACCACCCTTTACGGACATGATCAGAAAGTAACAGGGGGAAGCGCTTGGGAACTTTAAATTCTCTGTTCACATTGCAAATATTGTGTATGGCCAGTAGATCCCAAGCCACATGACCAGAAGCTTTAAACTTCTTGGAGTACTCCTCTGGCTCATCTTGGGGGTCAGATGAGGGAGGAGGGAAAGAGCCATTGGGAGGGGGAAGGGAAGGATTCTTTGAGGCCTGCTTGGATGCCTCCTTTTTCTTACCAGAAGAAGAGGTGGGCTCCTTGGCAGCCTTTGACTTCTTGGAGTGATGCTCCTTGGTGGGCTCAGAGTCAGCCTCTGAGTGGTAAAAGGAGTGGTTGGTAAGATCATCATCAGATTTATTGGGGGAGAAATTTTTGGGGATAGGTGAAGGGGATGTGGAAGATGAGGGTGGAGGGGGGAGGAGTGGGAGGAGATGGGGTGGGGGGAGATGGTGTTGGAGACTTTGCCTTTGCAGGCTTCTTGGCACGCTTGGGAGTGGAGGCAGTTTCTTTTGGAGCCTTTGGAGGCCAGGCGCTTGGGCTGTTGGCTGTTCTCAATTGATCTTGTCTAAAGAAAAGTTTAGTTTTGTAAATAAAATGATTGAGAAGATATGTCAAACACAAAGGGGTAAAGAAAAGCAAAATTTAAGTAAAAAGTATGCAAAGAAAGTTTTATTTAGCAAGAAAAGAACATAAAAAAGTAAATAGAAGCAAAATAGAAACTCAAAGTATAGATATAAAGGTTAAAACATAGAAAATAAGTGGATTTATGATGAAGCATCAAAGATGTTAGGTTCAGCATAACATCTTAGTGCTAAATCAATGTAAAAGTATAATAAAGATCAAAAAAGTATATAAAAGCTATATAGAAAGTAGCAGAAAGAGTAGTAGATTATACTTGCAAAAAAATAATTATTATGTGTAATTTTTTATTGAGAGTTAAAAATCCAAAAAATAGTAAAGTGTCAAGTTTGGCACAGTCAATCAGCTTGGAAAAGCTGAATTCTCACTGTTGAGTATGCCAGAGTTGAGCAGAAAAAGCAAATTTACTATGATTTTTACATATAAAACTTGCTTAAATTTAAAACAGGTTCAAAATTTAACCCAAAAGCAAGGCAGTTTCATATGCTCAAAAATAAAAAATACAACATAAATTAAAAAATTAAATGAATAGGAATGTGTTTATTAGTGTTTAATTTGTGCTGTGAGGAGCTTGGAGTGAATTATTTATCCTAGTGTTAGTTAAAACGTTAAGAAGCTCTCTGTACTAATCCCAAAGTTAAAGTGTCAAGTGGATCAGTGTCAAGTGGCGCTCATAGTATAAAACTTATTAATTTAGCCTTAAATCAGAGCCTTTGATTAGTTAAATCTGAAACCAATTGAGTGGTGAGTGGATAGAGTTGAACAAAGAGGGAGTTGAGTTTCCGTTTTTTATAAATTACATATAAAATCTATTAATAAACTGGGCTTAATTTATGTAGCACCACTTAATCCACAAACCCAGCAAATGACATAATTTAAAACAAGTGGGGTATTTGATTAATGTCTATACCACCAAATGGGTCATTATTTTTCTTGTTATGCCTAGGTGCCAGATTGATTATTTTATAACTTAATCACATTATTTACACTCTAATTATTCAGAAAGCTCAAAATACAATCAATCCCAAAACTTTAATTGATCTTGGGCTTAGATGGTTTTTTAAAAATAATTCATCAATTTTAGAATCAAAAATTGCAACTTATAGTATTACTAAAAATATCTTGAGTGATACTACAAACCAAAAATATTTATGAAGAGTTGCATGGGAGAGTAATAGCAGCCCCAAAGCTATAAATGCTATTATCCTATCTTTTTGCTCATCATAAATATTCTTAGTTTGTTTCAGAAAAAAAGGTTGTTGTTTTTGAAAGACTGAAAACTCTATTTAAAATACACCCTCTATTAAGTTGCCCTACTTCATGAACTTGCCCCAATACACTACTAGCATCTTCTGATATTTTTGTTTCTCTGGTATCATCACGTGATTTCAAATGATAATTTATCTCAAAATATTCTGAGAAACTTTCAAATGTTAAAGGAGAAGTATATAACTTCCCATCTTTCATCAAATATGAAAGATTAATGCACAGATTTTTAACTTCAAGCTCTCTTTTTATAAGCCTAAATTTTATTTCATAAATATAAAAAAATGTTTTTTGGGAACAATTGAATCAGTTAAAGCAGAATTGTATAATTCTTTTCTTCTTTCTTCATTCTCACAAATATTTTTTAGATCTTTAATGTTGTTAATAGAAAGTACACTTTCTTTATCCTTTAATTTTTTTTAATATTACATTAAAGTGACCATCAACAATGCTTTTCCCATGACATTTAACAAAACAATTATATTTTATAGAACCCTTAATATATTTAGGTGCCTATTTAAATAAGTAATATAAAAATTCATATGATCTAAAATGATTTCCATTATCAGTCCATACTTTTATATTTTTTATTTTTTAAATCTATCTAATTTAAGAATTTTTATAAAACACTCACCCTAAAATAAAGAATCATGTGATAATATTTGTGACAAAAAATCATGATATTCATATTTAATTTTATTGTTTTCTTTAAAAACTAATGCAAACCCTAATAATGAGATTGGTTTTTTTGAATAAAAACAATTATTGGTCTCAATTGGACCACCTTCAACCTTTAAGTTTTCTTTATAATCTATAACTACAACACAAGACTCATCATCTAATTCATAAATATCTTTTTTATATTCCCTATTTTGATGAACATAAAAGTCTTGGTGCTGATTAATAATCTTTAAGTCATTGTCTATAGATTCTGGTAATGGTAGGTTTTTACTTTCACATTCTTCCTTCTTTTTTCCCAGTGAATTTTTTAAATTACAAATATTGCACATATCAGTTTGTTTTTTTACTTTTTTGTTTATATTTTAGGGATTAATTTATAGTAAGTAAAAATTTAAACTGAAATTTCATTTTTTATTTTCATATTTTCATATATTTCTTTTTTTGTTTTAAGTAGAGGGTATTTAATTTCAGTTGACTAATTACTTATCTCTTTTTCTATATCTTTATAAATTTTTTCAGGCACTTTTTTTGTAAACTGGCTTATTCAAAAGAATTTACCAGCAATTTTTTAATTATTTTTTTAGTTATTTTTTTAATGAATAGTTATTATTTTTTTGGCTTTTTTTGTTTAAACTTACATTTTTATTTTTATTTATTTTTCTTGAGTATTCAAACTCACTTTTGGTTATATTAAACCCCATATCATTAAGCTCTTTTAAAGACTAGCTGGAAGTAACCTGAGATTGCAAGGCTGGGAGATGCTTTTGGGGAGAAGATCTCATGAGATTCTTTAAGTTTTCAATGAACTCATTGCTTTTTTGATTTTGAATAGTTGGCAGGAACTGAGCTTTCTCAAATTCATTTTGAGTAAGGAAGTGCTTGGTGGAATCATCAAGATCATCACCAGCAATAAAGAGGAATGCCTTTTTAACATTGCAATTCTCTCTCTTTTTGTTGAAGCTCCCAGGGAAAAAAGGGTAGCATGGTAGAAGTAAATTTAACTGAGGGCATGGTAATATTTTAAATCTCTAATTAGGTCAGATATCTGAAATGTGCCTTAATGATGGGGTAGTTCTGATCAGAGTGTGGCCTTTGAAAGGGGTCTTTTGGATTAGAAGCTTTGTGATGCTTTAGCTCTTATATACCAAGCTAAATGATATCATTCCAAAAGAAATGGTGTGATAGCTTTTACTATAGTTTGAACTTGAATTTATGTTAGCAGAATTAATTAAATACCCAGTTTGCATGCACAAGTGATATATGTGAAGCAGCTAAGCATTATTATTACATCATATCCTCTTTGTAATCAATGCAAATAAATTAAAATGATGTGTATTCAGTTAATTGTAACTCTTTTGCATATTTTTAAAATGATAAAATATTAAAGGATTCTATTTAAAGAATGCTTAATTTGAGGTTTGAAGCTATCTTGAACCTTAAAATCAATCTAAACAGTGATAAACACCCTAACTTCAAACTATCATAAAATCCTAAATAATTGAGCATTTTAAATAAAATAAAATGCAAAAATAAAGCTCTCAATCTTATCTTTAATTTTTTCAAATAAAAAAATCTGATGTAAATTAAAAAAGAGTATTTATTAGCTTTGAAGTGATCTACTTTATATCATTAGATATAATCATATAATAAAATCTGGATTATACTCTTTTAAATTTCTTTTGCTTTAATATTAAATAGTATACATATTTAAATTTTTACACCAATAAAAAGATAGGACTATTAGCTTCATTTTAATAGTTTACAGTGTGAAAAATATTAATTTTCTATTGAGTATTTAATGTTTTAAAATTAAAATGTGTAATTAGTTACTTTTTCAAAATTGAACTGTGTTATACTGCAACTTGAGCAGCATGTGTATTAGAAAATGGCCTAATCCCTAAAATAATGACCCATATGTTTAGTATGTGAATTGGTGACAAAACACACACAAGCAAGGTGAGTCAAAACTCAATCCAAAAACAAAACACAATAGGAACTCACTACGTAAACAAGATCACTCACACAATATGTGCAATGGATTGTAATCATGAATGATACCAAGGTATCTAAAATAAGACACAAAACTGAGACATAAATTTTAAAAATATTGTGTTGGGTGCTTAATTTGGCATAAAATATGGGAAAATGGGTGGAAATTATTTTGGGTGTTTCAAAATGGGCGCTGTAAACCCAGAAACAACTAATTAAGAAATAAAAATCTATAATTGGGATATTATGTGGGAAAACTCTAATTAAATAACCATATTCAGATAAAAAGCAAAAATTAAAATTAGGGAGTAACTTAATTAAGTTTTATTTAATATTTTATTAAATTTTAAAATGGAAGGAACACAGCAACAGACTATCATTGCACCTGTTGTGAGCCACGGTTGCAGTTGCCCCCGCGGGTCAAAGAACAAAGTTAGTGCAACCCAAAACCCTACTCAGGAGGGAGGCGGAAGAGGAGAGTTCCATAGTGACACTGTACTGACACAGCTGTTTCAAGGAGCACAAGCTGCTAGGGTGTGGAGCATCAACCCTTGGGTCCCTAAGCTGATCTAGAAGCCCACCAAGGTTACCACTACCAAAACAGTTAGAAACAAGGAGGTAGAACTTACTTTGTATGTGTTTGACATTGTGTACTGGCAAGAGGCGGTCCCGTCAGCCATGCTGGAGAAGGTGAAGCCTGTACTTGATACTAGCTACCAGCCTTACATTAGTGATGGCAACCAGGAAGAGGACGAGGAGCCTGAGTTCTAACAAACTGATGAGGGACAGCTAGTGTTAAAAAATGTTGCAGCCTTCTATACCAAGGTACCTATGCCCTGTGTTGTGCCCAATTCCAACAAGTCAATCCCCACCGCTAAAAAGCCCGCCCAGAAGCGCATCCCTGACATCAAACACGTCATCCTGCTTAAGCTAATGTGTGAATCTGGTGATTACAAGGCAGCCGCGGCTCTTGTTGGGGTAGATCCCAAGTACGCCTCAAAGACCTTGAACAAGTTCATCAATACTGGCCGAGTCCTTGCTGCGGAGAAATCCTTGCACGTGTCAACCATGCTCACCAAGGAACACAAATGGGCAATCCATCAGTAGACAACCCAAGATTGCCATCTTAAACTGGCAAATATACAGGCCATGGTCAAATCTACTTTTGGGGTTGAGGCCTCAATTTCCTTTTACTACCATCTGGCCAAGGGAATGCAATTTTCCTGGAAAAAACTTGGGGTATCCCCATACAATTGGAACAGCCCAGCCAATATTGAGACCCGGAAAAATTACGCTGAGGCGTACACTGCCCTCAAAGCCAAGGGGATGGTGAAATTATATTATATTGACAAATTGGCATTTGCCTCATCTATGTGCAATGCATATGGCTATGTCCCCAAAGGCTCAAATGACAGGATGGCTTGGCGTGCTGCAGTCCGCACCAAAGCCTATTCAATGGTGTCTCTCCTTGGTCCAAAGGGGTTTGAGCTATACCAAATGATATTTGGTTTGCATAACAGCAGGACATTTCTATCATTCCTCTTATTGGTCCAGGAGCACCTGAGGCACACAAGCCGGGGCTTCACCAATGTAATTGTGCTGGACAATAATGGTCTCCATAAGGTGGCTGATATTCTCAAGGCATTCTCAATGATTGACACTAGCATTGCAGTGGGCCTTCAGCAGTTGGCCACGGCAAATTTGCACCTTCTCTTCCTCCCTGCCTATTTGCCCTTCCTAAATCCCATTGATGAAGTCTTTGGGTGGCTCAAGCAAGTTGTCAAGCAAGGAACCCCAACTGGGACGTAGGACCTCTTTGATTTGCTGCAGGCCGGGATCCACACCCTCCCAGCTAAGACTGTGGCCAAATTCTATGGCCACACTGATTTTTTCATCCCTGCGTGCCTTGCCAAACAGCTAATCAATTAAAGGCTTAGCTTGTCTGGCTTTTTTATATTCTTTAATTTACTATTTAAGATTTATTAATTATCATTTTATATTTAGAAGCTTCTAAGCCCACAATCACATTCAGCAGGACCATCAATGAAGGTTAGTATTTTATTTATTTATAATCATTTTTTATTATGGCATCTAAAGTATTCCCAAAAACTTGATACTGGATTACACAAATATATTTATATCACTTTTTGTCAAATAAATATAAAAATGAAATTAAAAAAGTTAAATGTAAAGTGTACACAATAGAAGTAAATTTTATTAACATATATTATTATGCTTTTATTAAGACCTTCTCTGGGATATATTTTTCAAATCTTGTTTGCTAAAATAAGAGTTATAAAAATGAATTATTTTAAAAAGTAAAATTTAAAAGTGTAGAATTATATTGAGGAAAGAGATTTTTATTGTGGCCGCCTATAGCGGGTTCTTCTGTATGTACCCACCCTGCAATGGAGGTGGCGCACAACCTCCACTGCCACACTGTGGATGGTGAATACACCCTTATTGAAGTATTCTTGCCTGCTGTTAAAAGAAAGGATGGTGAGGTGGGAATAGAGGAGCGGCTTTTCTGGTGGAGCTGCAAACCCAAAGATACCAGCCAGGACCAGGGCGTCTTGTATTATGTGGTCAACCAAGTTGTACCCGGGAGACCTTCTTCCCGTCAAGTGAGAGCCGGGCCTTGTCAACCCCAGAAAGGACCCTGTCCAGGTCCTCTACAGACGTGTTCATACCAAAGTAGAAGAGGAACCCCAGGTAAACAATGAGGTGAAGCCTTTTCCCAGCAAAGGCTTCTGTAAAATTGCACAGTTTGTTGTATACTGTGCTTATTTTTTTCTTGTGTTTAGTTTTGCCAAAGGTAAGATCCATTGCTTGAGGGATCTCTGTCTTGTTAGCACTACAGGCCAGCCCAAAGTCTGCCAGGAGAATATTAGTTTTCTTGATGGCTGTTGCCTTATCAACAGCCAGTTTTGACACTTCACACCCAAAGTTGTCCAAGAGGTAAGAGATGGTATGCATTACCAGAAAGCAGAAGCAAGCAGCTGCATGGGCCCGGCCCATCTCCGGTACATTCTTGAATGGGAGCGTCTCCAGGATGTCCCAAATAAGCTCAAAGGAGTTTACACAGTAAACTTCACTGAGAACCACCGGGTCCAGGTGGACCAGTTAGGCATCCTTGTAGGCAGTAACTGCCCACTCAGATGCCCCCTCACCATGTGTTAGCTCAGCTAATGCCTCCATGGACATTGGGAATGTACCATGGATCCTGTCTTTGAGCTCCTGAAAGACAGGGGGACAGATACAGCTGCTTGGTCATGTGAGTGGCATAATTTGCATAGAAGGTGGGGGGATAAAAGGACCCAGGACCCGGCAGACTTCAATGTCAATGTTTTCTAACAAAAAAAGGTAAGTATTTTGAAATTTTTATTAATTATAATTTTTAGGCTACCTTCTACAGTCTCATCCTTGTCCACAGCCTTGGCTGGCTTGGCCATTCTTGACACAAGCAGTTGTGCGGGCAATTCTTTATCCTAAGTCCTTGCCCGCTTGGTAGGTTTCAGGTGGGTATACATTTCAGGGTCATCTGTACAGACAGACAGCGCAGAGAGGGCAAAGGACTTGAATTGCAAGCCCTTGACCACTGTTTTTTGAATGTTGAGCAGGCGCTAAATGGTCTTCTCTGATGTGTCAGGGATTTTAGTCATTAATGCCTTGGATGTCACCCTGTCAATTTTCTTGCCTTTGAGGACGGCAGCCTTCACCTTTGCTTTGACCTTGCGGTTGATATATTTGGTTTTGGCAATCACCAAGTTGAAGTCTTTGAGTAGTTTTTCAAGTTCTCTCATTGATTTTTTACTAACCTTTCCATATGTTTTTATAGCTTTCACCCCAATAAAATCTGTATTATTCTGATACTATTGCCCCTTTGTTTATTCCTTTTTTTCCCATTTGCTACACTATACCATCTTTTTACAAATTGTGTATATGTTTTACGCTCATCTCAATATGTGTTGTTTGCTTTGTGTTGGCATTGTTTCCTTACTTGCCATATTATTTTTGGCGCTTTGCACTGCCCCTTGGAAAAATATTAACAGCAATTTGGTGATCAGCTAAATTTGAATTAGAAAATTATAGGTTAACTGTTTTTAGATAAAGTTGTTACTGATCTGAATTCAAAACCTTAATAATAAACTTTAAGCCAATCAGGAGCCAAGTGATAAAGTGATTGTTGTGATATAAAGGGTCATTCAATAATTCTTTTATGCATGTGTGCTAATTAATATGATTGTCTGGATCTTTTGCCATTGTGCGCCATTGCTGCTGTGGTAAGTTGTTGGTGGACTAGTGCCCAATCAGCTGCTGGGTTAGCACTAGCCCATCAACAACTTGCCACAGCAGCAATGGCGCACAATGAAAAACATCCAGCCAATCAGATTAATTAGCACACATGCATCAAATAATTATTGAATGTCCCTTTATGTCACAACAATCACTTTATCACTTGGCTCCTGATTGGCTTAAAGTTTATTATTAAGGTTTTGAATTCAGATCAGTAACAACTTCTATAAACACAATAAACTTATAATTTTCTAATTTAAAATTTAGCTGATCACCAAATTTTTGTTAATTTTTTTAAAAGGGGTTGTGTAAGAGCTAAAAATAATAAGGCAATTATGGAAGCAATGCAAACACATTACAAACAACACATATCAAGATAGGCGTAAAACATATACATAATAAGTAAAAAGATGTGATATTGTAGTAAATGGGAAAACAAACAGGGATAAACTAAGAGGCAATAATATCAGAATAATGTAGAGTTTATTGGGGTGAAATCTTTAAAAACATATTGAAAGGAAAGTAAAAAATCATATGAAAGAATTGGAGAAGTTATTGAAAGATCTGAACAATGCAATTGCAAAAATCAAAGACATTGACTGCAAGGTCAAAGCAGAAGTAAAGTCTGTCATTCTCAAAGGGAAAAAATTGTCAAGGTGTTGGCCAAGGCGCCTATGGCCAAAATACCAGACACCCTTGAGAAGACAATTGAGCACCTACTCAACATTCAGAAGACAGTGGTTGAGGGCCTCCAGTTTAAGGTGTACAATATTTCTGCGTTGTCTGTCTGGGTTGATGACCCCAAGATGTATGTACATCTCAAGCCAGCAAAGCGCGCCAGGAAAGAGGATACTGAATTGCCAGCGCAATTGCTTGCGCCAAGAATGGCTAAGCCTGCTGAAGCCGACGGCAAGGAGGAAACACAAGAAGGTAACCTAAAAACAAAATTAATAAAAATTCAAATTTATTACCTGTTTTTTTAGAAAACATAGACAGCAAAATCTGCCAGGTCCTGGTCCCCTTTGTCCCCCACATTTTATGCCAACTATGCCAATCATGTGGCTAGGCAGCTGTTTTTGTCTCCTCCCATTGTGTGCAAGCTTGAGAACCTAATAAACAGGTTATTCCCAATGTATCAGGACGCGCTCCTGGAACTTATGCATGAGAAAGGGGCATCTGAGTGGGCAGTTACTGCCTACAAGGATGCCCAATTGGTCCGCCTAGACTTGGTTTCCCTCAGTGGAGTTTGCCGTGTAAGCTCTATTGGGCTTGGTTGGGACATCCTGGAGAGCCTCTCATTCAAGAATATACGGGAGACAGGCCGGGCCCATGTAGCTGCTTGCTTCTGCTTCCTGGTAGAGCATACCATCTCTTACCTCCTGGAGAGCTTTGGGCATGCAGTGGGCAAATTGGCTGTTGATAAGGCAACAGCTGTCAAGAAAACTAATATTCTCCTGGCAGAATTTGGGCTGGCCTGGAGTGCTAACAAAACAGGCCTCTCTTTGGCAATGGATCTAACTTTTGCAAAGACAAAGCATGAGAAGAAGATGAGTGCTGTGTTCAATAAACTCTGTGAGTTTACAGAAGCCTTTGCCCAGCAAAGGCTTCATCTCATTGTTTACCTGGGTTCCTCTTTTACTTTGGGATGTGCACCAACGTAGAGGACCTAGATGGGGTCCTTCTTAGGATTGACAAGGCCAGGATCTCCCTGGATGGGAAGAAGGTCCCCCTTGATATGACTTGGACAACCATATGGGTCATTATTTTTCTTGTTATGCCTAGGTGCCAGATTGATTATTTTATAACTTAATCACATTATTTACACTCTAATTATTCAGAAAGCTCAAAATACAATCAATCCCAAAACTTTAATTGATCTTGGGCTTAGATGGTTTTTTAAAAATAATTCATCAATTTTAGAATCGAAAATTGCAACTTATAGTATTACTAAAAATATCTTGAGTGATACTACAAACCAAAAATATTTATGAAGAGTTGCATGGGAGAGTAATAGCAGCCCCAAAGCTATAAATGCTATTATCCTATCTTTTTGCTCATCATAAATATTCTTAGTTTGTTTCAGAAAAAAAGGTTGTTGTTTTTGAAAGACTGAAAACTCTATTTAAAATACACCCTCTATTAAGTTGCCCTACTTCATGAACTTGCCCCAATACATCACTAGCATCTTCTGATATTTTTGTTTCTCTGGTATCATCATGTGATTTCAAATGATAAGTTATCTCAGAATATTCTGAGAAACTTTCAAATGTTAAAGGAGAAGTATATAACTTCCCATCTTTCATCAAATATGAAAGATTAATGTGCAGATTTTTAACTTCAAGTTCTCTTTTTATAGGCCTAATTTTTCTTTCATAAATATAAAAGAATGACTTTTAAGAAATGTTTGAGCCTGATAGCACTGAATTATATAATTCTTTTCTTTTTTCTTCTTGCTCAAAAATATTTTTAAGATCATTAATATTTTCAATATAAAGCTGATTTTTTTCTCTTTTAATGTTTTGATATTACACCAAAGTGACCATCAACAATGCTTTTTCCATGACATTCAACAAAACAATTATATTTCAAAGAACCCTTAATATATTTAGGTGCCTCTTTAAATAATTGATATAAAAATTCATATGATCTAAAATGATTTCCATTATCAGTCCACACTTTTATATTTTTAATTTTTTATTCTATCAAATTTAAGAAGACTTATTAGAAATTCACCTGAAAATAAAGAATTATGTGATAATATTTGCGACAAAAAATCATGATATTCATATTTAATTTTAAGTTTTCTTTAAAAACTAATGCAAACCCTAATAATGAGATTGGTTTTTTTGAATAAAAACAATTATTGGTCTCAATTGGACCACCTCCAACCTTTAAGTTTTCTTTATAATCTATAACTACAACACAAGACTCAACATCTAATTCATAAATATCTTTTTTATATTCCCTATTTTGATGAACATAAAAGTCTTGATGCTGATTAATTGTCTTTAAGTCATTGTCTATTAATTCTGGTAATGGTAAGCTTTTACTTTCACATACTTCCTTCTTTTTTTCTAGTGAATTCTTTAAATCACAAATATTGCACATATTGGTTTGTTTTTTACTTTTAGTTATATTTTTAGGGATTAATTTATAGTAAGTAGAAATTGAAACTGAAATTTCATTTTTTATTTTCATATTTTCATATATATCTTTTTTTGTTTTAAGTATAGAGTATTTAATTTCAGTTGACTAATTAATCATCTCTTTTTCTATATCTTTATAAATTTTTTCAGGCACTTTTTTTGTAAACTGGCTTGTTTCAAAAGAATTTTCCAGCAATTTTTTAATTATTTTTTTAGTTATTTTTTTAATGAATAGTTAAGATTTTTTGGCTTTTTTGTTTAAGCTTACATTTTTTTGAGTATTCAAACTCACTTTTGGTTATATTAAACCCCATATCATTAAGCTCTTTTAAAGAGTAACTGGAAGTAACCAGAGATTGCAAGGCTGGGAGATGCTTTTGGTGAGAAGATTTCATGAGATTCTGTTAGTTTTCAATGAACTCATTGCTTTTTTGATTTTGAATTAAAGGAATGAACTCTGTTTTTACAAACTCAGTTTGAGTGAGGAAGTGATTGATGAAGGAATTAAGATTGCCTCCAGAAACAAAGAGGAATGCTTTCTTTAGCATAGCAATTCTTTCTCTTTTTGTTGAAGCTCCCAAGGAAAAAAAGGGTAGCATGGTAGAAGTAAATTTAACTGAGGGCATGGTAGTATTTTAAATCTCTAATTAGATCAGATCTCTGAAATGTGCCTTAATGATGGAGTAGTTCTGATCAGAATGTGGCCATTGAATGGGGTCTTTTGGATTACAAGCTTTGTGGTGCTTTAGCTCTTATATACCAAGCTAAATGACACCATTCTGAAAGAAATGGTGTGATAGCTTTTACTATAGTTTGAACTTGAATTTATGTTTGCAGAATTAATTAAATACCCAGTTTTCATGCACAAGTGATATATGTGAAGCAGCTAAGCATTATTATTACATCATATCCTCTTTGTAATCAATGCAAATAAATTAAAATGATGTATTCAGTTAATTGTAACTCTTTTGCATATTTTTAAAATGATAAAATATTAAAGGATTCTATTTAAAGAATGCTTAATTTGAGGTTTGAAGCTCACTTGAACCTTAAAATCAATCTAAACAGTGATAAAAACATCCTAACTTCAAACTATCATAAAATCTCAAAGAATTGAACTTTTTAAATAAAATAAAATTTGAAAATAAAGCTCTCAATCTTATTTTTAATTTCATCAAATAAAAAAGACACTTTTATATTAAAAAAGAGTATTTATTAGATTTGAAGTGATCTACTTTATATCATTAGATAAAACCATATTATAAAATCTGGATTATAATCTTTTAAATTACTTTCACTTTGATATTGAGTGTAGTATACATATTACAATTTTTACACCAATAGAAAGATGTGATTCTTAGCTTCATTTTGATGGTTTACAGTGCAAACAAAAATTAATTTTTTATTGAGTTATTAATGTTTTCTAATATAAAATGTGTAATTAGTTACTTTTTCAAAATCAAACTGTGTTATGCTGCAACTTGAGCAGCATGTGCATTAGAAAATGACCTCCCTAAAAAATGACCCATATAATACAAAACACACTGGTCCTGGCTGGCATCTATAGGTTTGCAGCCCCACCAGAAAAACTGCTCCTGAACTCCCACCTTACTATCCTTTCCTTTTACCAGCCGCCGTGAATATTTTAATCAGGGTGTATCCACCTTGTATGGTGTGGCAGTGGAGGTTGTGAGCCACTTCCATTGCCGGGTGGGTATATACCAAAGAGCCCATTACAGGCCCCCACAATAAAAATCTCTTTCTCTCTAAATATAATTCTAAACTTTTTATTTTTACTTTTTATATTAATTAATTTTTAAATAAAGTTTATTTTAGTGAACTATAACTTGGTCAAAAAATCTTATAGAAGGTCTTTATACATGTGTAATAATATCTGTTAATAAAAATCACAAATACCTTGAGAGCTTTACCTTTAACCTTTTTATGTTTACTTTTTATATGTATTTGACAGAAGTGAGATTTCTGTACAGTAGTTTTAAAAGCTATGGCAACAAGCAAAAACAATTCAGATTTAAACTAAATTGAAATGAATCCAAATATATTCTAAATCAATATAGATTTGTTTATTTTTAATTACATTTAAATCTGAATTGTTTTTGCTTGTTGCCATAGCTTTTAAAACTACTGTATAATTATTATATTGTATTTTAAATATTTGAGATAGTCACCACGGAATACAAAAGAAAAAATAAATTGCAGTACAAAAATTAAGGATCTGCATCAGTGGTGTTGTTCTATATGATTTTGAGCTTGGAAGCTTCAAAATATAAAATTATAATCCTTAAATCCAAAAGAGTAAAATAAAGAATATAGAAATAGTCAGAATTTTTAAGCCTTTAGTTGATTGTCATTTGGCATGGCACACGGGGAGAAATGAATCTGTGTGGCCATAAAATTTGGCCACTGTCTCAGCTGAAAGGTGTGGATCTTAGCCTTTAGCAAATCAAAGAGGTCCTTGGTCTCAGTTGGCATCCCCCGCTTGACAACTTGCTTGAGCCACCCAAAGACCTACTGTATAGGGTTTAGGAATGGGGAATGGGCAGGGAAGATTAGAAGGTGCAAATTTGACGTGGCCAATTTTTGGGGGCCAACTGCAATGTTGGTGTCAATTGTTGGAAATTCCTTGAGAATATCTGCCACCTTATGAAGTCCAACATTATCCAGCACAATAAAATTGGTGAAGCCCAGGCTTGTGTGCCTCAGGTGCTCCAGGACTAATCAGAGAAATGATAGGAAGGTCCGGCTGTTGTGGAATCCTAATATCATTTGATAGAGCTCAATCCCCTTTGGACCAAGGAGAGCCACCATTGAATAGGCTGTGGCACAGGCATTAGCACACTGAGCTACCCCATCTGTTGTGGAGTGATTGGTTAAAATAACCTTCACTGTAACAGACATTGATTCATTAAGCTCGGTGAATGAGAGAGCAATAGTAATCTCACACTAGATGAAAAGAGTTTCTACCAATCAACTAAAGTGTCCTCTCAAGCCATATTAACTAATGATCATCCGATCATTAGGGTAATAGTGGGCCAAGCTGGCAGAGGGATCTGGCTGTGAAGCAGAGGATCCTGGCGCTCAGCGGCTCCTATTAATCTCCAAACATCTATATAACTCCCATCTTGATTTATAAATAAAGGATTAATATTTACTACTAGATTTATTATAAGCACTAAGTTGAAGAAACCATCTTAACTTAGTCTTTGATAATTAAGAGTTGTAATTTGATTTGAGCGTAATAAGCAACTACCACACCATACTTATAAATACAACACCATCATTGGAGCCTTTGAGGACATAGCCATATGCATTTTGCATAGACAAGGAAAATGCTGATTTTTTAATGTAATAAAATTTGATCATCCCCTTGGCTTTGAGGGCAGTGTATGCCTCAGCGTATTTTTTCTGGGTCTCAAGATTGTCAGGGCTATTTTGGTTGTAGGGAGATACCCCAAGTTTTTTCCACAAAAACCACAGATTCTTTACTAAATGACAATAAAAATAAATCAAATCCTCAACCCTAAAATTAGACTTGACTATTACCTGTATATTTGCCAGTTCAAGATGACAGTCTCAGCTTATCCACTGGTGGATTGCCCATTTGTGCTCCTTGATGAGCATGGTAGAAATGCGCAAGGGTTTCTTCCACAGTAAGAACTTGGCCAGTATTGATGAATTTGTTAAATGTTTTACTGGTGTATTTGGGATTCACCTTGACAAGGGCTGCGGCTGTCTTATAATTACTGGATTCCTAAATAAGCTTGAGAAGAATGATGTGCTTTATGTCAGGAATGAGCTTCTGGGTGGCCTTAGTGGGAGTAGTTGAATCTGGATCCTGATCATGGACAGGTACACAAGGCATGGGCACCTTGTTGTAGAAGGCCACAACCTTCTTGTGCACCTGTTGCCCCTCCATAGTTCTATAGAACCTGGGCTTGTCATTAGCTTTTTAGTTGCCATCACTCACATAGGGCTCATAGCTAGTGTCAAGAACAGGCTTCAACTTCTCCATCATGGCTGTTGGGACTGACTAATGGCAGTAAATGGGGTCAAATACAAAAGAAGTAAGCTCTATTTCTTTTCTCTAACTTTCTTGGTGGTGGTAACATTATGGCTTCTGGGTCAGCTTGTGGACCTGAGGGTTGATGCTCTTCACCCTAGCAGCTTGTGCTCTTTGGATCAACTGTGTCAGTGCAGCGTCACTATTGAACTCTCCTCTCCTGTCTCCTTTTTGAGTAGGCACTTGGGTTGCACTAACTCTATTCTTTGACCCAGAGGGCAACCGCAACTGCAGCACACAACAGGTCCATTGGTACTCTGTTGTTGTGTTCCTTCTATTTTAAAATTTAATAAAATACTAAATAATTTCAATTAAGTGACTCCCTGGTTTTGATTTTTGCTTTTTATCTGAATATAGATATTTAATTTGAGTTTTCCCCACCCAATATCCCAATTATAGATTTTTATTTATTAATTAGTTGTTTTTGGGTTTACAACGCCCATTTTAGAATACCTGAAATAATTTTCACCCTTTTTCCAGTTTTTGCGCCAAGTTTAAGCACTCAACACAATATTTTTAAAATTTGTGTTTCAGATTATGTGCCTTTTTAGATACCTTAGCATCATTCTTGATTACACTCCATTGTATACATTTAATTTAGTTGTTTCATTTACATTTTGAGTTACTATTGTGTTTTGATTTTGGTTTGAGTTTTGACTCACTGTGCTTGGGTGTATTTTGCCACCAATTTACATTGTAAACATATGTACACCAAAGATCAACCCAAACCATTTTTTGTGAGCCCTGGTATTTTGGTTTTTATTTTGAATAGTTTTGTTTGGCATGTGAGCACTTTATTGCTGTGTTGACAAATTTTGTCCATTGACGCCAAAAATCCCTGTTAACAGAGTGTATATTTTACACTGATAGTTGGTTATCTTAAGTCTGAAATCATTTTGAAAAAATCTGAAGTATTTTTGGTTATTGTACATAGCTTTTAAAAACTTCTGTAAGCCTCAAGGTGTTTCAGTTCCTTTTTCACTTTAAATTGCCAGATTTTTAGACTGCAATTTTTGCTTTTCCTCTTAGTAAACCCCATTTAAAAATATTGTCACAACAGCAGGCTTGGCCCGCCAGCAAGGTTCTGAGTAAGCGGGTTTGTGACCCAAAATACAAGTATCCAGCCACCTGAAGTGTCACAAGTGACAAACTCCTATCAACTATGATTATTGAAAAGCTTCAACTACGGGATTTGAACCCTGACACCCCACAGGCTGCCAGCCCGCAGGATCAGCCACCTGGCCGCCTGCAGATTTTTGGGCTCAAACCAGAGCAGTATTGACTTCAGAAAATCCTTTTAAGCTTGATGAATCAAATCCACCTACATCAACACTTCCCACGCTAAAGGTTCCTGTTAACTCTATCAATCAGCAGGCGGGTCCAGCCATAGACCTAAAAATAACTTGGGCCTACGCAGAAGGGGAAACAGAGAAACTTCCCATAGAACGCAGGCCACCCAGAGATGACCAGCAACACAACTAACTAGGGAATTTGAGCATTCTCAGTTCAAGCCAGCCAATAAAATAACCCCCGCAATGGATGCCACCAAGGACTGGGAAACCCTGGTAAGCAGGAAAACTTGGGCCAAGGAAATTTGTGAAAAATTTACCATGACAGATTGGCATACTTATACCCTGGACTGCCAAGAAGATGCTCATTGTCATTCTTGCAATAAAGTGACATGAACTTTTGGTTCAACCAGGTTATTACATATTTGATATTAGTTCTATTTCATCTACAGTCTACCTTCTGCAGTTCTGCACCCCATACCCAACAACCCCAAGAAACTGCAGACCAGCTGCCTGACCTTTACCATCTACCAGGAGCTCCCTACGGCCCAGTACATTTCACTGAGTACCCCCAAACCCAGCGTATTTGGAGTTCACCCTAGAGGAAATCCTAATCTACAACCCAGAGGCCAGAACTAGAAAGACCAAGACCGTCTACAGGGAAGGAAACAAAATCACTATCCCCCTACTATCCCGCAACAAGTACAACTACCTGCCAGCGTATTTAGTCCCAATGACTCCGCCACTCACCCCCCAGCCCAACTGCCCGCAAGAATCTGTTGCTGCCAATGAATCCACTTCCACTAAGATATTTGGAGTAATGTACATCACTCTTACCGGCTTAATAAATTATATGGTACCCACAAGCAGGCCTTGGGCAATCCTGGGAAAATCACTATCCTATATTGTAAAGTTAGCCCCAATCTTGTGGTGGGCCCTCCCTGCTGGGCCTGCGGGCCGTCCGCCTGCAATTTCTCAGGAACCCCCACTGGTTGGATCCCTGACATGAAGTCAAGTTAGGAAGTCAACTTGGATTTCCAAATATAATAACATGAACAAGAGCTGATCCTCCCTGGTGGGGACTTTTTTTGTTTCTTGACTCATTACAAGGATCAAGCCACCCCCTTCATCATCCAATTGTGTGATCAATAATCATGTTCCTGTTATCCTTGATTCACAATTACTATATAATCCCTATCTCAATAAAGATTATTATCTAGTTATAAATACTTTTCCCCATGTAACTCTGCTAAAACAGCACAGTTACAACAATATCACAGTTGTGTGCAGAATATCAAAACACTCTAATACTCTTATTTTTGAGTTTTTTGGCGCTAAAATATTTTTCATCTTGAAATTCATTTGCAGTTAGCTTGTTTATCTTACTGCAAACTTGCTACTTTTGCATTTTATTTCTTCAAACTTTCCCAATTTAAATTTCTTTGGCTTCATCTTCTTTCTCCTATGCTTGAGTTTACAGGTTGGGGAGGTATTTCTCCCAAGGAAATATATTTTAATTACAATGGCTTTCATCATACAGCCCCATGTGGTTTATTATTTATTTTAGGTCTCAATTTTCTAAAACTGTATTCATCACTTTTATAGCTTAGAAGAGTGTTTTGAATATTTCCTTGATAAATATTACTATTCATTTGATTTAGAAGTATAATCAAATATTATGTATAACTTTTATGATATTTATGCTACACCATATAATGAAAGCATATCTGGTGATAATATTTAAGCCATCCCTTTTGGATGCTCTAGGTTAAAAAGTAAAATGTTGAAGAATAAAAAATATGAATTAAATAATGATAAAACCAAAATGGTGAAATATTAGAAAAAAGTTAATGCTGATGTTGCAACATCTTTGATTATTCCCTCTTAGGGAATTAACGCCCCGAGTATTTCACCAAATGAGTCACTGAATGGCTCACCAACTGATCATTAAGCCAGTGGCACTACTATCATTTGACCATCTATTACAGGGATCAAACAATCCAGATCCTAAGAAGAACACAA
Source organism: Entomophthora muscae (assembly GCA_014839935.2). Lineage (NCBI taxonomy): Eukaryota > Fungi > Entomophthoromycota > Entomophthoromycetes > Entomophthorales > Entomophthoraceae > Entomophthora > Entomophthora muscae. The sequence goes on along the minus strand of QTSX02005093.1, from coordinate 218,736 downwards.
CTTAAATAAGCCTTGTGACTTAAGAAAAACATTACTCAGATAAGCCCCATGACCATTATGACGTATGTGGATAGTATGTGGCTTCCCATGATACTATATAATATTATATACAGTAGTTTTAAAAGCTATGGAAACAAGCAAAATGAACTCAGATTTAAACAAAATCATTTCAGATTTAAAAAAATTCAACTAGGAGGTTAAAATATACACTCCGATAACAGGGATTTTTGGCGCTAATAGGCAAAATGGGTCAACACAGCAACAAAGTACCCATGCGCAAAGCAAAACCATTCAAAATACAATCTGAAATACATGGATTCACAAACAAAATGGTGTGAGTTGGCTTTTGGTGTACATATGTTTTCTATGTAAATTGGTGACTAAATACACCCACACATGGTGCGTCAAAACTCAATCCAAGAACAAAACACAATAGGAACTCAAACCACAAACAAAATCACTCACGCAGTTTGTGCAATGGATTGTAATCAAGAATGATACCAAGGCATCTAAAATAAGACACAAGATCTGAAACATAAATTTTAAAAATATTGTGTTGGGTGCTTATATTTGGCATAAAATCCAGAAAAAAGGGTGGGAATTATTTTGGGTATTCAAAAATAGGTGTTGTAAAACCAAAAACAACTAACTAAGAAATAAAAAATCTATAATTGGGATATTGGGTGGGAAACCCTCTAATTAAATATCCATATTCAGATAAAAGCAAAAATTAAAATTAGGGAGTAACTTAAATAAAATTTATTTAGTATTTTATTAAATTTTAAAATGGAAGGAACACAACACCAGAGTACCAATGCACCCGTTGTGCGCCGCGGTTGCAGTTGCCCCCGTGGGTCAAAGAATAAACTCAGTACAACACAAGTGCCTACTCAGGAGGGAGGCAGAAGAGGAGAGTTCCATAGGGACGCTGCACTGACACAGCTGGTTCAAGGAGCACAAGCTGCTAGGGTGAGGAGCATAAACCCTTGGGTCCCCAAGCTGACCCAGAAGCCCACCAAGGTCACCACTACCAAAATGGTTAGAAACAAAGAGGTAGAACTTACTTTGTATGTGTTTGACGCTGTGTACCAGCAAGAGTTGGTCCCGTCAGCCATGCTGGAGAAGGTGAAGCCTGTACTAGATACTAGCTATGAGCCATACATAAGCAATGGCAATCAGAAAGACAACAAGGAGCCCGAGTTCTTTCAAACTGATGAGGGACAACTGGTGTGCAAAAAAGTTGCAGCCTTCTACAACAAGGTGCCTATGCCCTGTGCCTTGCCCAATGCTGATGAGTCAATCCCCACCGCTAAAAAGCCTGCTCAGAAGCGCATCCCCGACATCCAATGCATCATCCTGCTTAATCTAATTCGTGAATCAGGCAATTACAAGGCAGCCACAGCCATTGTTGGGGTGGATTCCAAGTACGCCTCAAAGACCTTCAACAAGTTCTTTAACACGGGTCAAGTCCTTGCTGCGGAGAAATCCTTGCGCGTGTCAACCATGCTCACAAAGGAGCACAAATGGGCAATCTGCCAGTGGATAACCCAAGATTGCCATCTTGAACTGGCAAATATACAGGCCATGGTCAAGTCCGCTTTTGGGGTTGAGGCCTCAATTTCCTTCTATTATCATTTAGTCAAGGGAATGTGATTTTCCTGGAAAAACTTGGGGTATCCCCATACAATCAGAACAGCCCAGCCAATATTGAGACCCAGAGAAAATACGCAGAGGCGTATACTGCCCTAAAAGCCAAGGGGACGGTCAAATTTTACTACATTGACAAATCAGCATTTGCCTTGTTAATGCACAATGAGTATGGGTATGTCCCCAGAGGCTCTAATGACGGGATGGCTTGGCATGCTGCAGTCCGCGCCACAGCCTATTTGATGGTGGCTCTCCTTGGTCCAAAGGGGGTTGAGCTCTACCAAATGATATTGGGATCTCACAATGGCCGGACCTTCATATCATTCCTCCAATTGGTCCAGAAGCACCTGAGGCACACAAGCCCGGGCTTCAACAACGTATTTGTGCTGGACAACGTTGGTCTCCACAAGTTGGCAGATATTCTTGAAGAATTTCCATCAATTGACACGAGCATTGCAGTGGGCCCCCAGCAATTGGCCACGGCAAATATGCGCCTTCTCTTCCTCCCCACCTATTTGCCCTTCCTAAATCCCATTGAGGAAGTCTTTAGGTGGCTCAAGCAAGTTGTCAAGCGAGGAACCCCAACTGGGACAGAGGACCTTTTTGATTTGCTGCAGGCCAGGATCCATACCCTCTCAGCTGAGACTGTGGCCAAATTCTATGGCCACGCTGATTTTTTTATCCCTGCGTGCCTTGCAAACCAACCAATCAATTAAAGGCTTTGCTTGTCTGACTTTTTTATATTCTCTAATTTACCATTCAAGGTTTATTAAATATCATTTTATATTTAGATGTTTCTAAGCCCGCAATCACATTCAGCATGACCATCAATGAAGGTTAGTAATTTATTTATTTATAATCATTTTTATTATTGCATCTAAAGTATTCCCAAAAACTTGATACTGGATTACGCAAGTACATCAATATCATTTTTGGCAAATAAATATAAAAAACAAACTAAAAAAATAAATGTAAATCATACAAATTAGAAGTAGATTTTATTGACATTTTTTATATGCTTTTATTAAAACCTTCCCTGTAATTTATTTTGTAAGTAATGTTTGCTAAAATATTATTTTATAAAATTATTAATTATAATAAAAATAATCTAGAGGGTAAATATATTTATTGGTATAGAGAATAAATTAGGAGCGCCTATAATGGGCTTGGCAGTATGTACCCACCCCACAATGGAGGTGGCGCACAACCTCCACCGCCACACCGTGGACAGTGGATACACCCTGGTTAAAATATTCTTGCCTGCTGGTAAAAGGGAGGATGGTGAGGTGGGAGTGAAGCAGCAGCTTCTCAGGCGGGGCCGCAAACCTGTAGATTTCTGCCAGGACCAGGGTGTCCTGGATAACATGGTCAACTGAGTTGTAACCTGGGGGGACTTTTTTCCCGTTGAGAGCAAGTTGGGCCTCATTGATCCCCATAAGGACCCTGTCCAGGTCCTCCACGCTGGCGCTCATTCTAAAGTAAAACAGGAACCCCAGGTAAACCACCAAGTGAAGCCTTTGCCCAGCAAAGGCTTCCGTAAACTCACACAGCTTATTGTATACTGTGCTTATTTTTTTCTTGTGTTTTGTTTTGCCAAAGGTAAGATCCATAGCATCTGGGACCCCCGTCTTGTCCAATCTCCAGGCCAGCCCAAAGTCTGCCAGGAGGATTTTAGTCTTCTTCATGGCTGTTGCATCTGCAACAGCCAGTTTTTCTACCGCGCACCCAAAGTTCTCAAGCAAGTAGGACAGGGTGTGCTCCATCAGGAAGAAGAAGCAAGCAGCTGCATGGGCCCGGCCCATCTCCAGTATATTCTTGAATGAGAGCGTTGCCAGGACATCCCAAACAAGCTCAATGGAGTTTACACAGTAAACTCCACTGAGGTTAACCGGGTCCAGGCGGTCCAGTTGAGCATCCTTGTAGGCAGTAACTGCCCACTCGGATGCCCCCTCTTCATGCGTTAGCCCAGCCAATGCCTCCCTGGACATTGGGAATGCACCGTGAATCCTATCTTTGAGCTCCCACAAGACAAGGGGGACAGGAAAAGCTGCTTTATCACGTGAGTGGCAAAATTTGAGTAGAACATGGGGGGAACAAAAGGAACCAGGACCCAGTGGAGTTTGCCATCAACTTCTTCTAAAAAAAGGTAAGTATTTATGAATTTTTATTAAATTTATTTTCTTAGGTTACCTTCTTGGGTTTCTTCTTTGCCGGCGGCTTTGGCAGGCTTTGCCATCCTTGGCGCAAGCAGCTGTGCAGGCGTCTTGGTGTCCTCCTTGCAGGCCCTCTTGGCGGGTTTGAGATGTGTGTACATCTCAGGGCCATCCGTCCAGACAGACAGCGCAGAGAGTGCAAAGGACTTGAACTGGAGCCCCTCAACCACTGTTTTTTGAATATTAAGAAGGCGCTCTATTGTCTTCTAAGGTGTGTCTGGTATTTTGGTCATGAGTGACTTGGCGGACACCTTTTTGATTTTGTCCCCTTCAAGGACGGCAGACTTCACCTTATCCTTGACCTTGCGGTCAATTTATTTGATTTTGGCATTTGCCAAGTCAAGGTCTCTTAGAAGTTTTTCCAATTTGCTCATTGATTTTTTACTAACCTTTTCATATGTTTTTATAGCTCTTGCCCCAATAAATTCTGTATTATTTTGTACAATTGCCTCTTTGTTTATTCCTTTTTGTTTTCCCATTTACTACATTATCCCATCTTCTTACCCATTTTGTATATGTTTTACATACATCTCAATATGTGTTGTTTGCTTTGTGTGGCATTGTTTCCCTGGTTACCATATTATTTTTGGCGCTTGACACAGCCCCTTGTGAAAATATTAACAAAAACTTGGTGATCAGCTAAATTTGAATTAGAAAATTATAGTGTTAACTGTTTTTAGATAAAGTTGTTACTGATCCAAATTCAAAACCTTAATGATAAACTTTTATGCCAATCAGGAGCCAAGTGATAAAGTGATTGTTGTGACATAAAGGGTCATTCAATAATTCCTTGATGTATGTGCACTAATTAATATGATTGACTGGATGTTTTGCCATTGTACGCCATTGCCGCTGTTCCGTACAATGGCAAAACATCCAGCCAATCATATTAATTAGCGCACATACATCAAGAGATTATTGAATGATCCTTTATGTCACAACAATCACTTTATCACTTGGCTCCTGATTGGCTTAAAGTTTATCATTAAGGTTTTGAATTTGGATCAGTAACAACTTCATCTAAAAACAGTTAACACTATAATTTTCTAATTCAAATTTAGCTGATCACCAAGTTGTTGTTAATGTTTTCACAAGGGGCTGTGGTTTGGTACTAAAAATACCTGTGTTCAGGATCTAAATACACACCATAGTAAATATATGATTTTATAGAAATAAGCTGAACATAAAGAATAAAACCAACTATTAACAAAGAGAACATGAACAATTGAAATTCAAAATAAAGATAATATAAATATAAATATAAAATGTTTGGTGACAGGGGGTTTATTGAGGCGGGGGGAGTGATTCCTAGGAGGCAGAATAACGCAGGAAGAAAGACGTAGAGGCAGTGCTGGCCTGGGGGGGGTCTGGGATTGGGTGGGTTGGGCTTGCGGGTTAGGGGTGTTGGTGGTGGGGGTGGAGGCAGGAGGATTTTGCGTGATGGCCGCCATATACTGCTTGTTGTACTCCTCATTGGTCATTGGCTGGATGGGCTGATAAGTGGCAGTTGCCCAAGGTGGAAGGCGCTTATCCTTATGTGATTGGCTGCCCATGTTCACATGGAAAACCATTTGCGCAAACAAGTCAGCCACCATTTGGCAACCAAAAAGAAAATTGTGATCAAGGACCCCAAGATAGAGGTTGTTGAAAGCCTGAGGGCGGCGCTCCCGTAGTGTGGACCCCATGTTAAAGAAGACAACACCTCCCAGATGGACGTCAGCATGGCCAGCAGGGTAGAATGAGGCCTGGCGCCTGCGTCCCTGGATGGCCTCAAGGGCAATGGAGCTTCCCTCCATCTGGTGGCTCAAGAAAACCTGGTATTTGGAATTTGAGCCATCCAGGAGTTGAGAAATCCACTGAGGATGTGGCTGTAAGAGTACCCATCAACAAAATCAGGGTTTGTCCAATAATAGACAAAACCCTTGGCTGACACAGCCAGAAATGCACCAATAAACGTCCCCTTCTTGACCTTCTTCCTTTCTTTTTGAGTGGCAGCTCTTCCTTGCTCACCAAAGTCATCAAAAGCTAACAATAGCTTGTAGTAGGAGATTAAAATGACATCATCTGACAGACTAGTCAAGCAACGGACCAGGGTGGATTCAATGGCGGGATCATACAGGGAATCCTCAGCGCCATCCCATTGGTTGCTGGCAAAATGGGTAAGAACCTGTACAGAAGCCACCTTCCCGTACATCCAGAGCTGCACCATGCGCTCAGACACCTAAATGCCATGGTGAGAAAGTTGCTTCTGGACCTGGGTCAAGGGAAGCTTGGGGTCCCGCTGGAGGAGGTCAAGCATTATTGGGTATGCCTCAGTTATCTGGGAATCTTGGGCCTTCTTGGGCTTCTTGGCTGCCCCAATCTGATTCCCACTGTTCATCATGCTGTTGAATTCCCGCATGACAGTAGCTTGGGTAAATTGCAATTGGTCAGCAATCTGATCCCATGACAGACCCTGCAGGTTGAGTGCCACAATTTCCTGAAGAATTTGGGCGGTGATGATTTGTTGCTTGGGGCGCTGGGCAGGGGGAGCTGAAGCCTGATTGGCTGAGGGAGGGGCAGGTTGGGCAATTGCAGGAAGTTGTTCTGAATTGGGGTTGCCATCCTGATTGTTTGGTTGATGGGCAGCTTGTGGGGGGTGGGTGTGGGAGCGGGGGCAGCACTAGACCCAAAGTGACTCTCAAACAAGTCAAAGCCATATGGGTCGGGGGACAGTAACAGGTCAGCTTCCTTGTTACCCGCCTCAAAGGCCTGGGTATAAACAGGTGCCTCCACGTTCTGAGCCTTGCCTCCATTGAAGCTGGCTTGACTGCTGCTGGCTTGGCTGCTGGCGCGGTTGAAGATGTTGCTATTGAAAACCATTGTAAAAAACTTAGGATAAAATCACTTAAAGTAGAAATTTTAAAATTTAATGAATTATTTTTATTGCAATCTCAAGTCTATATTCAGAAGGTTCTCAAAACCATTCCATACAAATCTGGAGCCATTAAAATGAATAAAATGCCTCTGTTCCTAAATTGGATAGCTGTTGATTGGCTGTTATACTGTTATTTTTCTATTTTAGGCTGCTCATACTACACATCTTGTGTGAGTTCATTTTGTTTTGTGTTTGTGTATACTTGCTTCTGGAGTACTCAGATTTTGTTTCATTTTGGTCCTTCTGTTGGTGTCTCATATGAATCCTGATTGGATTATAATATACTCCAGAATAGCATCCATCCATTTCACTTGTTGTGTCAGTTCATTTTGTTTGTGGGTTGAACTACACCTCTTGATATTTGATATAATTTTGTATAATGGGCAAGTGAAATTTTGTTTTTGGTTTGACATTTCATTTATTAACTGACAATATTTAAATTATTTGAATCCTGAATCTTGCGTGACTTGGATTTTGTTTAAATCTGAGTTCATTTTGCTTGTTGCCATAGCTTTTAAAACTACTGTATTTATATCAAATAAAGTATCATTCTCTTCTTAATTTCCCCCTTTATCTTGTTTATTATACTTACCAGAAGTATATAATCAACAGTGGTAGCACAGTTATGATTATCCAAACCTACACAACTTTAAAGAAAAATTCCTCCTAAGAAAAGGATCCAGCAAATGGCCCTCCCCACAGGGTAGAGAGACTACAAAGAAGGACAAGACGTCACTGCAGGTTTTGTCATCTTCAACAACATCCTTGTCCCCACCAACCAGTATAATCTCCTCAACATCTTTAAGCTCCTGAAACTGCCTCCAACTTCTGCAAGCCCGCAAATGCCCATGATACCCAGCATTGTTTTTCAATGCCTACAATCAGCAGAAATTTGGACATTTTCTGGATTACAGCAGGAAAACACCACCCTCTGGATTAACAGCACACAAAGTAAATTGAGCAAGTTCCTTAGGTTGAAGTTCCTAAGGTCAAAAGTGCAAAAATCAAAAATGGGACCCCCCCAAAAAGAGCAAAAATTGAAACACTGTGTAGGGTGCAAAAATTAAAAATATCAAAGATCTAAGTGCAAAAATTGATTTTCTGGAGGTTAACTTTGAGGCAGAATAAAATACAGTTCTTAATATAAAAATATATTTTTAATCTTTTCTACACTATGTAGACCCCAGAAATTCATTTCTGCAATAAAAAGTATATGCTAGATAATAAAAAGATTCTTAAATTGGCTGTTTTTAAAAGAAAGTATATTTTAGTTTCAAAAGCAAAATTAGACTGGAATTTATATGTAACTGTATTCAATTAAATATAAAAAATAAAATATAAAACTACACAAAAAACTGCTTTATAAACTATAAGTTTAATAGAAAAGGGTAATTTAATTTCCAGCTTATATAAAGCTATAATAATACTTCAGTATAAGCAAAATAAAGGATTTTTCCTGCAAGATACAAGCATATTATTTTAGGTATTTTGGTTTATTAGTGATCTTATTTCAATGATAAAAATTATAGAGTAATCATTAAAATAATATAAATTACATTACTTTCTTATTAAAGCTATATTATACAATTTTATACTTAATAAAAGATATAGTCTTATATCTTATTTATAATAAGTCACAATATTCAAAGATATCAAGAATCTGCCACTTACATATCATAAAATGAAGAATTGAATATTTTTATGTTAAAAACACTGTACTCCCTCAAAAGATGATATAGATAGTTCAAAGTTGTATATCAAAGAGAAACATTTATACATCTTATTTTACTCTAATACATATAGTAAAAGATATAGTAGAAGATAATTGAGGGTAGTAATGGAGAGAGGATAATAGAAGATAATCAAGGGTAAGAATGGAAAGAGGAAAGTAGAAGATAATTGAGGGTAATAATGAAGAAGAGAAGAAGATAATTGAGGAAAAGAAAAGAAAAGAAAAGGAGAAGAGAATAAAAAGAAAGTTTTTTCTAATTGGTATCAGATTTTATATAATCCACCCTCTTGACAACACAGAAATTTTTTAAAAGTTTTTTGGCCCCCAGCCCAGCCAAGGGGCCAAAAAAACTATTTTTGAGGAGGATGAGAGGTGGAAAGGAGAAAACTAAAAGAGAAACCTTCAAAAAACCAAGAGCTTATTGCACTTTGATTTAGCACTTCAATTTCTGCACTTTGTTTTGTGCACTTTGATTTTGTCCCCTGAAATAACATAGGGAAACATAGTACAATATTATATTAATTTAATATTTTTTGAAATTGCCTCCAAAACATACCAATTTATTAATATTGCAATAAAATAAAAACCTACCAAAAAAACTTCATTTCTTTTTTATATATTTAAATATCAGGTCTTAAAGAAGCTACATGAGGAATTTCAAAAAGTTTTTATTAATTTTTAAAATTTTATAAGCTTATAAAATTTGTGACTAAATCTAAAAAGTTGATTTTTGATTTCCTCACTTTTGATTTGAGGAACTTAATAAAACATAATGAATAAAATATTAATTTTTTGCAAAAATTTAATATTAAGTGGACCTAGTTTTTTGTCCCTTTTTGGATTTTGATTTGACTACTTTTTATTTCTGCACCCATTAAGAAACTATAAGTAAATTTTTAAATAAATTTTTATAAGACAAATTTTTTTTAAAAAAGAAAGAGCTTATGATAGTATTTTATATTAAGATTTGAACAAACCAAATTAAAAATTTGCTGAAAGTCAAAAAGCTTTTTTTAGCTCTTGATTTCTTTTTTTATATATAGAAAAAAAATTTAACTTTTAAATTTTTTTTAATTTTGATGTGTAAAATATTAAATTGAAGATTTTTTTTGCACTTTGATTTTTTCACTTTCTATTTTGTCCCCTCTATTCAATGAGGTAAATAAATTGTATTTTAAAAGCCAAACTAAATTATGGTGTGTTTTAAATTGCATCAATTTGGGCACTTAAAACCTGGTTTTTTTATTTTAGCTACTAGTAAAAACATTTTAAGAAAAATATTGATTTTTTGGGAAAACTTTTATTGAAAAAAAGTGTGGGGATCAAAAAATCCATTGATTTGGAGATTTCAATCTCCACACTTTAACTTAAGGCACTTGTCCAGTAAATTTACACAAGTGGACTACCCCTGCAGACTCTGTACCAGCAAAGTTGCCCTTTGTGTCATGGGAACTGCCTCACATTTTGTAAGCAAATGGCTAAAACAACACCCTGATCAAAAAGAAAACTGGCATGTGTTCAAGGCCATGTTCCTTGAAAATTTTGCCATGAAAGACTCCAACATGGTGCTCATGATAGAACTCAGAACCTTTAAAATGACAGGAGCAATTGAGGAGTACATTGCAGCGTACAAAGACTTATGTGACCAACCCCCAATAACATCAACTTTGACAAGCCTGGACCACAACTAGACTTCTACAATGGCCTCCCCACTCACATTAGATGTTAGTTTGAAATGACCTGCTGCAAGAACCTTGAAGATGTATTCTTGGAAGGAAAGTGTGCAGCTTAAAAATCTGATAACTTACACACAACAAATAAATGAAAGGAGAGCCCCTCAGCCAAGAAGGACCCTTGACCTAATAAGCAAAACAACCGAGCCAACAACACCCATCCTCAAAAAAATTGCACTGCACAAGGTAACCAGGCAAGCACCAAAGATACCAACAAGGAGGGAAAAGCTCGGGGGAGTACTTAAGCAAGCCGCCCCCCAATTTACAAGACTTGTACAGGGACCAAGATGTGGATTTAATCACCATGATCCAAGTACCCTCCAGCAATCCTCTACTGTTTGCCGTCCAAACTGGAAATAAACTCCTCACATCCTTTCTGCTTTTGCAGATATCAGGGCAAAGCACTATTTGACACTGAAGCAGACCAATCCCATGTTGACAAGAAATTTACCAATCTCATGAAATTACCCACAGTCCAAAGCAAAATCAAGAGAGTTGTCATGGCAGATAACAGAAGCACACCAGTCACCAAGGAAGCAAAGCCTTTCTGTGCCCAAATTGGAGACATGCAAACCACACTCAGTGGCCTTATCATAGCAATCCCCAAATATGATGTTATACTTGGTTTAGATTGGATGAGAAAGACTAAACCCCATATCAACTGGGATAGCGCTACCCTCACCATACAACAGGGCAAGGTACACCACAATGTCTATCTAACTCATCTCAACACGCTTATAAGAGGCCACATATTTGTGAAAATTATGGAAACAGAAGAGGAAACTGATCCTAGCAAAATTAATTGGAACAACTGCATGTACAAGGTTATTCACTTTAAGAATACAGAAACCAGATGTGAGAAAGACTTCATCTGAGAACAGCTAATCAGTGAGTTCCCTTCTGTCTTCCAAGAAGCCTTACCAGGTTTACCACCTGGCCGTGGCATACAACACAAATTTGACCTCAAGGGAAGTGTACCAAAGGCATGTCCTAAAATTGTCTCACACGCCAGGAAGACAATGCTTTGAAAGACTATCTGGTCAAAGCTCTTGAAAAGGCCCTCATTTGACCTTTGGAATTACTTTTTGGTGCCACTGTCTTCTTTGTAGCAAAGAAAGACAGAGGACTTTGCCTAGTCATAGACTACAGAGCGCTCAACAAGGTCACAATAAAAACAGGTAACTCCTTCCCCTGATCAATGGCCTTTTTGACGCCCTGGGGGTCCCAAATCTTCACAAAAATTGACTTGACAGCAAGCTATCACCAAATTTGCAGGAAACTTGAAGATATACCAAAGACCACATTTAGAACCAAGTATGGGTTTTTTTAATGGTTGATTCTCAATTTTGGTATGACAAAAGCTCCCAGAATCTTTATGACCTTCATGAATGAGGTCTTCAAGGAACACATTAGAAAATGAGCAATCATCTACCTAGACAACATCATCATCTACAGCCCAATCTTAAGGCATCATTGGGAAGATGTCTGGTTGGTTCTCTGCACTCTCAAAGAAAACCAACTTATTGCCAAACCGTCAAATTTTAACTTCTTCTTGTCTAAACTCCCATTCCTTGGTCACATTATCAGTAAGGACGGAATCAAACCAGACCCAGATAAAATACATGCCATAAACAAAATGCCAGCTCCAAGAAATAAAAGTGAGCTCTGTACTTTCCTAGGTATGATAGCCTACATTATAAAGTTTATCCCTGACTGGGGTGCTCTGACAGTCCCCTGTCAGCCATTACAGGCAAAACATCTAATTTTGTGTGGACATCACTACAAGACCAATATTTCTGACAACTAAAAGAATGTATTGTCACCACCCCTATCCTCAAATACCCAAATTTTGAGGGAATATATGAGCTGGAAACCAATGCATCTTACTACGCCATAGGAGGGGTCCTCTGTATCCAGACGGCATAAAAGGACTTCCTCCCTGTGGCTTATAAGTCAAGGAAGCCATCTGACGGCAAAAAAGGTATTACATACACAATAAAAAATTGATAGCTATTGTGCACTGCCTCATGAAGTGGCAATGTTATCTATAAGAAGCCCAAACGTTCAAAGTACTCATCAACTACAAATCATTGAAATTATTCAAAACACAAACAACACTTATCAAAAAGACAATAAAAATAGATGAGCATCATACAGAGATACCCAATGCAATGCAAATCAAATACAAGCCAGGCAAGGAAATGCTTAAAGCAGATGCCCTATCAAGGCTATACAGTAAACATGTTCTATGCGCTTGTCAGGGACCCAGTCTTGGGCGGCCGGCCCGTTGTTTTCAGGGGTAACTCAGGCTGGGTTTTTTGCAAGAAAAGCCCACCACAAGAGAGGAGCTAACTTAAAAAGGTAAGAGACGGACTTTCTCACCCAGAACCACGGGCCAGCGGCCAGGATTATAGTGTCAATTACCCCTGTGAGGGTGATGTACACAATCCCAAACAGCTTACCAGTGTGGTTGGTTGGAAGATTGGGCAAGGAAGCAAGCATAGGTTTTGGGGTCACAGGCAGTTCCATGGGTATGTTGTAAGCAGGGAGGTAGTTGAATTTCCCTCTGAATAACTTGGGTGTTGAGAATATCCACAGGCCTTGACAGTTGTATCTAACTGCAGATTGTATGCAGGCCAAAAGATCAAGTTTGAGTATCTTTTCCGGGGTATATTCCTTGTACTCAGGTTTTAAAGGGTAGTCAGTGAAATGGACGGGGCCAAAGGGTACACCTGGGGGACAGGAAACTGCAGGCAGTGGGGCAGGAGGACCGGGAGATCTTGTACTGAATTGGTAGATGGCAAATAAAAAATAAGGCAATAGCTGTGTGAGCCAAAATAACAGAACCTTTTATTCAAAAATGGCAATAAGGTTTTAGCGCGGGATCTATAGGCATATATAGCATCCCGCCTCCAAACTTAGTGTTTCCCATAAGGGTTTCATCAAAATATTGGGGGAAATGCAGGCAGGTGGCCAGAAGGCCCGGGTGTGGGTGCGGCAAAATGGCACCTTGGCTGGGTGTTCTCTCATTGGTCAGACTGTCCAAATTGATAACCTGATATTCTTGATTTTTGGCTGTGATCACAAGGTTGGGCCTAAATCCTGTGATTTCCCTTAGCAGGGGGATTTGATTGATTAACCAAGAGGCCTTCAGATTCATGAAGTTCACAGAGGAGCTTTCTCTGCCTCCATTAGGCAATTTGAGACACTCCTCTTTGGCCACCATTGTAATTGAATCTGCGCTGGTATTCTTGCTTTAGAACTTGGCAGGAGTTTTAGCTTGCAGAGGCTCAATCTCAGGGAAACGCGGTTGGGCGGGCCCTTGGTCCAAGGGCCCAGCAGGCCGCAGGAATATAGGTTCAGGGTTTGAATCATGCCCTTGAGCCCAGGTTTCCCAGGGTGTTGAATTGTCAATCCTGACATCATCCCCTTCTTCCCCCAAGGGCCCTCCCTTCCGGTCCTTTTTGTTCAGATAGAGTTGGATGGCTTCTTGGGCACTAGCTAGGTTGCTCAATGGCTCCCAAGTACTCTCTTCTGGTGGGTATCCTCTCCATTTGACGTATTACTGAGGTTTTTGGTAGTGGGTCCAGTTGCCATGTATGTATTCAACTTCATATTCCTCAGTGCGGCCTGTTTGGATGGGTGGGGGGTTTGTCTTGAGCCGTTGGTGGGGAAGCAAGTTCCCATCTTTTTTAAACAGCAGGGATTGGTGGAATACACTGTGAATCTTCCAGGAGGGGGATAGGTCTAGCTTGTAAGCAACTTCTCCAACTAGCTTAGTGATCTTGTGGGGGCCACTTTTTCTGTGGGCTAGCTTCCTACTGGGCACATGTAGGGGCACATTACGAGAGTCTAGGTATACTTCATCCCCAACTTGCAAGGATTGGCCTGGTGTCCATTTTTGGTTGGCAAATGCTTTTTAGGTTTGCACTGCATGGTTCAGATTTGTCAAGAATGTTTTTTGTGTGACATGGATCTGCTCAATCTAGGAGAGTCCAGTAGTGTTAGATTCCTTCTTGCCAATCTTGGGGTCCCAGGTGGGATCAAATCCATAGTTGGCTTTAAATGGGGATATGCCTGTAGAGACGTGGTCTTTACTGTTGTAGGTAAACTGGGCCATGGGGATAATTTTATCCCAATTGTCCTGATCAAAGTTGGCATAGTATTGAAGGTCTTGTTCAAGGACCTGGTTTACTTGTTCAGTTTGGCCTTCTGTCTGTGGGTGGTAAGAGGTAGATACACATTACTTGATTCCCAAGTCTTTCATCACTTGTGTCCAGTAGTTTGACATGAATTGGGTCCTCTGTCTGTGATGATTTCCTCTGGCGTCCCGTGTTGAGTGAGGATGTGGTCATGGAAGTGTTGGGCTGTCTCTGCTGCCGTGCAATGGGTGGTGGTTGGCACAAAGTATGCCATCTTGGTGAAGCAGTCTACTATGACCAGGATTGCATTAAAAGAGAGGGATAGGGGCAGTTCCACAATTTAGACCATGAAAAAAGATCTCCAAGGTCCATGAGGTATATCCAAGGGTCTTAGAAGTCCTTCATGTTTGTTTCTGAAAGTTTTGGTCCGCCCACAGGTCTCACATCCCTTCAGGTTCGCGCTTACTTCTTGATCCATTTTGGCCAAGCAAAGTTCCTTCTGATGCTCCAGAGAGTCTTGAGCCTACCTGGGTGTCCAGCCATCTTGGAATTGTGGTAGTCTCTCAATACGTTGATTCTGATGTCCCCTTCTGGTACAAAGATTCAGTTGTGGAGCATTGGCGTGGATCCCTTCAATGAGTAGCCTTTTTGGTAGTGGGAGCTATCCAAGGATTTGTAGAGGTCAAAGATCATGATTTTGGTGAATTCATCAAGTGTTTGGGCCCTTAGTACTTCTGGTTTGCTGGCTCTGATTTTAATAAATCCCAGGTGAATGCCTAGGCTCACTGTGTCCAAGAGGACTTGTGTGTTGTGGTCACAAGTTTCTATGTGGGTAGGCACCAGGTCAGTTCTTCTACTTAGGGCGTTGGGTACCATTTTCATCTTTCCTGGCTTGTAGTCTATGGTCAGGGTGTAGTCTGCCAGCTCTAAGGCCCATCTTCTTTGTTGTTGGTTAAGCTGGCGTGGTTTGAAGAAGTAGATCAAGTTCTTGTGGTCTGTCAGGACTTTTACTGGATATTTGGCGCCACATAGGTATTGGTGCCAATGTTTCAGGGTCTTCATTATAGCTAGCATCTCCTTGTCATATATTGGGTAGTTTCCTTCAGCAGGTAGCATCTTCTTGGTGTAATATGCTACAGGATGTATCATACTATCCCCTCCTTCCTGAAGAAGGACCCTGCCCACCACAAAGTCTGATGTGTTGGTTTCCAGAACAAATGGTTTGGAGAGGTCTGGCATGGCCAGGACAGGGGCGGAGTCAAAGGCAAGTTTCAAGGTTTCAAAGGCGGTGGTGCATTCTGGAGTCCAGGAAAAGGTGACCTTGTCAGAGCAAAGGCGGGTCAGGGGCAGGGTAATGTGAGAAATTTTTTGGATGAAATCCCTGCAATAATTAGCCAGGCTCAAAAAACTTCTCATGTCCTTTCTGCATTTGGGTACCGGCCAAGCTGTTATTACTTCTACTTATTCCTGTGCCATAGCAAAACCGCCAGTCTTCACCACTTATCCCAGGAATTCAACCTCAGTCTGAAAGAATTCACATTTCTTAAGTTTGGCGTGTAGGTTGGCTTGGGAGAGTTTTCTATTATCAGGTCCAGGTGTTGGAGGTGCTCCTCATGTGACTTGCTGTAGATGAGGATGTTGTCCAAGTATGCAACACAAAATTGGTCAAGGTATTCCCCTAGGACAGTATTGATGATCATTTGGAAAGTTCTGGGGCGTTGCACAGGACAAATGGCATTAATAGATATTTGTACAATCCATATCTGGTTTAGAAAGCCGTCTTGTACTTGTCTCTGTCCCTGATTTGGATTTGATTGAATGCATCTCTAAGGTCATTTTTTAGTACACCTGGGCTCCAGTCAGTACATCACAGAGGTTGTCAGCATTGGGGATGGGATAGCAGTTCTTCACCATAATGTCATTCAGTTTCTGGTAGTTTACGCATAGACACATCCCACCATTTTTCCCCTACAAGCAGCATGGGTGACAAGCAGGGGGCCTTTGACACTCAAATGAAACCTTTTTTGTCATATCTTTCAGGTATGCTTTCAAGGCTACTTATTTGCAGTGATTACAGCTGTATATGGGGCCGTGGTGTGGTTGGGTCCCTGGTAGCAGGTCTATGGTGTGATTGTAGATTAAATGGCTGGGTAGTTTTGTGGCTTCTTCTTCACTAAACACATGGTCCCATTTCTGTAGGGGAGTAGGTTGCATCCTGACGCTAGGTTTTATCTTTATGGTTAAGAATTTTTTGGTAGGGGTTTGGCCATGGCTCATGTAAAAGGAACAGTATCACAAGATTCAGGTTGGCCCAATGTGGCAGTTTATTTGCAATAGTTCAGGATCAGGTCATATCTATTGGACCAAGAGTCACCCAGTATAAGAGAGTGGAGTAGTCCTGACAAGAGGATCAGGGACAACAGGTACACATTGTGTCCAATTGTCAACAGAAGTTCTTGTTCATACTCATAGCCAGTGTCCAGAGAGCTGTTTTCCATGACTACTTGTAGGCTACGTTCCAAAGCCATCAAGCCTAGTTCCTTATCCAGGCTGGCGTCAATGAAGATTTCATCTACTCCTGTATCAATAAAAGCTTCAATCTGGCGCTTGTTTCCCAATAGTTTTATGGTCACTTGGATGAATTTGTAAGACTGGGAAGAATTGTTTATTTGCGCTAGTGAGATTGGGGAAGTGTTCTTCTTAGGGCAGGCTCTGGTCAAGTGGCCCGCCTTGTGGCAGTGGAAACAGAGTCCTTTGCGGTAATGTTGTTGGAGCTTTTCAGGGGTCATCCCTGTTCTTTTGGGGGTCAGTGTTTGGGGTTGGCGGGTCTGAGAGGGGCCAGCACTCTCTTGGTTCATGCTAAGGCCCTTGTACAGGGGAACTAGCTTGTCTATGCTGAGGGTGGGCAGGTGGTGCTTCAACAGGTCCTTCATTGCTAGGTTGAATCCCTTTTGGAAGATAATGGCTGCTGGTTTGTCCTCAAGTTGGGTGCAGGTTTTCAGTTTGAGGAATTTGTCAATATATGCTTAGATGGGTCAGGGGCATTGTTGTATTTCTAACAGGGAGTTCAGGGTGTAGTATCTAGTGTTGCAATCCTCCCAAGTGGCCATTAAATCAGCCTCAAACTTGGCGTAGTCCAAGCAAAATTATACGTCTTCAGCAGTGGCCTTGCCAAACCAGTCTAAGGTGTCTCCCAACAGCATAGAAGCAACCCCAAGTACCTTCTTGGTGTCACTGGCGTAGGAGGGGGATTTGGTTTGGAAGTGCAAGCAGAGGACCAGCATGGCGCGTTGGGCTTCCTCAAGTGTAAGCTTTCTCATCTGAGGTATCTCTACCTTTGTGAGGGATTGGTTTAAGATCACATTTTGCACTTGGGAGGAGTGAGCTTTATTGGCGTCAGTGGTGGTGGTGTTGGTTCTCTTTGGGTTGTTTGGGTTTGCATTCTTCCACATGGAGGAGATCAGGTTTGTGATCATCTTATAGGTGTAATAAGTGATTATCAATAAAAAACCATACAAGATGCCCCAAGAAATAACAACATCTTGGGGCTCAGGGTACCAGGTTTAATAAAGATTGCCATAGTTTCAGGGATCCAGTCTTGGGCGGCTGGCCCGTTGTTTTTTGGGGTAACTTGGGCCAGGTTTTTTGCGGGCAATACCCACCACAAGAGAGGAGTCAACTTAAAAAGGTAAGAGACAGACTTTCCCACCCAGGACCACAGGCCGGCGGCCAGGATTATAGTATCAATCACCCCTGTGAGGGTGATGTACACAATCCCAAACAGCTTACCAGTGTGTTTGGTTGGAAGATTGGGCAAGAAAGCAAGCATAGGTTTTGGGGTCATAGGCAGTTCCATGGGTATGTTATAAGCAGGGAGGTAGTTGAATTTCCCTCTGAATAACTTGGGTGTTGAGAATATCCACAGGCCTTGACAGTTGTATCTAACTGCAGATTGTATGTGGGCCAAAGGATCAAGTTTGAATATCTTTTCCGGAGTATATTCCTTGTACTCAGGTTTCAAATGGTAGTTGGTGAAATGGACAGGGCTAAAGGGTACACCTGGGGGACAGGAAACTGCGGGCAGTGGGGCAGGAGGACCGGGAGATCTTGTACTGAATTGGTAGATGGCAAATACAAAATATGGCAATGGCTGTGTGAGTCAAAATAACAGAACCTTTTATTAAAAATGGCAATATGGTTTGAGCACGGGATCTATAGGTATATATAGCATCCTGCCTTCAAACTTAGTGTTTCCCATAAGGGTTTCATCAAAATATTGGGGAAAATGCAGGCGGGTGGCCAGAAGGCCTGGGTGTGGGTGCGGCAAAATGGCACCTTGGCTGGGTGTTCTCTCATTGGTCAGACTGTCCAAATTGGCCACCTGATTTTCTTGATTTTTGGCTGTGATCACAAGGTTGGGCCTAAATTTTGTGATTTCCCTTAGCAGGGGGATTTGATTGGTTAACCAAGAGGCCTTCAGATTCATGAAGTTCACAGAGGAACTTTTTCTGCCTCCATTAGGCATTTGAGACACTCCTCTTTGGCCACCATTGTAATTGAATCTGCACTGGTATTCTTGCTTTGGGACTTAGCAGGAGTTTTAGCTTGCGGAGGCTCAATCTCAGGAAAACACAGTTGGGCGGGCCCTTGGTCCAAGGGCCCAGCAGCCCGCAGGAATATAGGTTCAGGGTTTGAATCCTGCCCTTGGGCCCAGGTTTCCCAGGGTGTTGAATTGTCAATCCTGGAAGCGCTGATTAGGACTCTGATTGGCCCATGTTGATCATGAGGAATCTCCAAGAAGGGTTCCCACTTGGCACACCAATGGACATTCAAGAGAAGGTCCTTAAAATCAAATATCTGTTCAAAAACGTATATGGAAGGCTAACCAAATACTCCAAAATAATGACACTGTACCTTACATCCTTTCAACCCAAAATATTGACAGAATCCCTTTATATCACAGAGATCTGGGACACAACTGTAGCAGAAACTTGCATGAATATCTCAAGACATGCTACTGGTAGACCAACATGCTTGATGATATTAAGGAAGTACTGGAACAATACAAAGTCTGTGAGAAGTAAGCCCAAACTAAGGTACCACACAAGTCATTAATACCAGTATCAATCACACAACCCTTCAAGGCGTGATTGCTTGATATTGTGGGGCCAATGCCTGGCAAGAACAAAGGCAAAAAATACATCATAATTTTGTAACTGTGCTGTTTTAGAAAAGTTAAAAGGGGGAAAATATTTGGAAACTAGATAATTATCTTTATTGGGAGATAACAATTATATAGTGGTAGTGAATCCATGGATAATAGGAACATAAGTGCTGGTCACATGGTTGGATGGGAAAGGGGGTGGCTTGATCCTGTTAGTGAGTCAAGCGCTAAACCAGGCCATCCACTGTGTAGGATCCTTATCTGTTCATCTTGTTGGATTTGGTAATTTGAGTCAACTTCTTAGTTTGGCTCCAAGTAACCGGGTAATTGGGTTGCGGGTCACAAACCCGCTTGGTTGGAACCTTGCTGGCGGGTCAAGCCTGCAGTTTTGACACCCCCTGCTGAAGGTTGGCATCCTCTGGAGATAGGTTGTTGGGGAGCTTTTCAGGAACCCAAGCGCCATACTAGACTAGTTGTTGTTTGGTGGCAGGTAGGGCGGCCTCACATTGTTTTTTTTGTGCCTTATAAGGTCTGAGGCAATCATGGTGGAGGACTTTGTCTTTTTTGCACTTTCTGAGTCCTTGCATAAGGTAAGTGTTATTGTTGTTTACCTTTAGGATGATTTCCGGCCCCATTTTTTGGGTTGTAACTTGGACTTGTCAACGTTCATGACCCACCTTCATCCCCAACTTCATGTCTGTTGTGGATGGGGACAAAGGTCTTCTGCCAATGACCCTCTTCTTTCTCTGCATTTCCTTTTTTTGCTTCTGCAACATGGGGATCTGAGCGTGGGGGGACTTTGCTTGGGGTTTTCAGCTTAGGTCCTGTCAATGCTTGAATGATATTTGGCTGTGTGCTGTATACCAGTTCAAACAGGCTCTTCCCAGTGGATCTGTTCACGCGGGTTTGACACACAATTAGCGCAGTGGATAGCTGTTTATGCCAGTCCTCAGGCTTGCCGGCAGTGTGTTTGGCCAGGGCTTGCACGAGGCTATCATTCAGCCTCTCAACTCGCCCATTGGCCTGTGGGTGGTATGGTGTAGTTACAGTGTGTTTGACCCCACTCTTTGCAAGGTATATGTTGGTGTTTTTGGAGGTCAATTCTTTTCCCCCATTGGTTATCAGGAGTTCTAGCTTTCTGAACTTGCTGATTATCTCTTTGCCAATGAATTGACGTACATTGTTGCCCGTGTGGGACTTTACTGCTTGGGCTACTGGCCAACGTGCTGTGAAGTCAATGGCTGTGATGATGTATTTCTTATCATTGTGTTTCCCTGGCATGGGGCCAACAATGTCAACAGCCCATACCTTGAAAGGTAGATGTGTGCAATGGGAAGTACTGACTTTGGTGGGGTTTCACTTTTGGAAAACTTTTTGCATACTTCACATTGTTCCAGCACTTCTTGGATGTTGCAATACAAGGTTGGCCACCAGGCCTTATGTTTGAGGAACTTGTAGAGGTTTTGGCTCTTGGTATGGCCAAGGTCTTGGTGGTAACGCAAAATAGTGTTCACTCTTTGATGTGTGGGAATGTAGGGAATGGTTGTGCCATCAGCCATTTTTCTGTTTAGGGTCCTGTATACGTCAGCAAACAGGTGCTCATTTTTGATGAATGTTTCCTTTGTAATGTTGGTTGTGCCAAGAGGGAATCCTTTGTTCTTTGTCTGTAGTACTAAGAGAAGCCAGTCTGGGTCAAGCCCATTTTCCCCTCTTGAGGCACAGACATACAGGCGGGAAAGGGCATCTGCCATGGTAAGCTTGGCTCCAGGCTTGTACTGGATGAGCATGTTGAATATCTCTAAGAGCTCCATCCATTTGGCTTGTCTACAGGATAAATTTTCCTGAATCTTGAAATAGATGAGCAACTTGTGGTCTGTCAAGGCGGTGAACTCCTCTTGGCACTCCAGATAGCAACACCATTTAACTAGGCAGTGTACAATTGCCAACAGTTTCTTGTCGTGTATCAGGTAGCAGCATTTGCCATCTTTCAGCTTGCGTGACTCATAGGCCACAGGAAGGAAATCACTGTGTCATTCTTAATTTGAAGTACTACGCCAATGGATGTGTCAGAGGCGTCGGTTTCCAATTGGTATTCTACATTGTGTTTGGGGTACTAAAGGATGGGCACCTTTGTGATTTTTTCCTTAAGGCGTCAGAAACAGAGGTCGCGCTGGGGAGTCCACACAAATTTGGATTTGGCGCCAGTTATGGCGGACAGCGGTGCAGTCAGCAAACCACAATTGGGTATGAAACGTTGTACGTAAGCCACCATCCCTAGAAAGGTACAAAGTTCTGACTTGTCCTTGGGTGGTGGCATCTTGCAGATGGCCTGGATCTCCTGGTCATCAGGTTTAATGCCATCTTTTGAAACTATGTGTCCCAAGAAGGGTAGTTGTTCACAGAAGAACTGGCATTTGGAGGGTTTGGCTAGCAACTTGTGTTGCGCTAGGGTGGCAAAGACTGCTTCCAGATCCAAATGATGTTGTTTGACTGACAGGCTGTAAACTATGATCTTGTCCAAGTAGACCAGGGCACACTTGCCAATGTGCAGGGCAAAGACTTCATCATGAAGGTTACAAAGGTTGACGGCGTGTTGGTCATACCAAAATTGAGCACTACACACTTGTACAAGCTGTACTTGGTGCAGAAGGCTGTTTTAGGAATGTCTTCCTCTTTGATGCGGATCTGTTTGTAGCCTGCCATAAGGTCAATCTTGGAGAAGACTGCAGCACTGCCAAGGGCATCAAAGAGGTTGTCAATGAGTGGCAGTGGGTAACAATTCTTAATAGTGACTTTGTTTAAGACTTGGTAGTCTGTAACTAGTCAATTTTCTTGAGATTCTCCTGTTTTTCCAAGGTCTCAGTGATGCGTACAAAGACATGGTTGCACAGGAGTTGATCCACGGAGTCAGGGTAGATTTGGTTGTTGACTCCTTCACGTTTGATGGTCAGTACCAAGTTATCCAGTCCACATGAGGGTTGTTCTTTCTCAATCAGTTGAGTCCCAGTACAATGTCAAACTTGGGGAAGTTGATGACAGGGTCCTGGATGGTGGAGTGCAGGTTTTCTAGCATAACAGAGAAGGGGGAAGATTCCTGTGTCACAGCAATGTGATATTCATCAACTAAACCACGTTTTTAATCTGCAAAGGATTAGTGGCTAACTTGAACTTGTCAACAAAGCTACTATTGAATAGGGTTTGATCTGCACCCAATTCCAGGAGCGCAGAACCTGTATAACTGCAGAAGCGGAAAGGATAGGACAGCAGTTTATTTGGGTATCTGGAAATGGTGTATAGTACTGGATCCTCCAAGGGTACTTGAACCATGGGGCATTGGTCCATGTCCTCTGGGTGATACTCATTGTTGGGAGAGTTGGGTTTAGTCTGGGGAGAGCTTGGCTTGCTTAGTGCTCTCCCCGGGCTTTTCCCTTGTCTTGGTTATCTTAAGTGGTTGCCACGCGGAAATGGGTCCTGTTTTATTGGCAATTATTCCCATTCCTGTGTCCATTTGAACCAGGGGGTTTGTGGCTGGTTTTGCCATTACTGTTGCCAGGGGGTAGTCTGTTGGAATGCCTTCTTTTATGTGAGTCCTTGGGTCTCTCTCTTTCCTGTTTGTGCCTTGTAAAGAGTGTTGGAGGTTTGTTCTGCCTTCTCAGCTTCATAGTATAGGCTTTGCAGGTTGGTTACTTGATCCAGGTTCACGTGTCTCATTACATGCAACTTAAGAGCGTTGTAGTACATGAGATTTGTGGCTGGGTTATCAAAGACCATATCAGCGGGTGCACATAGGCGGAGTTCCTTGTAAGTGTGGGTGAGTTCCTTTACAGTGCCAGTCTGAGCCAGGTTCTTTACTTGTCAAATGATCATGAGTGTTGTGTCTTTCAGCACAAATCTTGCCAAGAAGTCCTGTTTGAAAGTGTCCCAGTTCTTCTTGGTGTGTTCCTTGTGCCACTTGTTGCACCAGGTACCAGCATCATATGTGAGTCGGATGGAGATCTCTGCAATCCAGAATTTCTGTGGGCATTTCATCTGAGCTAGCTTGCTTTGCGCAGATTGAATCCAGATGGCGGTGTTGTCATTGTTGGCTCCTGCAAAAGGTTCCAAGGCGGCGCTTTAAAGTCTCTGGGATACGTAGGCAGGCATTGTATTCTTGTCAGTTGTTTGCGGCATGGATGCAGGGGCTTGAAAGAAACCTTGAGCAGACATGGCATTGAAGGCAGGTAGTGGGATCACCGTATTCTGGTATAGGATAAAGCCATCAGGTTTTGCGGTACCAGGAGTGTACGGGGTCCAGTCAGGCAGGAGGCCAGACATGATTTTGTCAAGTATTTGTTGGCCGCAGTGTGTGCGGGAAACAGGCGGAATTTTTCAAGATAAGGTAGGATGGAGAACCTACTTCTGATACCAATGTTGTAACTGTGCTGTTTTAGCAGAGTTACAAGGGGAAAAATATTTGGAAACTAGATAATTATCTTTATTTGGAGATAACAATTATATAGTGGTAGTGAATCCATGGGTAGGAGGAACATAAGTGCTGGTCACACGGTTGGATAGGAAAGGGGGTGGCTTTATCCTGTTAGTGAGTCAAGCGCTAAAACAAGCCATCCACCGTGTAGGATCCTTATCTGTTCATCTTGTTGGATTTGGTAATTTGAGTCAACTTCTTAGTTTGGCTCCAAGTAACCGGGTAATTGGGTTGCAGGTCACAAACCCGCTTGGTTGGAACCTTGCTGGCGGGTCAAGCCTGCAGTTTTGACAATAACACCTATTCATTATGCAACCAGGTGGCCTGTAGCACAAGCTACAAAAAGAACACAAAGGAAAAGATGTGAGATGGTTTATTGGCAAAGATATCAGCTAAGTTTGGAAAACCTGACTGTGTGACACATATGGAGGCACCAAACTTAAGGCCATTAACACCAATATCTGCCTTCACAAAAATGAAATAAAATACACCACAGCCAGTCCCTATCACCCACAAGAAAATGAAATAGTAGAACAACTAAACAACTCGTTAGTAGAGGCCCTCAGTAAGTTATCTGCTAACAATTCAAAAGCCTGGGTCAACATGCTACCAACAGCAACATGGTGTGTAGAACAAAGTCAATTGTAACACAGGCAAAAGCCTGTATGAACCGGCCTATGGGAAGATGCCCGCCCTTGTTAGCACTACAGCAGGACCATAGTTACCTATACTAAAAAGGTGATAGATGCCAGTAATCTTAACATACAGCATGCTAGGAAAGACCAGGAAGACATGGAACGTAAAAGGATCAAGCAAGAGACAATCCCACTGCAACAAGAAAGATTCCAAGTTGGGGACAAAATCTGGTTTTCAACCACAATCAACATAAGTTGAATCCAGGGTTAAGTGAGCAGGCATTGTCATGGAGGTCAAACCCAACAATACCTACCTCATCAAAGGAATTAGTGCTTGAACTGAATTTAAACTCATGTACCATGACCAAATCCGCCTGTGCAAAGCAAGAATAGCTAAACATAACTCCAGAATCCATGTTCCCAACGCCAAACTAGATCAATACCAAGCCTGTATCCCCGACACTCTCAAGAGAATTCCCAAGGTTCCACCTTCCAGCACCCCAGGGGGAGATGTTGCAACATCTTTGATTATACCCTCTTGGGAAATTAACGCCCCAAATAGCTCACTAAATGAGTCACCAAATGGCTCATCAACTGATAATTAAGCTGGTGGCACTACTATAATTTGACCATCTATTACAGGGATCAAACAATCCAGATCCTAAGCGGAACACAACTTTAATAAGCCTTGTGAATTAAGAAGAACATTACTCAGATAATCCCCATGACCATCATGATGTATATGGACAGTATGTGGCTTCCCATGATACTATATAATATCCTATATTCATATCAAATAAAGTATCATTTTCTTCTTGATTTCCCCCTTTATCTCGTTCATTATACTTCCCAGAAGTATATACTTGCCACTGAAATAGTGTTGGTTGACAAAAAGTTTATGAAACCTCCTAACTACACTGCTAGCAAAGAAAAGCCAAGCCATTTATCCTTCAGACAATATTTTTTCCTGTGAGAAAATGCCTAAACAGCAGACTCAACCCTCAGCTAGGTTCCAATTAAGCAGGTTTGTGACCTGCAACCCAACTTCCCAGTGACTCATAGCCAAACTAAGAAGTTGAATTGAATTTCCCAATCCAACAACATGAACAAATGATTATCCCTTACAATGAATACCTTGATTTGGCCTTGACTCATTACTAGGATTAAGCCACCCCCTTCATCATTCAACCAAATGATCAACACAATCCTGTTCCTATTACCAACAATTCACAATGACTTTATAATAAAAATCTATCAATAAAGAATATTATCTAGTTTCCAAATATTTTTCCCCTTGTAACTATGCTAAAACAGAACAGTTACAACATTGGTAGCAGAAGTAGGGTTTACATCCTACTTTATCCCTAAAAATTGTGCTTGTTGTCTGTACTTGCCGCAGTCAAAAAATCTACAATGGAATTACGTCTGGCCTCCCAATAGACTGGGTGCTGCACACACCTGGTACCAAAATACCCAACGGGTTGGTGCTGTACCAGAACATGGTGATACCGCTTTCCCCCTAATGCCTTGTCAGCACAAGGTTTCTTCCAAGCACCTGCTGCTGACCCCCAAGCAACAGTTGAAATCATTGTTGTGTTCTGAGGCGTGGCACAGACACACAACGGGGAATCCTAACCTTAGGATTGGATTTGTACTAAGTCTCAGTTAGATGACAAGGAAGGCAATAGCCTTTACCTTGCGGCCCTGGATGAATAATATCTACTAGGCGTGGCTAGAGAGAGGCGCGGAAGTACAGAGACACAAAGACAAAAATGTGAATAGAACTTAATTTTTTATTGGTGAATATTAAATGGAATATATAGTGGTTAGGAATACCACAAAACACTACCAGTACGGTAGGATCACTTACCACAAGCATGAGTGAGGCAAGTGAGTTGCGCAGAGTCAGGAAACCAAACAATCATATTTCCTGAAGCAGAAGCCAGTTCATTTTGAGATTAAAAAGCAAAAGCAAGAGATTTGTCTTTTAAATGGCCAAACAAAGGCAAAATCAAAACATGGTGAATGCCGTTATTCATGACATTGCCCCCTCTAGATTGGCCTTTGGGGGGTGATACTTACGGAGGAACTTGGCGTGTACGCAAGCAAAAGGGCAACCACTAGAGAGGAGCTTTACAGTGTACTCAGATCCCTGCTTGAAAGTCACCTCTAAAGGACTGATCCACAGGGAGTCCAGTTTGTGCGCGCGCCCACTCACACGGTGTTGATAGTATAAGACATGGTCACCAACAGCAACTCAGGCAAGGGGGAGCACCCAGCAATGTCAAGAGAGAGCTTGAGCATCTTAGTCTTATATGCAGAAGTGTAGGCAGTGGCCTGTATATCAATGATGCGGTTGACTAAGTCTTTGATGTAGTCGTCAGGGTTCATGGCCTTATCAGAGGAGAGTAGAGGAACCCCCAAGAGCAACAGAGTGGTGGCTTCACGCCCATACAACATGCAAAGGGGGAGTATCCTGTGACCCAATGCTTGCTCAGACAATAGGCAAAGAGTTCAGCAGGTAAGTATAGATCCTAATTGACAGCGTCAGAGTAGGTGAGTTTCCTCATGATGGAAACTAGTGTTGAGTTGGCACGCTCAACTGCCTCATTAGTGGAAGATTTATAAGGGGCAGAGAAAGACTGGTGAGTTCCTAGAGCTTCAACAACAGAGGTTACAAGTTTGGCATTGAAGTTGGTTCTGTTGTCTGATAACAGCACTTGAGGACAGCCATGGCGGTAGAAAACATCCTGCAGCAGGAAGGGAGTGGTAGTCTTAGCAGTGATGTCTTTAGTAGAGCGAGCTTCTACCCACTTGCTGAATTGGTCAATGGCAATCAGGATAAAGCGGCATCTGGAGCGTGAGCGGGGGAGAGGACCTACAGCATCAATGCTGACAGTGTGAAAGGCATGTTGAGGGGGGACTGATTTGAACTCGTGGGAAGCAGTTCAGGGCCTCTGAAGTTGGCAGTCATGGCAACTAGCTATGACATCTCGGATCAACAGGCAAAGATTCTCCCAGAAGTAATTCTTCTGAAGCCAGTCAAAGGTCTTGGCAATACCTCCATGGCCAGTTTCTTTATGAGCTTGCAACACCAAGGAGAGGCAAAGACTGGGGCGCACATATGGCAGATATTGACCCTGCACCTTCTTGAAGAGTTGGATGTTGCGTATGAGGGTGTCTTCAGACAATTTGGACAGGGCAAGTCAAAACTCTTCTGTCTCACTTTCCCAGGAAGAAGGGTAGCCAATTAGCTTGTATATGCGGTCTGCCTCAGCAGGATGTAGGACAAGGATGGGCATTTGGGACAATCCATCAGTGTTCTGATGTTGAGTTCTGGGGCAATGGAGCACAGTGAAATCATAACCTTGCAGGCAGAGAGCCCGTCTGGCTAAGTGTCCTTCAGGCTCCTTAAGTTGTTGTAACCATTTGAGCAAAGCGTGGTCAGTGACAATAGTGAAATGGGTATCATACATGTAGTGGCGGAATTGTTTGACTGCATGCAGCACAACAAGGCACTCCTTCTATGTAACGCTATAATTCTTTTCATGCTTATTCAGCACACAGGAAGTATAGGCTACAGGGTGGTCCACACCTTTATTGTTGAGCTGAGCCAAGATAGCCCCAATAGCAAGGTCACTAGCATCAGTATATAGGATAAGTTCCTTATTGTAATTGTGGTACACTAAAATTGGTGCTTCTTTGAGTTTCTGCTTTAGAGTCTCAAAGGCTTGCTGTTGGCTGGCGGTCCATTTGAAAGGGACATTACGCAATAGTTGGACCAGGGGTTTGCTAGTATCAGCAAAATCAGGGATGAATTGTCTATAGTAACCCATCATGCCCAGAAAGACTTGTACTTCTTGGAGGTTGGTGGGCGGAAGCATTTTGTTGATGGCTTCAACCTTCTTGGTCATGGGACAAATTCCCGTTTGGGTTACTTCATGGCCCAGGAATTCAAGGCGCTCTTTAAATAAAGCACACTTAGAGGTCTTTAACTTGAGGCCAGCTTCTTGGATCATTATGAACACCTCTTTAAGATGGGCTAGGTGATCTGTAAAAGTTGCGCTGAAGACTGTTATATCATCTATGTAGACTAAGACACACAACAACTTCAAATCATGCAGGATGGAATCCATGGCCCTCTGGAAAGTTGCCGGGGCATTACAGAGCCCTTGCGGCATGCGGGTAGGTTCAAACAATACTTCTTATGTGATGAGTGCAGCCTTCTGACGGTCTTCAGGAGAGAGGTAAACTTGCCAGTAGCCACACACCAAATCCATGGCAGAGAAAAACTTAGAACCTCCAAGGCGTTAAAGAGCGTCATCAATGCACGGTAAAGGATAGGAATCTTTCTTGGTTAGAGAATTCAACCTTTGATAGTTCATCATAATCTGGTGCCCTCCATCCTTTTTCTTTAAGATGAGCAGAGAAGAAGCCCAGGGACTTTGAGAGGGAGCTAGCAGTCCAGCATCCAGCAGTTGTTTGAGCTCCCTAGAAACCTGCGCATCTTCCACTTGGCTGTGGCAGTATGGCTTGGCACAAAAGGGGGGAGCATCTCCTGTGTCAATCTGATGAATCACACCTTTAGCTAGCCCATAATCAGTACTAACTTTAGCAAAGATGTCTGAGAACTGGTATAGTAAATCAAGCACCTCTTTCTGTTGAACCGGGGACAACTGAGGGAAGTCTTGGGCAGTGAACAGAGATAGGAAAAGAGGCTTATCTTTGGGTAGGTTAAAGTCTTGAAACGTTCCAAAAGGGTGAAGAGACAAAACGTCAGGAGCATTTAACAAGTTTCCATAACCAATGACCTGTCCTCTGGATACTGTCATAGGAAGCGCAGTAAGGTTGGCAACTAGTAATTGAACAGGATCCTTGTGGGAAACGTCCAGAATTCCAGGACAAAGGTAAGGCTTTTTATGTCCCAGCAAAGGAGGGGAGTAAAGCTCCAAGAAAGTTTGTTCAGGTAGTCCATATGATATCTGGGAGTCTAGGATAGCCTGAGAGCCTGGGGGGATGGTGATAGCAGACGTGGCCATGAGAGGGATTCCCTCAGTTGCAGGACAAGCCATGGGAGGACACTTCATGTTGGTGGAATGGGTTTGGTACTTTAGGGTGAAAACTCCAGTGGGGTACACCAGAGTACATGTCTTTAAACGTTTACCAGGAACTTTGATTGGCTCCTCAAAGATCAGAGGGGCTTCATACCCTAGGATAGAAAGATAACCATCCTTTAGGTTGATGATCCCATTATATTCCCAAAGGAACTGGGTACCAACCAAAAGTTCATAGCTCTCATTTTCTAGAACAACAGCCGGCATAGCCAACAGGAGTTTACCAAATTACATTGGTAAGGCAGAGTACGCACTAATGGCACAAGTCATGGAGAGACCAGCAGTGTCATAGGATTGATGGTAGTTGAGATCAGGGGTCAGCTTAAGTTTCTTCACCAGTTTAGAAGAAACAACGTTGGCAGGAGAACCGGTGTCCAGGACGGCTTTGATCTTGATCTTCTGGATAGATATCTCTACTCAGGTGGTGATGTGTCCAAAGGGAGGCAGAACAGCCAAGATATCCTGCGCCTCAGCTAGTTCCTTGTCCCATTTCTCAATCATGCATTGTAGTCCCAGAAACTCCTTATATACAGTTTGGAGAGGGAGTGAGACAGATACATTCTTGAAAACAGCGTCTGCAACTTCAGCGGCTTCTTCTGATGATTCCACTAATACAGGGGACCGTTTTGCCTGAGTAAGATAGGGGCAAGAGACAACTGCTTTGGCCTCAGACAAGGGCTTGGTGGTAGTTGTAGTCTTCCCAGATCATAGCTTGTATAGAACAGCAATAGTTTCAGGGACAGCAAGGACAGAATATCCATACATGTTGGGGTCTTTAACATCAAATTTATCCACATCAGAATCATTGAAATGTCATGGAACAGAAGGAGGATAGGAGGAGCCTTGTCATCAACAGGCTTGGAGTCAGTAGCAGGCGGGGGTGTAGGAGGAGCCTGGGAAGAATTGTCAACCGAGAGCGTCTCTGCCTCTAGGTTGACTGTTCTTTTCCCGACTGATCCTTGGGATCAGCTCCTTCAACCCGCAGATTGGTGCAGACACAAGAGTGGTGGCCTATCTGACCACAGTTGTGGCAACCTTGACGTTGAGGAGGATTTTGGGAGTTCATAGTGAGGATACAAGGGCTGCGAGAAGAGGAGCCAGAGTTGGAAGCAGCACAACTTTCCCAAACAACTTCCCCAGAATGGGTAAGATGCATATCTTGGAGCAGCGTCTTTATACTTTTCATGGAGGACAGCATAGCCTTGTGGGCCTTAAAATAGAGGAATGGGAGTTGATTCACCTTGAGGGCCTGGGTGCAGGCCATATATGCTTCATGCATCATCAACTGTCTGCTTGTTATTAATTGTTGTCCCACCATGTAAAATCTGTTGGCAAATTCAGCTAATGTCTCCTTGGGCTTGAAGGATATGTGCATGAAAGCATCCTTTTTCACCTCCATCCTAAGATCACCACCAAAATTGTCAATCAGGAGCTGTTTCATGTCCTCCCAGGTCTCAATGGAGGGCAGCTCTGGTACAACTACCTCTTGACAGGTTGGGTGTAGGCAAACCAGAATATGTTCTTTCTTAACTTCATCTGATGCTTGTCTCATAGCAGTCTTGTAAATAGTTAAGAAAGCTATGATAGTCAAGGTTTTAGGATCAAAGACTTGTTTAAAAGTAGGCTTGAAGTGTTCCTTGGGAGCTGGACCACCATTGCTGCTGCCAAGTACATTTATGCGCAGGGAGAACTCAGCTTCAGATTTGGAGGGGGTTGTCTAGCCCATAGTTGGCAAACACTTTCTTCAAGGGTTGTCAGATTCTCAGTAGTTCTGGCACCCATAGTGTTGGCTAGAACAGTCTGTTGTTCAGTAATATCTAGGCGTTTCCCTTGGGTAGTGACAACTGTGGAGAGCTCAGCCAGTTGCAAGGTAAGGGATGGCCCCACTGATAGGCAAGGAGTGAATCTGTTGTTTACTGAATCAATCAACTCACTCATCTCCTGTACGTCCCTGTCCAACTCAGTTTGGTCTTGTTTCAAATGATCCATCTCATTAGCTAGGGAAATCAACTCTCTGGCACAGTGGATTTGAGGAGCCCCTGCCAAGCCAGGACAACAGCCATCCTCCTTGTTAACCCCAAGTGGACTAGCAGCAACTGTTACTACCTCACGTAAAGCAGCAACTTCTTGCTGTAGTTCAGCGACCTGAGCAGTCAGTGCAAGAACCTGGGGATCAGGTTGAGGCATTTCAGTAGAACGTCCTTGGCTACAAGTGGAAGCACGTAATTCCTGGATGGCTTCACAGATTTTCTGCTCTCTGTCCACCAGATCATTGGCAGGAGGAGAAGGCGGAACATCAGGTTTGGGAGTAGACAGCTCATTCACCTGACTCTGAAGTTTGGTGATAGCTGTGGCAGTGGTAGCTCTCTCT
The DNA here is from genome assembly GCA_014839935.2 of Entomophthora muscae. Lineage (NCBI taxonomy): Eukaryota > Fungi > Entomophthoromycota > Entomophthoromycetes > Entomophthorales > Entomophthoraceae > Entomophthora > Entomophthora muscae. The sequence continues at coordinate 186,603 of QTSX02005093.1, read as the reverse complement.
TGACCAAATTCTGCACTGAGCTCATTTAGACCTTGGGCTGCAAGGTCAGCTACCTGTTGCAATTTCTCAAAGGAATAGACACTAAATAGATTGAGCTGTTGCACTAACCGCTCAAAGTTGGAGAGATAAGCGTTTAGGGTGGAGTCTACTTGAGTTTGCCAGGGTTGTTCTAACTGGTGAAACTCATGTAGTTGCTCCCTAGCGTACTCAGGGATGGACTGGAACATTTTCTTGATGGAATTGACTAAACGTGTTTGAGATGTGACCAAATCACGCTGATTGTCAGATATCAGGGAGAACAGAGAATGAAACCATTGTTGGTAGGCAACAAACTGGTCCCAATGATGGGTAACAGCTGCTTGTAGAGACAAGATTTCTTGAACGTGGAGTCCCAACACCATTTGATGATGGGCTAAGGCAGGCTGTACAAAGGATGACAGCAGGTGTTCAGCAGAGCCAGCTGCTGAGAGGAGATGTTGTGGAAACTGAGGGGCCACAATTAACTCATAGTATTTGCCACGGCTAAACTGTAGCTGAAGGCAAGGGATGGCCCTGTCCCAAGCTATCCCAAGGGCTACTGCCATGACTTGTTCCAAGTCAGGGGTACCCATAAGGTAAGCAACCAAGTGGGGACCATTCCCAAGGTTCAGTACAGTAGGGACAATAAGCGGGTTGGTGATGTCTTCCTCAATAGGAGGGCTGGTAATTTCAGGCAAGGTTGACTCCTGAATAGGCGGAGGCAAGGGACCTGCAAACATAGATGCAAAAGGGATAACCAAGGGGCTTGCAGCCCTTGTAGTGAGCACCATTTTTGTTGTGTTCTGAGGCACGGCACAGACACACAACAGGGCATCCTGACCTTAGGATTGGATTTGTACTAAGCCTCAGTTAGATGACAGGGAAGGCAATAGTGTTTACCTTGTGGCCCTGGATGAATAATCTCTACTAGTTTTGGCTAGAGAGAGGCGCTGAAGTACAGAAGACACAAAGAAAAAAATGTGAATAGAACTTAATTTTTATTGGTGAATATGAAATGGAATATATAGTGGTTAGGAATACCACAAAACACTACCAGGACGGTAGGATCACTTGCCACAAGCATGAGTGGGGCAAGTGAGTTGCGCAGAGTCAGGAAACCAAACAATCATATTTCCTGAAGCAGAAGCCAGTTCATTTTGAGAGTCAAAATCAAAAGCAAGAGATTTGTCTTTGAAATGGCCCAACAAAGGCGAAATCAAAACATGGTGAATGCCGTTATTCACGACAATCATTATGCTTTCCATGTAGCCCAGAGACTTTGAAGCATCAGCTTAAAACCATTTTCTAGATCCAATGACAACAACATCACAGCATGGATTCAATCTGCCCAGAGTAAACTGGCACAAATGGAATGCCTGCAGCACTTCTGGATTGCAGAGATCTCCATTTGACTTACGCACAATGCAGGTATCTGGTGCAACAAGTGGCACAAGTATCATGTTGAGAAAGACTGGGACACCTTCAAGAAGAACTTCTTAGCAAGGTTTGGACTGAAAGACACCACCCTCATGATCATACACCAAGTGAAGAATCTCACCCAAACAGGCACAGTAAAGAAGCTCACTCAGGCATACAAAGAACTCCGTCTATGTACCCCTCAGACATGGCCTTTGACACCCCAGCCACTCATCTCATGTACTATGACGCACTCAAGTCTCACATGATAAGACACGTCAACCTGGACCAAGTGACTAACCTTCAGATCCTTTATTTCAGGGCAGAGAAATCATAACAAACGTCCAATGCTCTCCACAAAGCACAGACTGGGAAGAGAGAGCGGTCTAAGGACTCTCACCCAGCTGGACGCTCCAACTGCCCTCCACCTGGGAACAATAATAACAGCAATAACTCAAACCAAAAACCCTCTGGCTTTTAAAATGCCACAACAACAGGAACAATGGACAGTCAAATTGTACCCACTTCTGAGTCATCACCACCAAAGACAATCAGGATAAGGGAAAAGCCTGAGGAGAGCACTAAGCAATCCAAGCTCTCCCCGCACAACTCCAGACTTGCCCAGCAATGAGTACCAACCCAAGGATGTGGATCAGTGTCCAATGATCCAGGTGCCCTCAGAAGATCTAGTACTTTACATCAACTCCAGACATCCCAATAAACTGATGTCTCATCATTTTTGCTTTTGCAGATACACTGGCTCAGCGCTCCTGGACTTGGGTGCAGATCAAACACTTTTTAATAGTAACTTTGTGGACAAGTTCAAGCTAACCACTAATCCTTTGCATATTAAGAACATGGCTTTAGATGATAAGCATCACATTGCTATGACACAAGAGACTTCTCCCTTCTCTATTAAACTAGAGAACCTACACCCCATCATTCAGGGACCTGTTGTTGACTTCCCCAAATTTGACATTGTACTTGGACTGGACTGGCTACAAAAGATTAACCCCACATAGATTGGGTCACCTCAGTATTGACCATCAAGTATGAAGGAGTCAACCACCAGATATACCCTGACTCAGTGGACCAACTTCTATGTGACCACGTCTTTATGCACATTACAGAAACTCTTGACAAGAAGGAGAACCTCAAGGCAATTATCTGGGACTCCTGCCAGCACAAGAATATACACTTTATAGACCACCAAGACACCACCACGCCTCAGGATTGTGAGTTTTCTGGACCACCATCCAGAAATATTCAAAGAGGCTCTACCAGGTTTACCACCACAAAAACACATACAGCACTCCATCAAACTCAAGGGAGCTGTACTCAAGGCGTGACCCATCTACCTCCTTACCCCAAATGAGGACAACACACTGTGTGCTTACCTCAAAGAAGCATTGGAAAAAGGACTTATCTGCCCCTCAAAGTCTCATTTTGGTGCTGTTGTATCCTTTGTGGAAAAGAAAGATGGGACTATTTGACAGCTTACATATTATCAAGCCCAAAAAAAGTTACTATCAAGAATTTTTACCTGCTTCCACTTATTGACAACCTCTTTGACGCCTTGGGTGGGACAACTGTCCTCTCCAAGATTGACCTGAAAGCAGGCTACAATCATTTTTGTATCAAGGTGGAATACATACCCAAGACAGCTTTCTGTACCAAGTATAGGTCATAAGAGTGTGTTGTGCTCAACTTTGGGATGACAAACAAGCCATCAACCTTTGTTATCTTTATGAACAAGCTCTTTACCCCCACATTGGCAAGCACACACTGTTATACTTAGAAAACATTATTGTCTATAGTTCATTGGTGGAACAACACCATAGAGATTTAGAGGCAGTCTTTGCCACCCTAGTGCAACATAAACTGCTGGCTAAACCCTCCAAATGCCAGTTTTTCCTCAAACAGTTACCCTGCCTGGGACACATAGTTTTGAAGGACAGCATCAAGTCTGACAATCAGAAGATTCAGGTCATCTGCAAGATGCCACCACCCAAGGAAAAGTCTGAACTATGTACATTCTTGGGGATGGTTGTCTACATCCAACAATTTATCACAACTTTAGATCCTGACAGCACCCATGTTGACCATAACTGGTGCCAAATCCAAGTTTGTATGGACCCCCAACATTACCTCTGTTTCCGGGGTCTAAAGGAAAAACTTACAACCACCCCCATTCTACAGTACCCTAATCAAGACATAGAGTACCAAATGGAGACATATGCCTCTGATGCGTCCATTGGGGGAGTACTGCGGACCAAGAACACCAATGGTGACTTCCTACCTGTAGCCTACAAGTTGCGCAAACAGGAAGACTGCAAATGATGCTGCCTCATCCAAAACAAGGAACTATTGGAAACCATGCACTGTCTTATCAAGTGGTGCTGCTACCTGGAACGTCAAGAGGAGTTCATCACTCTAGCGGACCATAAGCCCATAATATACTTCAAAACACAAGCCAACCTATCCAGCGCCAGGCGCCCTGAATGGAGCTTCTCAAAAGGTTTAACATGATCATCCAATATAAGCCATTACCCAAACTTGCCATGGCAGATGCACTCTCTTGCTTTTATGTTAGGGCCACAAGAGGGGAAAACAGTCTTGAGCCAGAATGGCCCCTCCTGGTACTCCAAATAAAGGACAAAGGCTTCCATCCAGGCACTACAGACATCACTAAAGAAACGGTCATCAAAAATGAATGCCTCTTCATGGACCTATATAGGACGCTACACCGCAAGATGACCAATGGGAGCACCATCATGTATATCCCTAAGCACCAACAAGTTGACCCCATTCTACGCTATCACAGAGATTTAGGGCACACCAAGAGACGCAATCTTTATGAATTTCTCAAGTGCAAGGCATGGTGGCCAACTCTATATCAGGGCGTCCAAGAAGTTCTCAACCAATGTGAAATGTGTGAAAAGTTTGCAAAGAGTAACACCCCACCTAAGTCTGTGTTGCCCATTTTTTCCCAGTTGCCCTTCAAGGTATGGGCCCTTGACATTGTGGGGCCCATACCTGGGAAACACAGCAACAAGTAGTATATCTTCACTGCCATTGACTTTTCCACTTACTGGCCGGTAGCGCAGGCAGTGAAGACCCATACAGGCAACAACGTTTAACAATTCATAGGCAAGGAAATCATCAGTAAGTTTGGAAAGCCATAACTCCTGATAACAGATGGGGGCAAGAAATTGACCTCCAAAAACACCAATGTATACCTCACAAAGAACAGGGTCCAGCACATAGTGACAACACCTTACCATCTTCAGGCAATGGACGAGTTGAGCGGCCAAACAGTAGCTTAGTGAAGGCCCTTGCCAAGCTCACTCCTGGATACCTGAGGACTGGAATAAGCAGCTACCAACTGCACTTCTTGTATGCCGTGCTTGTGTGAACAGATCCACTGGGAAGAGCCCCTTTGAGCTTGTTTATGGCACATAGCCAAATATCATTCAAGCCCTCACAGGACCAAAGCTGTAAATGCCCAGCAAGGTCCCCCCTTGTTCAGCACCTCAAGTCATGCAAGCCAACAGTGATCAGTTAGAAAGAGAGGAGAAATGTTTGCAAAATATGTTCATCCCCATCCAAAATAGACACAAAGTTGGTGACAAGGTCTGGGTAATAAACACAGACAAGAGCAAGTTAAAACCCAAGAAATTTTGTCCTACAATTATCTTAAAGGTAAAAGAAAACAACACTTACCTTGCGCAAGGACTCAGCAAACCAATCATGTTCCTGCTATCCACAATTCATAATGATTATATAATAATTATCTCTCAATAAAGAATATTATCTAGTTTCTAAATATCTTTCCCCTTTGTCAAGATTATACTTCTGGGAAGTATATAAAACAAATAAAAGGGGAAGATTTAAGAGAAGAATGATACTTTATTGAATATAGATATAGAATGTTATATAGTATCATGGTAAGCCGCATACTGTCCATATACGTCATGTAGGTCATGTGGCTTATCTGAGTAATGTTCCTCTTGAGTCACAAGGCTTAATCAAGTTGTGTTCCACTTAGGAGCTGTATTGTGTGATCCCTGTAGTATATGGTTGAACGGTAGGGGTGCCACCAATCTATTGATTAGACGGTGAACCATTTGGTGTCTTGTTTGGTGAAATACTTGGGGTGTTGATTCCCTGAGAGGGAGTAATCAAAGATGTTGCAACATCTCCCCCTGGGGTGCTGGAAGGCGGAGCCTTGGGAATCTTTTTCAGAGAGTTGGGGATGTGTGCTTAGTACTGGTCCAGTTTGACGTTTGGGACAGGGAGTCTGGAGTTGTGTTGTGCTGTCCTAGCTTTACATAGGCAGAGACGGTTGTGATGCATACGCTTCAACTCAGTTTGTGCTCCAATACCCTTGATGAGGTAGGTGTTGTTAGGTTTAACTTCAATGACAATGACTGGCCCGCACAATCCTGGGTCCAACTTGTGTTGGTCATGGTTGACAACCCAGATCTTGTCACCGGGTAGGAACCTTTCCTGTTGCAGTGGGATTGCTTCTCACTCAACTCTTTTACATTCCAATTCTGTTTGGTCCTTTCTGGCTTGTTGAACGTTGGGGTCATTGGCTTCTGGCACCTTCTTAGGTATAGGTAATCTGGGTCCTGCAGCAGTGCTAACAAGGGTGGGCTTTTGCCTGTAGACTAACTTGTATGGACTTTTGCCAGTGTTATGGTTGACCCGAGTTTGGTAGACCATGAGTGCTGTTGGAAGCATGTCAACCCATGCCTTTGGATTGTTAGCAGATAACTTACTGAGGGCTTCCACCAGGTAGCTGTTTAGTTGTTCTACTTGTACATTTGCTTGAGGGTGATATGGGCTGGCTGTGATGTGTCTGATTCCGTTTTTGGCAAGGTAGATGTTGGTATCAATGGCTTTGAGCTCAGTGCCCCCATCCGTGATTAGGAGGTCTGGCTTTCCCAATTTGCCTATGATTTCCTTGCCAATAAATTGTCTCACATCATTGTCTTTGTGCTCCTTTGTGGCTTGTTCCACTGGCCATCTGGTCGCATAGTCAATAGCTGTAATGATGTACCTTTTCCCTTTATTTTCATCAGGCATTGGCCCTACAATATCCAACAACCACGCCTTGAAGGGTTGTGTGATGGATACAGGTACCACTGACTTGGGTGGTGTTTTGGTTTGGGCGTACTTCTCACAGACTTCACATTGCTCCAGTACTTCTTTGATATCATCTAGCATATTAGGCCACCAGTAGCGTGTTTTGAGGTACTCATGTAGGTTCCTGCCACGGGTGTGTCCCATGTCTTTATGATATCTGAGTATGGTGTCAATCTTCTGAGTTGACAAAACGTAGGGTACAGTGTCACCATTAGGAAGTACTTGGTGTAGTGTCCCATATATGTTTTTGAACAGATGTTTGTTCTTGAGGACTTTTTCTTGTACGTCCATTGGGGTGCCTAGTGGAAACCCTTCCTGGAGATTCCTCATGATGAGCATGGGCCAGTCAGGGTTGCCATCAGTTCTAAGGGCGTGCTTGCTGTACAACCTTGATAGGGCGTCTACAGTAAGCGTTTCTTTGCTGGATTTATACTCAATTTGCATGGGGTATCTCTGCATGAGGCTCATCCATTTGGCTTGTCTCCGCAATAAGTGTGGTTGGGTCTTGAAGAACACCAGTGATTTATGGTTGGTGAGTACCTTGAATGTTTGAGCTCCTTCCAGATAACAACACCACTTTAGGAGGCAATGTACAATGGCTACCAATTCTTTGTCGTGGATGGGGAATCTTTGTTTGCTGTCAGACAGTTTTCTTGACTCATATGCTACAGGGAGGAATCCTTTCTCTGCTGTTTGAATGTGGAGTACTCCTCCTATGGCGCAATCAGAGGCATCAGTTTCTAGCTTGTATATTCCTTCTTGGTTTGGGTACTGGAGTATAGGAGCTATGACCATTCATTATTTTAGTTGTCTGAAATGTTTGTCTTGTAACAAGGTCCATACAAATTTGGTTGTTTTGTCTGTAATGGCTGACAGAGGGGCCGTTAGAGCGCCCCAGTCAAGGATGAATCTTCTGACATAGGCAACCATGCCTAGGAAGGTTTGGAGTTCACTCTTGTTTCTGGGGGCTGGCATTTCAGTTATGGCGCATATTTTCTCCAGGTCTGGTTTGATACCATCCTTGCTAACAATCTGGCCAAGGAAGGGGAGTTCAGACGAGAAGAAGTTGCACTTTGATGGTTTGGCAATGAGTTGGTTTTCCTTGAGGGTGCGGAGGACTAGGCGGATGTCTTCCCAGTGTTGCTTTAAGTTTGGGCTGTAGATGATAATGTCATCCAGGTAGATAATTGCTTGTTTCCCAATGTGTTCTTTGAAGACCTTGTTCATGAAATTCACAAAGGTACTGGGGGCATTTATCATACCAAAGTTAAGGACAACACATTTGAATGATCTGTACTTGGTTCTGAACGTTGTCTTTGGAATTTCTTCAGGTTTCACACAAATTTGGTGATATCCTGCTGTCAGATCAATTTGTGAAGATTTGGGACCCCCCAGGGTGTCAAAAAGGTTGTCAATCAGGGGCAGGGGATACCTGTTCTTAATTGTGACCTCATTGAGCGCTCTGTAGTTGGTGACCAGGCAGAGTCCTCCGTCTTTCTTTGCCACAAAGAAGACAGCGGCACCAAAGGGTGCTTTTGAGGGTCTAATGAGGCCTTTGTCTAGCGCTTTGTCAAGGTAGGCCTTAAGGGTGTTGTCCTCTTGGGGGGTTAAGCAGTAGATAGGTTGTTCCTTGGGTACACTTCCTTTGAGGTTGATTTTGTGTTGTATGCCTCAGTTGGGTGGTAACCCGAGTAGTGACTCTTGGAAAACAGAGGGAAATTCCTTAATTAGCTGATCACAGATGTAGTCGTTTTCACATCTTGCTTCAGTGTTTTTAAAGTGAATGATTTTTTATCTACAGGTGTTCCGGTTGATTTTACTTGGGTCTGTTTCCTCTTCTGTTTCCATTATCTTTACAAACACGTGGTCGTGCATGAGGGTGTCAAGGTGAGTTGGGTAGATGTTGGTGTACTTTGCCGCGCTGGATGGTGAGAGTGGCACTGTCCCAATCAATGTGTGGCTTGGTTTTTTTGCATCCAATCTAGGCCTAATATCACATTGTATTTAGGGATTGGTATTATAGATCCACTGGTTGCTGTTTGCACGTCTCCAATTTGAGCGCAGAAGGGTTTTGTCTCCTTGGTGACTTGCGTACTCCTGTTGTCTGCCATGATGACTCTCCTGAAATTGCTCCATACTGTTGGTAATTGCATGAGGGTGGCAAATTTTTTGTTAACAAGGGATTGATCTGCTCCAGTGTTGAATAGTGCTGTGCCTTGGTATCTGCAAAAACAGAAAGGATAGGTAAGGAGTTTATTTCCAGTTTGGGCGGCAAACAGTAGAGGATTGCTGGAGGGTACTTAGATCATGGTAATTGAATCCACGTCTTGGTCCCTGTACAAGTCTTGTGAGTTGGGGGGGCAGCTTGCCTAAGCACTCCCCTGAGCTTTTTATTTGTTGTTGGTATCTTCATTGCTTTCCTGGTTGGCTTGGACTGTACAATTTCCATTTTGAGGGTTAGAATTATTGGCTCAGTTATTTTGCTTATTGGAACAGGTGCATTTTTGGCGGTAGGGCTCTCCTTGCGTTTGTTGGTTGCGTGTAGATTGTCAGATTTCTGCGCCGCACGTTTTCCCTCCAGGAATACATCCTCAAGGTTCTTGCAATGGGTCATGTCAAATTGTTGTCTGATATGCATAGGGAGGCCGTTGTAGAAGTCCAGGCGTGGCCCAGGTTCATCAAAGTTGATGGAGCTGGGGGCACGGTCACGTAGATCTTCATATGCTGTAATATACTCTTCAATAGTTCCTGTAATTTTTAAGGTTTGGAGTTCTGTCATGATCACTACGTTGGAATCCTTCATGGAGAACTTTTCAAGGAAGGCATTTTTGAACATTTCCCAGTTTTCCTTCTGGTTAGGGTGTTGCGCCATTCACCCGCTTACAAATTGTGACGCTGCTCTAGTGACACAGAGGGAGACTTCACTGACTCAAAGTCTGTGTAGGTATTCTACTTGTTCAAACTTGCTTTTGATACTGTTGATCCAAAAGAAGGCGTTCTCCTGGCGTAGTCCCGCAAAGGGGCCAATTTCAGCTGTACGGAGGCGTTGAAACACAAGGTTGGGTATTTTGGGTTGTTATGGCGCTATTACAGCTGACACAATGGCAGACAGTAAGTTGCGGGTTTGGAGAGTGTTGTAATGTTCTACAGGGATGAGGACTTTATCCACAATAACAAAGCCGTTGGGGACCTCTTGTCCTTTTTTGTAGTTTCTCCAGCTGCTGGGGAGTACCATTGTTTGCGTCTTTTTCTTGGGAGGAATTTTTCTTTAAGTTGGGTAGGTATGGAGAACCTACCTGTGCTACCACTGTTGAGATTATACTTCTGGGAAGTATAATAAACAAATAAAAGGGGAAGATTTAAGAGAAGAATGATACTTTATTGAATATAGATATAGAATGTTATATAGTATCATGGGAAGCCACATACTGTCCATGTACGTCATGTAGGTCATCTGGCTTATCTGAGTAATGTTCCTCTTGAGTCACAAGGCTTAATCAAGTTGTGTTCCGCTTAGGAGCTGGATTGTGTGATCCCTGTAGTATATGGTTGAACAGTAGGGGTGCCACCAATCTATTGATTAGACGGTGAACCATTTGGTGTCTTTTTTGGTGAAATACTTGGGGCGTTAATTCCCCAAGAGGGAGTAATCAAAGATGTTGCAACACCTTATAACTCTGCTAAAACAGCACAGTTACAACAAAAATTTCTGCCACAATTGGTGATTTAGCCAAGTATTATATATATTGCTGTTTTCCAGTTGCCCAGGAACCACTAAGCAATAAGGTTTACTCTCCCTGTCAAGCTACTGGCAATCCTGCTCCTGTTAAGATTATAATAAGTTTTTGAACCTTATCCATATTACTTTGGACGCTAATATTACTTGGTTGTTCATCTCTACCCACATTACTCCAGTTCATACTGCTGCTATTTCCTACAGTCTTGAAAATAAGACCAAGAGCAAGAAGAATGTTTTTATTTTTGATCTTGATGGTGCCAGTATAATTAAAGGTCAAAGCCACTGCTGGTGATACTCAATTGAGTGGTGAATATTTTGATAACTGTCTTGTCAACTACTTCATAAAGGAGTTTAAGCTCAAGCATAAGAAGAAAATTGGCTCCAATGCCTGTGTCATATGTTGTCTCCACACTATCTGTGAGAATGCTAAGTGTAATATTAACTCTTCTGCCCAAATCACTCTCAAAATTGACTCTCCTTTTTGAGGGTATTGAATTCTACATCTCCCTGATTTGTTATTGTTTTGACCTCTGCCAGGATCTCTTCATATCTACTCTTTATCCTGTCAAGAAGGTTATTCACAATCCCAGGATTGATAAATCCAGTGTTAATAAAATTGTCTTTTTTGGTGGCTCCACTTGTATTCCAAAGTTCCAGAAGCTTCCTCCCATCTTTTTAAAAGGCAAAGAGCCCAACATGAGCATCAGCCCTGATGAGACTGTGAACGTACTACATTCATGTTGAGCTGTGGTTTCACAAAGTGGTTGAATTGTGATGATTTTTATTTATACAAATTCAAAACAATAGGATTGTACTTGGAGATATTCCAACATAGTAATGGAGTACTTAGGAATCAATTAGGCTGTACTAATTGAGGTAAAAATGTTTAATCTGATCAATTCAGATTATGAGACTAGGTGTCTCAAACCAATTGATTAACTGGGAAGGTTAATTAATATATACTGGGGAATATTATTAATGAGAATTAGTTATATTGTTTAATTGCCTTGAATGTGTCAAGAAGTTTGTTTAAGATTGACCAAAAGTTAACCCCCAATTTGTGGTTTAAAAGCGCTGTTTTGGCAAAATTATTAGGTTAAAAGCGTCAAGACGTGGCCTAGTGATTTATGAAGTGCCAAGAAGCTGCCCAGTGCATTTTCAGGTGCTGAGGCGCCGTGACGCTGCCTAGAAAGTTCCTGGGTGCTGTGGTTTGAGTTTCAAAGTGTTTTAATGGGGTTTTAATGCAAAAAAACAGCTAAATTTAGACAATGGTGTCTAGGCATTTAGGATTGATCAGCAGGTTCCCAGTTGGAAAAATGATACATGGATCAGGAATACATATATTTCACAGGTTTTTTGCGCTGGAAGTCTGTAATGCTTCAAGCCAAGTAATACATTTCCACAGAAGGAATCAGGTGATTCTGGAATGTATTAGGGCACACTATTACAGGTTAAGAGTGTGAAGATCTTTTTGGTAAATGTTTTGATTGAATAACGCTGTTGCATCATAGATCACATGATATGAATACAGGTGTGATTCCAGAACTGGAGGGTTTTTTAGCCAATTATAACCCAATTGGTATATAATGGAAACATGATAATAATTAATAAAGATTCTTATTTGTGACAATGGTTGCTTTCCCCTCAATCATTTTGTTTTATGTTTTTGACTTTCAACTGAAAAAAAAGAGTACTATGGAATGAAATAGATGGTCTGCAGCTAAAAAATGGGAAGTGAAGAGTGTTAAAATGATCACCAGATGGCAACAAGATTAACGCCAAGATTGCTTGCCTGGAATCCAAGCTCATCAAAGCTCACATAAAGGATTCCCTGTCAAACTGTAAAAGATTCAGACCAGGATAATGAAGAAGCAAGCATAAATTTCTTGGATCTTCTACTTAGGCTGCTACCTATGGTGCTGCTATCCAAGCTTCTGTTCTTACTGGTGATATTTCTGATAAGACCCAGGATCTTCTTCTTCTTGATGACTCTCCTCTCTCCCTTTGTATTAAGACATCTTGTGGTGTGATGAATGCTCTAATTAAACATAACACCACTGCCCCCACCCAGAAGTCTGAGATCTTCTCCATCTACGCTGATAACCAGCCCAGTGTTTTGATTCAAGTCCTAGAGGGTGAACATAGCCATGCCAAGGATAAAAACCTTCTGGGTAAATTTGAGCTCTTAGAAATCTACCCTGCTCCCAAACACATAGGTTTTTTCAATTACCCTTTATACATCAAGTCAATATTGATAATAAAAGTGAGCCCACTGCTACAGCTATCACTTATGATAGTGAAAAGAAGAAGGTTATCAAAAAAATTCTGAGCCTGTCATCAATTCTATGGAGCACACACCTCATATTGATAACCTTAGAATGGCTCTCATTGCTGCTACTTGTGACACTGCTATAGGCAAATACTTCCTTCTTTTGACTTGGAATTTTACGCTGTTGACACAACTGAACTAATGATAGTTCAGTATTTGATTGGATAAGACAACAGTCCAATAGAAAGGACAAGAATTAATAGAATAATATGAGGTTTATTAATCATAGTGTGAATAATATACTATAAGGGGAAGCCACAAGGCCACCAGGGGTAGCACAGTGGTAGGTTTCATGTAAGGTTCAGAGCTGAGGAATAAATTGTGCCAGGATCAGCAAAGCCAAATTGGCAGCGCTCCTAATTAGGAGATAGTGCCCACAATTTGACCTTGCCTTCATATTGATCCATGTTGTTAGGTAATTCAGGGGGCAACTCATCAAGCGCCCCCTGTGTATTGTGAGATAAATTGATAGGCAAGAGGGGAATCTTGATTGCAACACCCTCCCTTGCCCTCTGTTTGTTGCCAGGTACCAGGATTGGAACCTGTGGAAGATCTGGGAAGGTTTGTACAAATAGTCTTTGTGTGGGAATGGTGTGGCAGGGGCTCAAGCAGTCATGGTGGAGTGTCTTGATGTTTTCTTGGGCATCTTCAAGCTGATAAGTATGGTTGATGTAGACGGCAGCAACCTTAAAAGGACTGAGGTGATTGGGTTCCAATTTGGCTGAGTTAGGGTTGAGGGCGTAGACAGGGTCACCTACGACATGCCTTGTTTTGTGGTGCTTTTTCCCTTGATTCTTTATTGTTTGATGTTGCGTGCCTTGGCTTGACATTGACTCAGGGAGGGGGTAGCTGCAAGGGGAGGCTTTGCAGGAACTGTGTACTGTAGCTTCCCCTGTCCTACCCCTGTCAGACTATCAGGGGTCCCAAAGGCCAAGGCGCTGGGGCTCAAGTCTGTACCCCAATTGATCCTGGCACATAATATGAGTAGGGCAGTGGGTATGTGTTCAGTCTAGGCAGTGTTTGGGTGCTCCTGAGAGAGCTTGGCAATCAATTGTACTAGGGAACCATTCAGGTGTTCTACATGTCTGTTGTCCTGAAGATGGTAAGGGGTGGTGACTATTTTTTGGAGGGTGTTCTTGGCATATTATGCCTTCATGAAGTTCCCCACAAGCTCTGGCCCCCTGTTTGTAATGAGAAGATTGGGTCAATTAAATAGCGCCACAATTTCCTTACCAATAAACCGGCTAATGGTGGTGGCCGTATGGTTGGTAGTTGCTCATGCTACAGGCCAGCAAGTAAAAAATCAATGACTGTGATGATTATTTATTGCCCAACTTGTTCTCTGGTAAAGGGCCAACAATGTCAAGAGCCCACTGTTTGAAAGGTTCCATGGCTTTGATGGGTGGAACAGATTTAGACAGAGCAGGCTTTGATGTGTTCTTTTCACACAGGACACACATTTTGAGGATCCAGGATGTCTTGATGCATTTGAGGTCATCTGTCAGGGAGCCACTTGATGGGGAACAAGTTCCCAATCTGGTGGGCCAAGGCCCCTAAGTTGAACCCTGTGATAACCAAACCAACAGGGACCATAACCATGGCTAGGTGTCCAAAGTGACCTAGGAAGACAAAGTGACCCATCATGGAGCTGAACCTACCCAGAAGTTAATAACCTACCAGGTAGGACAACAGGTAAAAGGAGGCATTTGGCCTCATCAAGGAAGGTTCAGCTGGTGGAGGTAAGGTTGTAGACCAGCCATGATGGAATTTTCTCCCCCAGTGGCCAGAGAGATATTTAAACCAGCAGTTTGCCAGGGACTCCTTCTGGTGAGAGTCATATGGAGAGGAATTGTGCCAATCCGTGGTGGGAGTGGTATTGCCAAGGGCTAGCACCACAGGAAGACAGAGAACTAGAAATCAGATTATGAATAGGATTTCCTTCATGTTTTCAAATAAAGAGGGTGAAAAAGAAGTGGTGTGTACAAATTTAGATTGGAAATAAAAGCTTTATTGTTGGAACAAGTAATAATGCTAAAGATTGGTCACTTAAATACCCATAATAGAGGGTGGAAAATTTAAGAGGTTCAATGATTAGAAGGGGATTTGACATGAAGTCTTACTGGAATTATGGCTGAAGAGATTAACTTTACCATTTGATGTTCTACCTGTTGCTTAATAATATTGCTTATTAAATTTAGAAACCAGAGGTAACAAAAAACCACAATAACTGCCATAGTTAAGCGGTGGCTATAGTGGAAATGAGTGTTAATCAAGTACAGAGCCTGCACCAAAGATAGATAGAGCGGGTCCCAGAGCGTCAAGGCCAGTTTGTGAAGACAATCAGATTTGAAGCAGTAATTGATGTTGCATAGTAAGTTGTTAACCTTTTTCAAAGTTGGATTAAAAAGCAAAAGCAGGAACCAAATAAATAAGTCTAACATAAATAGGTAATAATGTTCAAATATGAAGTTTAAACTAACATTGACCTGGTACTTAGGGTTCTGGGTTTGATCCCTGTCTGGCTCCAAACCAGGGTATAAAATGGGGCCAGGACTTGATTGTTGATTTTCTCTGGGTTGTTGTTTTTAAGGAAATCATCCATAAAATTAATGGAGTCAGGGAAGGAATCCCTGGCACCATCAAACCTTGTGCTTCATTATTTCAAAGAGGTTATGTCCTCTGATATGACCCAAGGTGTGGTGGTAGTGTAGGATTGTGTATTCTTGTTGTGTGGTGGGAATGTAAGGCGTCTTTTTACCTGTCTCTTCCCAGTGGTAGACATTGTCAACATCAGTGGTGATCTTGGCTTTTTTTGTTCTTCAGCTTAGAAATAGTCATGGAGTTGAGGCCTTTGTAGTGGGTGGCCTCAGGGCGCAGTTAGAGCATGGGCCATTCTGGGTCCAAGCCGTCATCTCCCATGATGGATGCTACATAGAGTCTGAAGAGAGCATCAGCTGTGACCATCTCTTTCCCAGGTTTGTATTTGATATGCAACTGGTATGGGGACAGACGTTTGACCCAACCTGCCTGATGTCAGTTCAAGTGTGACTGATTATTGAAGTACTGAAGCAACTTGTGATCTGTCAAGACTCAGAGTGGAAATGTGGCTCCTTCCAGGTAACAACGCCATTTTTTGACGCAGTGCTAAATGGCAGCTAACTCCTTATCATGTATGAGATAGCGCTGTTTGGAGTCAGTGAGTTTTATGGATTTGTAGGCCATGGGAAGGAAGACACATTCATCAGTTTCCACCCTTATCACACCCCCTATGGCCCTGTCAGAGGCGTCAATTTCAAGTTCATACTGAAAATTCCAATTGGGGAACTATAGTACAGGTGTGGTTGTAAGTTTCTGCTTCAACATCTCAAAGGCCTGATATCTGGCAGGGGTCCTGTTTCAACTGAACTAATTATACTTGAGTATTTGTGGCGGATCCAGGCCTAACCAGTCCATCCTACCATTATCCTGCCCTTGACTCTTATTACCATTACCTTCCTGTGACAAAGCTTAGAGGAGCTTTGTCTCCAGGGAGGCAATTTTATGGAACAACACTTTGTTGTCATCCCGCCAACAAGCCATGCTTTCAACGCTTTTTTCCTCTCTTGCTCTCAACGCCTCAATTTCACAGTTTGCCATTTCTTTTACTTATTGTAAGCTTTCATCCCATCCTACTAACAAGTTCCAAGCGTCCCAAGCATAGATTCTGTTTCCTTGGGCAGGAGTCCCTTCATTTGCAAAATAATTGGAATACAGCTCTTCAAACGCAGCCTTTACTTCCACCAAAGACTCTGCAGGAACAGTCTTGGTGACCTCCAGGCTGTCCCAAGCTTCTTTCAATGAACTTGTAGGAACCTCCTTCCTTGCAGCGGTGGTCTCCACACAAAGTACTCCAAATTTGGCTCTCTCAAATTTTAACAAAGAAGACATGATAATTGAAAAATAGGTGAGGGGAAAGCGTCAAAACCAACAATGTGAATATATTTTATTAATGTTTAACTGTTTTTGCTTATATACCATTTGGGGCATACATGGCTAAAAACCCCTCCGGTTCCTGAATTAACCAATGATTTGCATCACATGGCCTATGACATTCAAGTCATCCAACATAGATCTTTACCTAAAAGATCAACAACAATTCTCAACCTATGAGAATTGACCTACAATGGGCAGAAGTCACCTGAATCCATTCAACCCAATGTACCAATTTGGCATGGAGCTTCCCCAGCTCCCAGCGCCAAAACGCTGTGGATTGCACATCCCAAACTCAGCTATCAGTGTTCCAACTGGGAACCAACTGATCAAACCTGAATTCCTAGGCATCCTTGCCTTTATTTAGTTATTTTCACATTTAATGGTTTTTTGCCTTAAAACCCATTAAACTGCTTCAAAACTCAAGCCAGGCGCCACCGCAGCGCCCAGCAATTTCCCCAGGGGGCGCCCCAGCGCCTGAGAAAATTTGATAGCGGCGCCTTGGCGCATCTCAAATTCATTAGGCGGTGCAGCAGCGCTTCTAACCCAGTAAATTTGCCAACGTGGCGCTTTTAACCCAAATTCCGGGGGGGGGTTCCTATGGTTATCCTTAACCAAACCTCTTGACACAGTCAAGGCAATTGACTACTATAATTAAATCCTCATTAATTATATTAGCTCGTGTTTATTAATTAATCTTCCCAATTAATTAAACCGTTTTGAGATGCCTAGTCTCCAAGATTGATTCAGCCAATCTTGCCTCAATTTTCCTAGTTAGCCTAACCTAACTGACCATCCATATTCTGTTCTTTTAAACATAGATATCCAGTTTCTAAGAACCTTTACCTTAATCATTCCAACCAAACCTATCTATATGCAATAAACAGCAAAAACAGAATATCTTTATATTTTGGAGCATTTATTTGGCTAAATACTCAGCAGTGACTGTAGTATGGTCACAGTATTTGAGTTGGGGAAGACAACAGTCCAATATAAATGACAAGGATGAATAGAATAAGGTATTGTTTATTGTAGAATATAGTGATTAATATACTATATGGGGAAAGCCACAAGGCCATAAGGGGGTGACATAGTGGCATGTTCTATGTAGGGCTCAAAGCCAAGGAATAACTTGGGCAGGGATCAGCAAGTCAAATTGGTAGCACTCCTAATTAGGAGAAAGTGCCCGCAGTTTGATATTGCCATCAGATTGATTCATGTTGTTAGATACATTGAGGGGCAACTCATTGAGCGCCCCCTGTGTATTGTGAGATACATTGTCAGGTAAGTCTGAAAAGTTGGTCTCAACACCCCCTGCTTGTTGTCAGACACCAGGATTGGAGTCTGCAGAAGATCTGGGAAGGTCTGCACAAACAATCTTTGTGTAGAGATGGCACGGCAGGGGCGCAAGCAATTGTGTTGAAGCTTCTTGGTGTTCCCTCGGACATCTTCAAGTTGATAGGTGTGATTGTCATAAACTGCAGCTATCTTGAAGGGCCCTAGGTGATTGGGTTCTAACTTGGCTGAATTGAGGTTGAGGGTGTAGACAGGGTCAACTATGGTGTATCTGGCTTTGAGGTGCTTTTTACCTCCTTCAATTTGGTTGTGCTCAATTTCTTGGGCCTTGGCAGTCCATTGTCTCAGGGATGGAGTTTTCAACAGGGGGTTTCCGGGAACTGTAGACCGTAACTTCCCTTGTTGATAACTCCTGTCAGGCTGTCAGGTGTTCCAAAGACCAAGGCGCTGGGGCTGAATCCAGTGCCTCTGTTGATTCTTGGCCGTAAGATAAGTAGGGCGGTGGGGAGTTGTTCAGTCCACGCGGTGTTTGAGTGTTCCTGTGAGAGCTTGGCAATCAACTGGACCAGTGAGCTATTCAACCTCTCTGTGTGTCCATTGGCTTACAGATGATAAGGGGTTGTGACTATTTTTTGGAGGGCATTCTTGGTGCAGTACGCCTTCATGACATTTCCAACAAGTTCAGGTCCACCATCTGTGATGAGGCATTTGGATCACCCAAAGCGGGCCACAATTTCCTTGCCAATGAAGCGGGTGATGGTGATGGTGATGTGGTTAGTTGTCGCCCATGCTACTGGCCAGTGGATGAAGTAATTGATGTCTGTTATTATGTACTTCTTCTCCAGTCTATATTTGGGGAGGGGCCCAACAATATTGAGGGCCCACTCTTAAAAGGTTTATATGGCTTTAATGGGCAATACATGCTTGGAGGTTGCAAGTTTGGACGTATTCTTTTCACACAACACACATGTTTCAAGGAGGTCCAAGATGTCTTGGCGCATACACAGCCACCAAACCTTACACTTCATGATCTTGAAGAGTTTTTTTCCTCTGATGTGACCAAAGGTGTGGTGGTAGTGCAATATTGTGTTGCCTTGTTGTGCGGTGGGAATGTAGGGTGTCTTTTCACCTGTCTCTGCCTGGCAACAGACGTTGCCAGCATTAGTGGTGAACTGACTTTTGTTGTCCTATAGCTTGGAGATTGTTACCAAATTAAGGCCTTTGTAACAAGTTGCTTCAGGACAGAGATAAAGCATTGGCCAATCTGGATTCAAGCCATTGTCTCTGGTGATAGACGTTACGTAGAGTTGGGAAAGGGTGTCAGCTGTGACAAGTTCCTTCCCAGGCTTGTACTCAATGCGCAACTGGTAGGGGAATAGACGTCCAACCCATTCTGCTTAGTGGCGTGTCAAGTGGGACTGTGTGTTGAAGTACTGGAGTGACTTTTAATCTGTCAGGACGCGGGGTGGAAAGATGGCCCCTTCCAGGTAACAGCGCTATTTCTCAACACAGTGTATGATTGCCGCTAATTCTTTATCATGTATGTGGTAACATTGTTCCAAGTATGTGGGCTTCCTGGATTCATATGCCACAGGGAGGAAGACACCCTTGTTTGTTTCTACCTGTAGCACGCCTCCTATGGCTCTGTTGGAAGCATCAGTATTGAGTTTGTACTGGCAGTTCCAGTTAGGGAATTGCAATGTAGGTGCAGTTGTTTGTCCTTGCTTCAACGTCTTGGAGGCTTGATCTCTGAAAGGGGTCCAATAGAAGTGCTTTTTAGTGTTTAGGAGCTCAGTGAGGGGTGCAATTAGTTCCCCGCTGCCGTGAATAACGGCATTCACCATGTTTTTATTTCACCTTTGTTGGGCCATTTTGAGGACAAATCTCTCGCTTTTGCTTTTGAATCTCAAAATGAACTGGCTTCTGCTTCAGGAAATATGATTGTTTGGTTTCCTGACTCTGCGCAACTCACTTGCCCCACTCATGCTTGTGGCAAGTGATCCTACCATCCTGGTAGTGTTTTGTGGTATTCCTAACCACTATATATTCCATTTCACATTCACCAATAAAAATTAAGTTCTATTCAAATTTTTGTCTTTGTGTCTTCTGTACTTCTGCGCCTCTCTCTAGCCACAACTAGTAGAGATTATTCATCCAGGGCCACAAGGTAAACGATATTGCCTTCCCTGTCATCTAACTGAGACTTAGTATGAATCCAATCCTAAGGTTAGGATTTGCTGTTGTGTGTCTGTGCTGCGCCTCAGAACACGGCAAAAATGGTGCTCACTACAAGGGCTGCAAGCCCCTTGGTTATCCCTTTTGCATCTACGTTTGAAGGTCCCTTGCCTCCGCCTATTTGGGAGTTGACCTCGCCTGAAATTACCAGTCTTCCATTTGAGGAAGACATTGCCAACCTGCTTATTTTCCCTACTGTACTGAACCTTGGGAATGGTACCTGCTTAGTTGCTTACCCCATGGGTACCCCTGACTTAGAACAAGTCATGGCGGTAGCCCTTGGGATAGCTTGGGATGGGGCCATCCCTTGCCTTCAGTTACAGTTTAGCCATGCCAAATACTATGAGTTAATTGTGGCCCCTCAGTTTCCACAACACCTCCTCCCAGCGGCTGGCTCCGCTGATCATCTGCTGTCATCCTTTGTACAGCCTTCCTTAGCCCACCATCAAATGGTGTTGGGACTCCACGTTCAAGAGATCTTGTCTCTACAAGCAGCTATTACCCATCATTGGGACCAGTTTGCCGCCTACCAACAATGGATTCACTCCCTGTTCTCCCTGATATTGTACAATCAGCGTGATTTGGTCACCTCACAAACACATTTAGTCAATTCCATCAAGCAAATACGCCAGTCTATCCCTGAGTACGTTAGGGAGCAACTACATGAGTTTCACCAGTTAGAACAACCCTGGCGTACTCAAGTAGAATCCACCCTAAACGCTTATCTCTCCAATTTTGAGCACCTAGTGCAACAGCTCAATGCATTCAGTGTCTATTCCTTTGAGCAATTTCAACAGGTACCTGACCTTGCCGCCCAAGGTCTAAATGAGCTTGGTGCAAAATTTGATCAAGAGAGAGCTGCCACTGCCGCCGCTATTGCCAAACTTCAGAGTCAGGTGAATGAGCTGTCCTCTCCCAAACCTGATGCTCTGCCTTCTCCTCCTGCTGATGATCTGGTGGACAGATAACAGAGAATCTGGGAAGCCATCCGGGAATTATGTGCCTCTAATTGCAGCCAAGGACGTCCTACTGAAATGCCTCAGCCTGATCCCCAGGTTCTTGCGCTGACTGCTCAGATTGCTGAACTACAGCAGGAAGTTGCTGCTTTACGTGAGGTAGTGACGGCTGCTGCTAGTCCACGTGGGGTTAACAAGGAAGATGAATGTTGTCCTGGTTTGGCGGGGGCTCCTCAAATCCACTGCGCTAGGGAGTTGATTGCCCTAGCTAATGAGGTGGATCATTTGAAACAAGACCAGACTGAGTTGGACAGAGACGTACAGGAGATGAGTGAGTTGATTGATTTTGTAAATGACATATTTACCCCTTGCCTATCAGTGGGGCCATCCCTTACTTCACGGCTGGCTGAGCTCTCCACTGTTGTCACTACCCAAGGACAACGCCTAGATGTTACTGAAAAACAGACCACTCTAGCCAACACTACGGGTGCCAGAACTACTGAGGCTCTGACAACCCTTGAAGAAAGTGTTTGACAACTATGGGCTAGACAACCCCCCTCTGAATCTGAAGCTGAGTTTCCCCGCGCATTAATGTACTCAATAGCAACAATGGTGGTCCAACTCCTGAGGCGCACTTCAAGCCTACTTTTAAGCAAGTGTTTGATTCTAAAACCTCGACTATTGCAGCCTTCTTAACTATTTATGAGACTGCCATGAGGCAAGCATCAGATGAAGTTAAGAAAAAACATATTCTGACTTGCCTACACCTGACCTGTCAAGAGGTAGTTGTACCAGAGCTGCCCTCCATTGAGACCTGGGAGGACATGAAACAACTCTTGATTGACAAGTTTGGTGATCTTAGCCTGGAGGTGAAAAAGGATGCTTTCATGCACATATTCTTCAAGCCCAAAGAGACATTAGCTGAATTTGCCAACAGATTTTACATGGAGGGGCAACAGTTAATAACAAGCAGACAATTGACGGCACATGAAGCATATATGGCCTTCGCCCAGGCCCTCAAGGTGAATCAACTCCTATGCCTCCATTTCAAGGCCCACAAGGCTATGCTGTCCTCCATGAAAAGTATAAAAACACTGCTCCTTGATATGCATCTTACCCATTCTGGGGCAGTTGTTTGGAAAAGTTGTGCCGCTTCCAACTCTGGCTCCTCTTCTCGCGGCCCTCGTATCCTCACTATGGACTCCCAAAATCCGCCTCAACGTCAGGGTTGCCACAACTGTGGTTAGGTAGGTCACTACTCTTGCGTCTGCACCAATCTGCGGGTTGAAGGAGCTGATCCCAAGGATCAGTCAGGAAAAGAACAGTCAACCTAGAGGCGGAGACGCTCTCGGTTGACAATTCTTCCCAGTCTCCTCCTACACCTCTACCTGCTACTGACTCTGAGCCTGCTGATGATGAAGCACCTCCTATCCTCCTCCTGTTCCATGACATTTCTGACAATTCTGATGTGGATGAATCTGATGTTGAAGACCATGATGCATACAAGTATTCTGTTCTTGCCGTCCCTGAGACTATTGCCGTTCCCTACAAGCTACAATCTGGGAAGACTACAACTACCACCAAGCCCTTGTCTGAGGCCAAAACAGTTATCTCCCGCCCCTATCTTACTCAGGCAAAACGGTTCCCTGTATTAGTGGAATCATCAGAAGAAGCCGCTGAAGTTGCAGACGCTGTTTTCAAGAATTATCTGTCTCACTCCCTCTCCAAACTGTATATAAGGAGTTTCTGGGACTACAATGCATGATTGAGAAATGGGACAAGGAACTAGCTGAGGCACAGGATATCTTGGCTGTTCTGTCACCCTTTGGACGCACCACCACCCGAGTAGAGATATCTATCCAAAAGGTCAAGATCAAAGCTGTCCTAGACACCGGTTCTCCTGTCAATGTTGTTTCTTCTAAACTGGTGAAGAAACTTAAGCTGGCCCCTGATCTCAACTACCATCAATCCTATGGCACTGCTGGTCTCTCCATGACTTGCGCCATTGGTGCAAACTCTGTCTCACCAATGCAATTTGGTAAACTCCTGTCTGCTGCGCCGGCTGTTGTTCTAGAAAATGAGAGCTATGACCTTTTGGTTGGTACCCAGTTCCTTTGGAAATATAATGGGATCATCAACCTAAAGGATGGTTATCTTTATATCCTGGGATACAAAGTCCCTCTGATCTTTGAGGAGCCAATCAAAGTTCCTGGTAAACGTTTAAAGACATGTACACTGGAATACCCCACTGGAGTTTTCACCCTAAAATACCAAACCCATTCTTCCAACATGAAGTGTCCTCCCATAGCTTGTCCTGCAACTGAGGGAATCCCTCTCATGGCCACGTCTGCTATCACCATCCCCCCAGGCTCTCAGGCTATCCTAGACTCCCAGATATCATATGGACTACCTGAACAAACTTTCTTGGAGCTTTACTCCCCTCCTTTGCTGGGACGTAACAAGCCTTACCTTTATCCTGGAATTCTGGACGTTTCCCACAAGGATCCCGTTCAATTACTAGTTGCCAACCTTACTGCGCTTCCTATGACTGTATCTAGAGGACAGGTTGTTGGTTAAAGAAAGTTATTAAATGCTCCTGACGTCTTGTCTCTTCACCCTTTTGGAACGTTTCAAGACTTTAATCTACCCAAAGACGAGCCTCAAGTCCTATCTCTGTTCACTGCCCAAGACTATCCTCAGTTGTCCCCAGTCCAACAGAAAGAGGTGCTTGATTTACTAGACCAGTTCTCAGACATATTTGCTAAAGATAGTACTGATTATGGGCTAGCCAAAGACGTGATTCATCAGATTGACACAGGAGATGCTCCCCCCTTTTGTGCCAAGCCATATTGCTGCAGCCAAGTGGAAGATGTGCAGGTTTCTAAAGAACTCAAGCAAATGCTGGACGCTAGACTGCTAGCTCCCTCTCAAAGTCCCTGGGCTTCTCCTCTGCTCATCTTAAAGAAAAAGGATGGTGGACACCGGATTGTGATGGACTATTGAAGGTTGAATTCCCTAACCAAGAAAGATTCCTATCCCTTACCACGCATTGATGACGCCCTTTGACGCCTTGGAAGTTCTAGGTTTTTCTCTGCCATGGATTTGGCGTCTGGCTACTGGCAAGTTGACCTCTCTCCTGAAGACCGTCATAAGGCTGCACTCATCACATCAGAAGGATTGTTTGAGCCTACTTGCATGCCGTAAGGGCTCTGTAATGCTCTGGAAACTTTCCAAAGGGCCATGGACTCCATCCTGTGTGACTTTAAGTTGTTGTGTGTCTTAGTCTACCTAGATGATATAACAGTTTTCAGCACAACTTTCACCAATCACCTAGCCCATCTTAAAGAGGTGTTCATAAAAATCCAAGAAGCTGGCCTCAAGTTAAAGTCTTCTAAGTGTGCTTTCTTCAAAGAGTGCCTTGAATTCCTGGGCCATGAAGTAACCCAAACGGGAATTTTCCCAATGACCAAGAAGGTTGAAGCCATCAACAAAATGCTTCCGCCCACCAACCTCCAAGAAGTACAAGTCTTTCTGGGCATGATGGGTTACTATAGACAATTCATCTCTGATTTTGCTGATACTAGCAAACCCCTGGTCCAACTATTGTGTAATGTCCCTTTCAAATGGACCGCCAGTCAACAGCAAGCCTTTGAGACTCTAAAGCAGAAACTCAAAGAAGCACCTATTTTAGTTTACCCCAATTACAATAAGGAATTAATCTTGTACACTGATGCTAGTGACCTTGCTATTGGGGCTATCTTGGCTCAGCTCGACAATAAAGGTGTGGATCACCCTGTAGCCTATACTTCCCATGTGCTAAATAAGCATGAAAAGAATTATAGCGTTACAGAGAAGGAATGCCTTGCTGTGCTGCATGCAGTCAAACAATTCCGCCACTACGTGTATGGTACCCATTTCACTGTTGTCACTGACCATGCTTTGCTCAAATGGTTACAACCACTTAAGGAGCCTGAAGGACGCTTAGCCAGATGGGCTCTCTGCCTGCAAGGTTATGACTTCACTGTGCTCCATTGCCCCGGGATTCAACATCAGACCGCTGACAGGCTATCCTGAATGCCCATCCTTGCCTTATATCCTGCTGAGGCAGACCGCCTGTACAAGCTAATTGGCTACCCTTTTTCCTGGGAAAGCGAGACAGAAGAGTTTTGACTTGCCTTGTCCAAATTGTCTGAAGATACCCTCATACGCGACAACCAACTCTTCAAGAAGGTGCAGGGTCAATACCTACCATATGTGCGCCCCGGTCTTTGCCTCTCCTTGGTGTCACAAGCTCATAAAGAAACTGGCCATGGAGGCATTGCCAAGACCTTTGACTGGCTTCAGAAGAATTACTTCTGGGAGAATCTTTGCCTGTTGATCCCAGATGTCATAGCTAGTTGCCATGACTGCCAACTTCAGAGGCCCTGAGCGGCTTCCCATGAGTTCAAATTGGTTCCCCCTCAACACGCATTTCATACTGTCAGCATTGATGCTGTAGGTCCTCTCCCCTGCTCACGCTCCAGATGCCGCTTTATCCTGATTACCATTGACCACTTCAGAAAGTGGGTAGAAGCTTGTCCTACTAAAGACATCACTGCTAAGACTACCGCCGCCTTCCTTCTGCAGGATGTTTTCTACCGCCATGGCTGTCCTCAAGTTCTGTTATCAGACAACGGAACCAACTTTAATGCCAAACTTGTAACCTCTGTTATTGAAGCTCTAGGAACTCACCAGTCTTTCTCTGTCCCTTATAATCCTTCCACTAATGGGGCAGTTGAGCGTGCCAACTTGACACTAGTTTCTATCATGAGGAAACTCACCTACTCTGACGCTGCCAATTGGGATCTATACTTACCTGATGCACTCTTTGCCTATTGTCTGAGCAAGCATTGGGTCACAGGGTGCTCCCCCCTTTGCTATGTTGTATGGGCGTGAACCCATCACTCTGTTGCTCTTGGGGGTTCCCCTACTCTCCTCTGATAAGGCCATGAACCCTGATGACCACATCAAAGACTTAGTCAACTGCATCATTGATATACAGGCCACTGCCTACACTTCCGCCTATAAGACTAAGATGCTCAAGCTCTCTCCTGACAATGCAGGGCGCTCCCCCTTGCCTGAGTTTGCTGTTGGTTACCATGTCCTATACTATCAACACTGTGTGGGTGGGCGCGCGCAAACTAGACTCCCTGTGGATTGGTCCTTTAGAGGTGACTTTCAAACGAGGGTCTGAGTATACTGTAAAGCTCCTCTCCAGTGGTTGCCCTTTTGCCCGTGTACACGCCAAGTTCCTCCGCAAGTATCACCCCCCAAAGGCCAATCTAGAGGGGGGCAATGTTGTGAATAACGGCATTCACCATGTTTCAATTTTGCCTTTGTTGGGCCATTTTGAGGACAAATCTCTCACTTTTTCTTTTGCTTCTCGAAATGAACTGGTATCTGCATCAGGAAATATGATTGTTTGGTTTCCTGACCTTGCGCAACTCACTCGCCCCACTCATGCTTGTGGCTTTTGATCCTACCGTCCTGGTAGTGTTTTGTGGTATTCCTAACCACTATATATTCCATTTCACATTTACCAATAAAAATTAAGTTCTATTCACATTTTCGTATTTCTGTCTTCTGTACTTCCGCGCCTCTCTCTAGCCACAACTAGTAGAGATTATTCATCCAGGGCCACAAGGTAAACACTATTGCCTTCCCTGTCATCTAACCAAGACTTAGTACAAATCCAATCCTAAGGTCAGGATTCCCTGTTGTGTGTCTGTGCCGCGCCTTAGAACACAACACCCGCAATTGGGAATAAACTTGTGCACATAGGCAACCATGCCTAAGAATGTACGCACCTGGCCCACATTGGTGGGAGGCGGCATGCTGGTAATTGCCTTGATTTTGACAGGGTTGGGCTTTATTCCTTGGGAAGAGATGGTGTGCCCAAGGAACAATAGCTCTGACTTGAGGAATTTACATTTGGAAGGTTTAGCTTTTAGCTGGTGTTTCCAAAAGGTGTCAAGAACAGCACAGAGGTGTTAGAGGTGTGTGGTTTGATCTTGACTAAAGACAATAATGTTTTCAAGGTACACAACAACACATTTCCCAATCAATTCTTCAAATGCTTTATTCATCAACATGGCAAAGGTGGAAGGAGTATTGGTCATTCCAAAGTTCATGGCCCAACACTCAAACAACCTGTAGCGTGTGTGGAAGGCAGTTTTTGCCTCATCCCCTGGTGCAATGTGGACCTGGTTGTACCCTCCAGTGAGATCAATCTTACTGAAGACCTTTGCACTCACAAGTGTATCAAAAAGGTTGTCAATTAGCAGCAAGGGGTACTTGTTTTTGACTGTCACTTTGTTTAGTGCAAAATAGTTGATTACAAGACAAAAGGACCTGTACTTCTTGGCTAAAAAGATGACAGCGGCCTCATATGAAGAGAGGGAGGGGAAAATGAAGCCCTTATCAAGTGTGTCTACAAGGTGTTAGCAAAGAGTTTTGTCCTCCTTGGGCGTCAAAAAATAGAGAGGTTGTACCTTGGACAGCAACCCTTGTAACTGAACAGCATGCTGTATTTCTCTTGGAGGGGGCAGTTGATCTAGTGTTTTGCTGAATAAGTCCTTGTACTCCTCAAGAAGTGATAATAATTCTGGAAGTGCTGGTGTGTTTGAGGGGGGAGGTGTCATGGGTTCAGAGCAAATGACTTCCACTGAACACTGGTTAAAATCCAGCTTCCCTCCTGGAAGTTGTAAGAGTCAGTTTCTGTGAGGCGGACAAACACGGTGTTATGAAGCAACTTGTTAATTTTGATGGGGTAGATCTGGAAGCCTATCCCATTTTGGTTGAGTGTGATCACATAGGTGTCCCAGTTAATATAGGGTCAATTATATTGGAGCCAGTTGAGGCCAGCAATGACATTGTGGCTGAGCCCTGCCATAATTGGCCCGGAGAGATTAACCTGGACTTCCCCATTCTCACAGAGAAGGATACTGTCTCATGTGTGATGAACTCCCTAAGGGAGTCAGCCACATGCACTGCTTTGAAGCAACTGGGTACTTGGTTTAGCTGTTGGGAGTCTTTAAATCCCTGGTTGACAATGGTGTGATTGGCCCCAGTGTCTACCAAAAGTTTGTAGGTGTTCTCACAGAAACAGAAGGGGTAGGCCAAGCGGGTGATTTTATTTGATTAATGACTGGCTTGGAGGGCAGGGTCATCACTGTGAACTTGGAATACATCTAGAGTCTCCACTTTGTGTACATTGTAGTTGCAGTGATTCTTGGTGAGGAGAGATTGAGAATGTGAGTCAAGCGGGGTTGCAAAACCTCTTGTATCTACAACACCCAGGCTTTTCCCAATTCCTTGATTTGAGCTAACTGAAGTTCCCCCTTGCAGGGGGCGCTTGGCCCCGTTTTCCTGCTGATAAGATTGGTGGCAGCCCACTTGGTTGTGGGCGCTTCCAGACGCAGGACAAGGCTGGGAGAGGGCATCATTAGATCTGCAGAATCCCATTGAGGATTGATTGTTGGCTTCTACAATGGCTTTGTAGCAATCATCAACAAAGGTACAGTGCCCTAAAGGAACCCATTTACAGATATGGGGTTTAAATCCATTGACAATAAGGGTGAGTAGCATTGCATTTCTGTTGGTGATGGCTTTGGGGGCGGCAGCAAGCGCTTGCTGCCAGGCTGAAAGGTACTCAGGGATACTGCCTGTCTGCTTGATGGCAAGTAGAGGGGTCCCCACTACAATAGGTAAGAAGGTTTCACTGTAGTGGGATCTGGTGGCGTCCCTGAAGGTGGTCCAAGTAACTTCGTGTTCTTGACTGGCCCAGTTGGTGAACCACACCGCGGCAGGCCCTGTAAGGTGCCCAGAAGCGGTATCAACCCACATGGGCTCAGGTACTTGGAAGATACAGAGGCAGATTTCCTTGGAGTGGAGCCAACTGACAATGTTGGCCCCCTCCACACCACCCGTGAAGGATTCAAGTTGGAGGTTCAGCATATATTGTGAGAGGTCTGACTGTGGTGGTGTGACACTGGCGTCACGTTGCCCTAGGAGGAGACAATTGTAAACGCTTGTGAATACCAACTGGTCCTGGTAGATAATGTACCCACCGGGGATGTCCCCATCAGAAATAGGGAGGAAGGTTTCCTGGTGTGGAGTAGCCATACGGCCCGTACTCTGTCCTTTCTTGGGGGAATTTTTTTAGGTAGGTTGAGAACCTACTGCTGCTACCACTGTTGCAACTGAACCAATGATAGTTCAGTATTTGATTGGGGAAGACAACAGTCCAATAGAAAGTACAAGAATGAATAGAATAAGGTGTAGTTTATTGTAGAATATAGTGATTAATATACTATATGGGGAAAGCCACAAGGCCATAAGGGGGTGACATAGTGGCATGTTCTATGTAGGGCTCAAAGCCAAGGAATAACTTAGGCAGGGATCAGCAGGTTGAATTGATAGCGCTCCTAATTAGGAGATAGTGCCAGCAGTTTGACATTGCCATCAGATTGATCAGTGCCGTTAGACACACCATGGGGTGACTCATCAAGCGCCCCATGTGTATTGTGAGATATATTAAAGGCAAGGATGAAATCTTGGTTGCAACACAATTAACTAGCAAGGTATATGAATAACTATAAATAAAAGTGCCACAAGTTTTAGATCGAGCTTGCTATCTGCAACTTTGATTTTAAAAAGAATGTTATTTAGCAAGTCCTAGTTACAGGTTCTGCTTAGGAATACAGCTTTGATACAACTTACCATAATATTGGGGGTTAATTTGAGCTGATTCATATATATTCTTATTATGAACATGGCTAAAAAATAAATAAATACTTTGTGCCAGCTAATTTTAATTTGAAGTATGTAAGGAAAGCTAGCTTATGGTATAATTTGAAGTGCATTAGTTCTCTAATCAGACCATTTTAGTTTGGCATTTGATCCTCATTGCTGGATTCAGTGATGCTTAGTGGAATTTTAGAGCACCCATATTCTCCTCCCCTGACTTGAAGATTATAGCACACTAGTCTATAGTTAGTAGTGAAACAAAAAGTGAAAATATGAGTTTAAGTAAAGCTTACAATTTGGGAGATTATTGAAATCCTCAAATCAGAATTAACAAAGTATGAGTTATATCCCTCTTACGCAATAAAATTATTTATAAAACATTTGCCAAATAGAAAATATGAAACAGAAATAGCTATTTGAGGTTTGGTAGAAGGCTTCCGATAGGTTGAATGAAATTTAAAAAATCAAGTATTACCTCTTTCCATCTTTGAAAGGCTTGAGGTGATTATTTCAGTCTTTTTCTTGATGAAGCCAAGCTTAGATAAATCAAGGCCGTCAAAACCTTAAAATTTAATTTCAGAAAAAAAATTATTACCCAACGACATTCCCGAAAGAAACAAAGTAACATGGCTAGAGAATTCTAATATTTCTTGGATGGATGAAGAGATTTTAGAATCTTTGCCAATTTGATTAATGCCAAAGCGTGTAAGTTCACCAGCAATATCGCTAATTCCACATAAATAGTCTTCCAGTGTTATAAGGACAGGAAAAATGGGGAGTGGAGAAATTTAACATTTCTTGAATCGAGGATATAGAAATCAGTGTATTGGTTTGGAGAAAAATGTTTAAAAGATATTGCCTCGATAAACTCTTGAATTCCGGGAGAAATTTGCCGATAATAGCTTTGAAAAGTAAATATTAGTCAAACAAGTCAGTGTGAAAGGTAGATCCCAAGGAACAATTACATTATGTTTGGTGTATAGCTTAAAAGGTGATATAAATCATTATCAACGTGACTTGCATTAGAACTAAGATGCGAGGAAAAACATTGGTACTTAAAAGAAAGCCAAAAAATGTCATACTTAGAGGGAAATAAAAATTAAAATAGCTTAGTCAAAACAGCATTTCCTCACCGATAAAAATTAGCGCCTTGCAGTTCAGCTGAGATGCTTTTAAAAGAATCTATAATCACTTTTATAGCATCCTCAGATTTTTTAAATAGATCTGCATTCGAATTCTTTGACAGGCTGAAAAATAAGCAATGATAATCTTTTAATAAATACCGGTGCAGGCCAAAAATAACTTTTTTACTCTTCGCAGTAATATCCCTAAAGTATTTGTTAGTTGCATCTACAGATATTCCCTTTAAATGAAAAACCAAACAGTAAAAAATAATGAATAATAAACTAAATGAAAATGAATAGCACACAGCGCTTGAACTATATATCAAAGATATTTAAAAGGGGTTGTAGTCTTAAACAAAACCTTGAAGTTATTATGATTTTTTCTCTTCGGTCATGATGCTTATCAAGATTATCACGAAATTGCTGAAATATTGTATTGATTTCTTGGCTCATCTTGTATTCTTTATTGAACAGCTTCTTTGGCTGCTATCGAGATGTTATTTTTAAGGACCACAATTTAGCAATTTATTATGTTTATGGTGTAGAGTAAAGTGAACTTTGGGTTGGACGTCACAAACTTGAGAATGGCTAAAAGGTCAAGGAAGCATACCGATCACGTTTTTAGATAATTTTAAAGTCTTCAAAGGGGTTAAAACTCGCAATTTATTGATCTTTTCGTGTAAAGCTGAACAAGGGGGTAAATTTTCATAAATACCCAAATTAAAAATAGTTTAAGATCACCTCTGAACAAAAATCTTGCTGGTAGGCTAGCCATCTCAAAACAGCATCTCGAAATACATCATCTCGAAAGCAATAGTAGATATGGCATCACAATTAGGGCTGCGTCGGACTTCGGACGGGTGGCTTCTTTTCTAAAAAGAAGCCACCCGTCCGAAATCGTTTCATAAAAGATAACATCCGGAAATATAATTTCCGGATTTTTTTGAAATAATTTTTTTTTACTTTTTATTTTAAAAATTTGCAATTATAAATTCAAAAATTTAATTTGTTTAAAAATTATTTTTTATTTTTATTATTTAATTTTTTTCTGGCCCGTCCGGAAAACAGAAGGCCATCTGGGGCCTTCTTTTTTATGAAATTTCGGATTCCCCCAACATAGGGGAATCCAAAAGAAGTAGACGGGGAAGGGCAAATAGGGTGATTACGGCAAATGCTGTAATCGTCCCTTTTTGTTGCCGACACAGCCCTAATCATAATGTATGGCATTGTTGTAACCGAGTTTCCAGACTCGCCTACTAACATATCTCACAATACACAGGAGGCGCTCAATGAGTCGCCCCTTGATGTATCTAACGACATGATTTAATCTGATGGCAATATCAAATGGCGGGCACTTCATCCTAATTAGAAGCGCTACCAATTTGACCTGCTGATCTCCGCATGAGTTATTCCTTGGCTTCGAACCTTACATGGAATATCCCACTATGTCACCCCCTTGTGGCATGGTGGGTTTCCCATATAGTATATCAATCACAATATTCTACAATAAACAATACCTTATTCTATTCATTCTTGTCCTTTCTATTGGACTGTTGTATTCCCCAATTCAAATACTGAACTATCATTGGTTCAGTTGCAACAGCATTGCAAATAGGAAAAATAAAATCTCAGCAGGCATTCACGTTTGATGCTAAAAAACAACATAAAACATATAAAATTGTCGTGCTGTGCTGTTTTAGCAGAGTTACAAGGTAAAAAATAATTGAAAACTAGATAATATTCTTTATTGAGAGATAAATATTATATAGTTGTTGTGAATCATGGATATCAGGACATGATTGTGTTGATCACTCGGTTGGATGGTTAGGGGGTGGCTTAATCCTGGTAATGTTTCAAGCGCTAAATTGGGACATCCACTGTATGGGATCATCATTTGCTCATGATGCTGTTTCTGGAAATTTGAGTTGACTTCTGCATTTGGCTACGGGCCACTGGGAGGTCAGATTGCGGGTCATGAACCCGCTTAGTCAGAACTTTTCCGGGGGTTGACCCTGTTGTTTTGACAAAATAAAATATTCAAAAGTCAGAAATAGGCTACAAAGGCCTCAGAAATCCAAATCTGCAATAAAAATGGGGCCAACTAGTGCAACAAGGTTGCTCAAAGCTTTTAATTCAAGATAGCCAAAAGAAGTTCTTTTCCGCCATACAGTCTATAAGCTATACTTCTTACTATATATATTAAGTAAATACTAAAGATAAAATAAAAATAGTAGAACTGAAAGAAAAATAGGCAGAAAAGAAAAGTTTATTGAGAAAATTGCTCAAATATTAGTTGAAAACACAAGAGAGATGGCTTGTAGATATTCAAGCCTTCTATTCTTGGGATAGTAGGCAAGAAATGGCAGACAGATATCCTGATACTTGATTAAAGCTTTGATTTTTTGGGATTACTTATTTTTCTTTATGCCATTATTGAAGAGATAGGAAGAGATAGCCTGCTGGGTCTTGAGATGAATCATAATCTTGTTGAATTTGGACTTCTTAACCCAGAACCTTGTAGCAAACTGACTATGTCACCCTTCTAGAGAAATAGTGGTATTGATTAGTATGTCCTTTAACTGCTTAAAAAAGCTCTAGTTGATTTAGTTACAACCTTTTCTTGTCTTGTGTGCTTCTTATAATACTCTAACCCACTGGGTCTTAAAGTACTTATTGAAAAAAATATTGAGTGTATGATTCTGGAAAGTATATAAAACAAGATAAAGAGGAAAATTAAGAAGATAACTATAACTTACTTGATATGAAGATAGGGTGTTATATAGTATCATAGAAAGCCACATGCTGTTCATGTACATTATGACAGCCATGAGGCTTGTCCATGTAATGTTTATTTTAGGACTCAAAAGATTTGATCCCTGTACATAATGGGCGGCTGATAAGAGTGCCATCTTTTTAATTATTAATCAGGAAATCACTCAGGGAATCACTTTCCCAAGAGAGAGTAATTGTAGATGTTACAAAATTAGTAAAAACCCAAAATTCTTACCTTTTATTTTAAGAATAATATAGGATATTCTCAGAAAGGTCCTAGTTCTGTATATTCTGCCACAATTTATTTGAACTATGCCACCCATGTGGGCCGGCAGCTAGCATTGACTCCTCCTGTGGTTTATGATCTAGAGAAAAAATCAACATGATGATACCAATGACAAAAGAAACCCTTACTGAGTTGAAACCAGGTAAAGATGCATCAGAATGAGCACTTGAAATGTACAAGGATGCACAGCAGGTCTGCCTAGACCTAGTGGCCCTTGGTAGAGTTTATCATATAAACTCTATTGGGCTTGTTTGGGACGTCCTGGGGTTGCTCCCAGTCAATAATATACAGGAGATAGTGCAGGCACATGGGGGAGCTTGCTTCTGTTTCCCTGTGAAAATACTTTGTCTTACCCGTTTGAGAACTTTGGGTTGTGGTGTCAAAATTGGCTCTTGTCAATGCAACAACCATTAAGAAGACCAAAATCCTCCTTGCAGACTTTAGGTTGGCCTGGAGTTGCAATAAGACAGGTATCTCTGCCACTATGGAGACAACATTTGCTACAACAAATCATGAGAAGAAGATTGGTGTAGTTTAAAATAAACTTTGTAAGTTCACAGATGTCTTTGCTAGGAAAAGGCTTCATCTTGTTGCTTACCTGAGGGTCTTTTTCTACTTTAAGGTGGGTTCCAGTGTTAAAAACCTAGATGGGGTCCAGATATGAATCAATCAGGCCCAGCTATTATTAGATAGCAAGAAGGTTTTCTCAGTATATTACTGAGTAGACCATATAATCCAGGATGCCCTGGTCCTGGCTAGAATCTACAGGTTTGCAGCCCCTCCTAATAAGTTGGACCTCAACTCTCATCTGAAAATCCTCTCTTTTACAAGACACAGTGAATACTTCAATCAAGGAGTATCTACTGTTTACATTGTGGCAGTAAATATATTGCACCATCTCCCTGCCAGGTGGTGGCATACAGGCGCACTATCATTATCAATAATAATAAATATCCTCTCCCTAATCATTTTTAATTTTGTTTCTCTTTTTAAATTTAAATTTTTACTTTTTATGATACATTTTAATTTTTTATTCAAAATGAAAACTTGTACAACATAAAGTAATATATAAATATGGTCATATATATATTTTAATTAATTTATTGAGTAACTAAATGTTTTATTATATACATTGAGAAGTTTACATAACATTTACTAGATTTAATTACATATTTATTTTTTATAGGAGAGTTATATACAGTAGTTTTAAAACCTGTTGAGATAAACGTAAAATCTCAGTCTAAAAATGTATACAACTCAGTCTAAAAAGAAAATTGAAAACTAAGGAATTTATATTAAATTAAAATAGATTTGGATCCACTTTGATTTTATTTTTTGACTGAGTTGTATTTGTTTTTAGACTGAGAATTTTGTTTATCTCAACAGGTTGAAAAATAATGTATGAATATAAATTGCTTCATGGTCAAGTGCTTGAATACATATCACATTTCAAAATAAATATTTTTTAAATGAAATTAAAATTTATGTTGTTTGTTAATGCTGGCAAAATTTAAATTGACTATGTTATTAGCAACTTTTAAATATAAAATAAACAATAAATATTTAATAAAAAGACAAAAAAGCAAACATGCAATCTAATCATGAATAGGAACAAAATAAGCCTTTTAATTGATTGACTGATTGTCAAGGCTCAGAGAAATATATGATTCAGAAAACGCATAAAAATTGCCACTGTCTCTACTGGAAGGGCATGGACCCCAAACTGCAGCAAATCAAATAATTCCTCAGTACCAGTTGGCGTGCCACACTTGAAAACTTGCTTAAGCCACACAAAATCCTCTTCAGTTGGAGTAAGGAAAGAAAAATATGCAGAAAGAAATAAGAGGCACATATATTATGTAGACAATAATTGTTATCCAATTATCAAAACTGTCTTTATCATTAAAAATCTTTGAGAATATTTGCCACTTTGTGGAGCTCAACATTATCCAGTAAAATAACATTGGTGACCCCTGGGCTAGTGCGCCTGAGATGCTCATGTAACAATTGGAAAAATAATAAGAAGGTCCCACTATTATAGAATCTCTTGATTATCTGATACATCTTGATCCCTTTTGAACTAAGGAGAGCCACTATAGAACAGGCAATGACACGGACTGCTACACACTGAGATACTTTGTCCTTGGACCCTTTAGGCAAATATACATATGTATTTTCAGAGATGAGGTAAAAGTTGATCTGTTGATATAGTAGAATTTGAGCGCCCATTTATCCTTGAGAGCAGTAATCACCTCTGCATGTTTTTCTGGGTCTCAATATTAGCTGGGCGGTTTTGGTTATAGGGAGATGAACTGAGTTTCTTTTCAGGAGAACCGCAGACCCTTGACCGCATGGTAGTAAAAGGAAATTAAAGCCTCAATCCCAAAAGTGGATTTTGCCATATATTATATATTTTGCAGTTCAAGATGGCAGTATTGTTTAATTCACTGACAGATGTCATATTTGTGCTCCTTAGTGAGCAGGTTTGGTAGTCACTTGGGTTTTTTCATATGAAAAATTCAACTGGTGTTGAGATAACATTTGTAAAGTTTGACAGAAAATTTTGGATCTACTCTAACAATAAAAAATGGCCTTCTTGAGGTCTGCAGTGCTTTATATCAACTTGATAGGGATAAGGCGCTTTATGTCACAAACAACCTTTCAAGTTGGCTTTTTGGGTGAAGAAAAGTTGGGATCCTGCTTTTGAATACCACACACAGTGTATGTACCTTACTTTAAAAGGCTGTAGCTGTGAGAGAGGGGGCTAAACTAGCTCAGTTCAGCTCTCATCTCAGTGAGACAAACCACCAGGATGCCATCCAGTGAATCAGTGGGATGACCACTCTAAAAGAGGACCAAAGGGAGGACACTGGGAACAACTGGGGGAAGTAGGCATTCAATCCAATCAACCTCAAGCCGGCGAGCAACCAGGGGGCCTGTGTGGGGATACTCTCTGAGGCTTATGGCAACTTGCAAAGGTCAGACATCTACTCATCCAACTGGGGGGGGAGGAGCCACAAGTGATTCCTCTGTGGGAGGAGCATCAGAGTCAAGAATGGGAGAGTACAAATCCAGGTCATCACACATAAGGCTTTTAACTAGGATCTCTCCAGAGGAGAGAAAGTTACTAGCCTGGCCAAGAAGATCATCCAGAAAATGCAAAATTCTGGAAGGATCATCTCCCACCAGGTGGGCCAAGGAAGAGAGGTGATGCCAGAGGTCAGGAGAAGTAGTGCAAATAAATAACAGCACCAGAACCAGGGAGAATACAACAAACTTAATAACTGGGGTTATCATTTTTAGAATTTGCAGTGAGTTCCAGGTGCATGGTGATGTTTTCAGTCTCAAAACTAATAAAAACTAGACTGACTACAGTAGTTGTAAAATAAGGATGTCAAATTAGAAGCTGGGACCTTAGAGATGACATGTATATGATCTTGGATGATGTCACACTTGGGATATTGGGGTGACTCATTTCAGTTATTATGGTAATAGGGCGCAAAGTACTTGTCTCAAATATTTTGGGAAATGGCTTCTGATCATGCAGAAGCACTTTTTTGATAAGCCAAAAGTGTTTTATTATTATAATAGGCAATGTATTTATATCCCCCTGGGGGAGCGTCTTCCTGAGCTGTTGGCAATATCTTCTAGGACATTTCAACACACTCTTATTTTGGGTAATTAGAGATCTGTGTTTGGCCGTTTCAAAAACGTCAACCAATGAGATTTAATTGCTTCACCAAGCACAGATGGCCCTTGCTGGAGTGGGGGATTGGTATATTTTAGGATCACTTGTCCTGCTTAGTTTTGCGCCTTCATATCAACTGCTTAAAAATACAGTCAATTTAGGGAATCTGAGATTATTGGGAATCAAACCAACACCTCAGCGCTTGATGTAAAAGTAGGACAGCCCCTACAATATTTGCCAGGCGGCACTTGCAATAATTTCAGTTGGCGCGGTGGTGCTTGATGTAAATTAGTTCAGCGCCTTGGTGTCTAATTCAACTGTTAGGCAGCGCTGCGGCACCTGTAATTTTATTAATTGGTGTGACGGCAAATCATGTATAAACTAAGAATCATACCAGTGCTTATCATTGGCTGATTTATAGTTCAGGTCAGAAGACTACTGCTGATCCAATATACATGTATTTTATACTGAAAATTCAGAACCTAAACGTAAAAATGCAGGATTGTCAAATCCTTGGTCCAAATTTCAAATCACTTTTGCGGGCAACTCAACTGAGTGAAAAGTAAAATATTAAATAAAATTAACCATTTAATTTGATTTTTTTGGTTTATTTAAATTGGCAAATTTTGAATCTCTTGAGCAGATAACTCAACTAACAAAAGACAAAACTCAACAAACAAATGCGGGATACATGAATCAGAAATG
Organism: Entomophthora muscae; assembly: GCA_014839935.2. Taxonomy (NCBI): domain Eukaryota; kingdom Fungi; phylum Entomophthoromycota; class Entomophthoromycetes; order Entomophthorales; family Entomophthoraceae; genus Entomophthora; species Entomophthora muscae. Next base: position 148,132 of record QTSX02005093.1, on the reverse strand, counting down.
CAGGATTTTAATGTACAATTTGAGATTTCCTGTATTTCAAACAAATCATAGACATCATGTAAAAAGTAACAAATCTGAAATTGCTGGATTGTCAAATCCAAGAACCAAGTTTCAAATCATAATTGCAAGGAATTTGAAATAAATATAATTTATGGGCGTCTCAAAAAGGATGTTAAAGGATCTAGAGTGGATTTGTGCTGAATCTTTTAGGAAGCACAGGCATTCTCAAAAATAACACTATTCCAGTTTAGGACAGCTAAAATTTAGATCCTACTATTCAGCAACTTACCATATTTAACAGTAAAATTGACTAAAATATACACTCCTTTTTTGGGTTTAATTTCTTTAATAAAAAATTATTATGTCTTCTTTCAATAACAACCAAGTCAACAAGATGTTCCCTGGCCTTGACAAAATCATGCAGGGCTACGCTGGGTATCTTAACAGTGAAGCCTCTGTCTATGGCCACTCCCAACCCGCAGGCTCCTCTGCAAGCCCCACCCAGGAGTATGTTCTTTCCCCTGCAACTTCCAGCATGGCCCTGTTTGCCCATCATGCACAGGCATCTGCCAACCCAAATCCCTTATCAGCAATGGCATCTGGAACCAGCTATTTGAGCCATGGGGTCACCCAGAGAGCCCAGAACCCAAAAACAGCTAATCAGATGGCATTGACCAGTTCCCAAGATGGACACATCTCTCCCCCAGCCAATCAGTCTGCAAGACACAGAAGAAGATTGATCACTTTGGAGTTGTTCTTGAAATGGTTGAAAAGCAAGGGATGCTTATGTCCCTTGGGGAAATTGCAGCCGCAATGGGGTTTGCAAAGTCCACTGTGGCTGCAACCCTTTGAGCCCACGTCAACTGTGGCCCCCTATCAAGAAGACCCCAACTGGTGCCCATTCTTCAACTGAAGGTGAAAAAGCCCACCCTCTCATGATGGCTATTATGGAGTGTGACCCATGGATGCCCCTGGTCCAGGTCCGTCTCCAGCTGGGACTCCACGGCATTTTCACCAATAAGAGAATGGTGAATTTGTAGATGTACAGAGTTGTGGTTGCTACTAGAATCTTGTCCAATCAAGTTCTCAGTGGTCCCAGTTTGGTGGATACTGACCCCTAAAATTCAACCATTATTAATTTTATCAAAGGAAGGGCAATGAGAACGTGTAATTACATCATCTTCTTGTCATACGCCAAAATTTCAGCAAGTATTCAAGACTTTGGGGAAAAGTGCATCCAGTCTGACGTATATAAGCGCAGCCCAATATTGTATTGTTTTGTTGGGGTTTTATAGGCAGTTTCCCAATTGGGCGTCAATTATTACTTGGCAATATCAAACACTGTAGATGGGTATGCCTACCAGACAGAGCTCCAGGCCATACTGGAGAAGTGGGCCACCCAAAATGCCATGCACACAGTTGTACTGAGTGCGGAGATGGAGCAGCAGGAATGGGCAACCCAAGAAATCAGGGCTGCAGGGCATACCTGCTAGTCCTACCACATCAACTACGCTAACATGCATCTTGCAGATGTATGTCTCTACAATTTTGGTTCTACCCTCAGGCGCTTAAAGCCTGCCACATACAATGAACTATGTACCCAAATTGATAAGGGGTATGGGCTTTTCCCTTCAGCGTCCGTCCAGGACTTATTTGATCTCACCATCTTCTATGCAAGTGATAGTAATAAGTCCAGAAAGGACCCCTGCCTCCCCCCACACCACTTCATCCGTTTCACCAAGCCCGCATATGTGACGGAAGAAGAATTTGAGCAATTGAAGCAATCAGCTCTTGCTGCCCCTTCCCAGTCAACAAACCCTGCCTCCCCAACCCCCCAGCAAGCCAACTGCCTTCCAACCCTGACACCCAAACAACCACCCATTCCCTCACCACTATCTCTGATGCCATCCCTTTCATAGGTGCAGATGAAGGCAATGTTCATTCTGCCCATTCCCTCCCCTTCTTGTCATTTGATTAATAATTAAATCTTTTCTTTGTGACAACTTGTTGAAGTCAATATCTCTCTCAATTCATAATTAATAATATTTTCTTTTTATATTATCAACATTCCCATAATTAATACAATGTTGTACATTTTACAAATAGCTTAAAATTATGAGCATACATATTTTTCATCATCATTAAGAGATTAAAGACAATAAACATAAATATTGCATTATAATATTGCAATTAGACGTCAACTCTTGATATTTTGATATTATGTGCATAAATCAATGCATTTTTTAATGAAATCCATTGTAAACTTGGCCTTTTCCTTTTTAATTTAATGAAATGGACTGTGTTTATATTAGAGAGCAATTAGCGCTTAGTATAATATTGATAAATAGTGCATTTTACAGCCTGTATATTTACCTATTGGTAATAATTCTATAAACTTTGTAGTTGGATTTTGCAAGGTAATAATAATGTAATGTGTTAATAAAATACTGTTTATTAACACATTACATTATTATTACCTTGCAAAATCCAACTACAAAGTTTATAGAATTATTACCAATAGGTAAATATACAGGCTGTAAAATGCACTATTTATCAATATTATACTAAGCGCTAATTGCTCTCTAATATAAACACAGTCCATTTCATTAAATTACAAAGGAAAAGGCCAAGTTTACAATGGATTTCATTAAAAAATGCATTGATTTATGCACATAATATCAAAATATCAAGAGTTGACGTCTAATTGCAATATTATAATGCAATATTTACGTTTATTGTCTTTAATTTATTAATGATGATGAAAAATATGTATGTGTTGAAGATAGTACTATAAAAACCAGTTTTTTTGATGGAATTCAAACAAAATGTCAACTATCTATAACTTGATAAAAGAATTAAAAGTACACCTGGAAAAGGTTGTTGAAATAGAAAAAATATCAGGGAAATAGTAACAGGAAAGCTGGGTAACAAGGGCCAGCCACTTATCCAGTCAAAAGAAGATGCTCTGGACAAACTAGGAAATATTATAGACAAAAATAATAAAGAAGCATTACTAAATCTCCAGGGAACAATTCTATCAAGTCTGAAGTTTAACAACACAACCTACAATTTGTGGGAGTTCTGGCAGGGGGCCAAAGAAAACAATACCAAGATCAAACTAATTGAAGGAACTGAAATTCTAAAGGAAATTAACTCCAATGAAGAGGAAAATAATCAAATGGAAACAGATGAAAACAAAACACAAGCAAGAAGCAGAAGTGCCTCAAGAAATACAGAAACTTTATCAAATGAAATTCAAGAGGAAACTCAAGTTACAAGAAAAATAAGGAAGATCAAGCCCAGGAAGAGCAATGAAGATCATCCAATGCTCATGAAGTTTGCCAAAATGGCGCCTGTGACTGAGGGGGCCACAGGGGAAACAATCAGTAAGTATTTCTATGTTTTACTTATATTTATTTTAGTCATCACCAGAAATGGGGATGAGGCCGCGGAAGTGGCGGCTTTTACGCCAAGTTGGGTTTATGGGGGTTACCAGTCACTGGTGGCCCCTGTAAAACAAATAAATAAAAACCAAATAAATAAAATAGTTCAGCAGAATATGAATAATTTTTTAATATTGAATCTAAAGATAGGGAATATCTACCACCTGTGGGGTGTTCACCATGGATAAGGGAAGCATATGAAATAGGATTAAATATCAACTTCAAAGAAATGAATGAAATTTGTGGGGATATCAAACTTAACTTCAATGAATATATGTACAAAAGTATTCAAAGATTCCCCTTCACAAACATCAAGAAATATAAAAAGAATTTAATAAAAACCAACTTTCAAATAGGAACCAAATATTTGAAAACTGCAACTTTTAATGAAGTATTCAAGGTACTATCAAATAAAGTTGGGGATGCAGTCCTTGTGAATAATTTTAAACATTTATTTATTTTGTTTTCCAAGGCCTGGGGGTCTGATCCAAGTCAGGCGCCCCACAGAACCCTCTTCAAGTTTAATTGAACATCTTATATCAATAGGTTAGTTCAAACATTCAAAAAAAATTATGCATGTTCTCAGAAAAGTATACCTCACAGAGAATTCATGTTGCGGTCTACCCGGGGATCCTCCTTCACTGCATATTAAAAACCAACATCAAAAAGTTGGAGGATGTACCTATTCAAATGGATATTTGCTGCTTAGCACTCAACTGCCAGAAGACACCGCGGGGGTATAGGACAGTTGAGCACTTCCTGTATGACTCCTTTGAATTGGCAATGTTATACGGATACTATGTGCCCTCTGAAAAAAACCTATTGGTTGATTCACTCACCCGCCTGCCTTTTATCAAACAATCAACAACCACCGGGGTACAGGGCACCAACCCTCTAGCAATTGCATCCAGGGTTGTCCACCACTTACAGAAGAGTATTTGGATCCAATTAGACACTTTAGACAAAAATTTAATTTCAGGGTATAATTCCCCGGAATAATCACATTCCCTTTGCAATTAGCATCCCCCAATAAATATTTCCCCTTTCAAATTAAATTTTATTTTATTTTTACTTTTTATATTTTAATACTAAAATTTAATATTAAAATTTTAATAATACATATTATAATACTAAATTTTTTAATATCAAATATTTCAATATTGAATAAAACACAATTTAATAAAAATAGTTACATTTTGAATGTTTAAACTTTAATATTTAACTTTTAAGATTTATCATTATAATTTTACTTTTAATATTTTAATTTAAATTTTAAATTTTAGTATATAAAATATAATATTAATATATCTAAAAATATTACAAGATATTAGTTAAAGTTGCAACCATGTCAAATATCAAAAATAAGTTAAAAATGTTTTTATTTACTATCTTGTTGAGTACAGGTTCATTTATTACATAAACAAGCAACAAGAATTGAATTTATCCGCATCATGCAGCCTGCTCCACTTATATTCTAAACAAGTGATTGTTTAGAACTCAAATTACTTTTCTCTTGTAATATGATTTGATAAATATATTTGATATGCTTGACCCGCGTCCTAAGTACTAATTAGTAAGAGATGCATGATGTTGTGTTCTGGGGCGTGGCGCAGATACACAACGGGGAATCCTGACCTTAGGATTGGATTCATACTAAGTCTTGGTTAGATAACAGGGAAGGTAATGTGTTTACCTTGCAGCCCTGGAAGAATAATCTCTGCTAGGCGTGGCTAGAGAGAGGCGCGGAAGTACAGAAGATAGAAATACAAAAATGTGAATAGAACTTAATTTTTATTGGTAAATGTGAAATGGAATATATAGTGGTTAGGAATACCACAAAACACTACCAGGACGGTAGGATCACTTGCCACAAGCATGAGTGGGGCAAGTGAGTTGCGCAAGGTCAGGAAACCAAACAATCATATTTCCTGATGCAGATACCAGTTCATTTCGAGAAGCAAAAGCAAAAGTGAGAGATTTGTCTTCAAAATGGCCCACCAAAGGCAAAATCAAAACATGGTGAATGCTGTTATTCACGACATTGTCCCCCTCTAGATTGGCCTTAGGGAGGTGATACTTGCAGAGGAACTTGGCGTGTACACAAGCAAAAGGGCGACCACTGGAGAGGAGCTTTACAGTGTACTCAGAACCTTGCTTGAAAGTCACTTCTAAGGGAACAACCCACAGGGAGTCCAACTTATGTGCACATCCACCCACACAGTGTTGGTAGTACAGGACATGGTCACCGACATCAAACTCAGGCAAGGGGGAGCGCCCAGCATTTTCAGGAAAGAGCTCAAGCATCTTAGTCTTGTATGCAGAAGTGTAGGCAGTAGCCTGTTTATCAATGATGTGGTTGACTAAGTCTTTTATGTGGTTGTCAGGATTCATGGCCTTATCAGAGGAGAGTAGGGAAACCCCCAAGAGTGACAGAGTGATGGCTTCATGCCCATACAACATGGCAAAGGGGGAGTACCTTGTGACCCAATGTCTGCTCAGACAATAGGCAAAGAGTGCAGCAGGTAAGTATAGGTCCCAATTGGCAGCATCAGAGTAGGTGAGCTTTCTAATGATAGAAACCAGTGTCAAGTTGGCACACTCAACTGCCCCATTAGTGGAAGGATTATAGGGGGCAGAGAAAGAATGGTGAGTTCCTAGAGATTCAACAACAGAGGTTACAAGTTTGGCATTGAAGGTGGTTCTGTTGTCTGACAACAGCACCTGAGGGCAGCCATGGCGGTAGAAAACATCCTGCAACAGGAAGGCAGCTGTAGTCTTAGCAGTGATGTCTTTAGTAGGGAGAGCTTCTACCCACTTGCTGAAGTGGTCAACGGCAATCAGGATAAAGCGGCATCCAGAACGTGAGCAGGGGAGAGGGCCTACAGCATCAATGCTAACTGTATGAAAGGCGTGTTGAGGAGGAACCAATTTGAACTTGTGAGAAGCAGCTCGGGGCCTCTGAAGTTGGCAGTCATGGCAACTAGCTATGACATCTGGGATCAACAGGCAAAGGTTTTCCCAGAAGTAGTTCTTCTGGAGCCAATTGAAGGTCTTGGCAATGCCTCCATGGCCAGTCTCTTTATGGGCTTGCGATACCAAGGAGAGGCAAAGACTGGGGCACACATATGGCAGATATTGACCCTGCACCTTCTTGAAGAGTTGGTTGTTGCGTATGAGGGTGTCTTCAGACAGTTTGGACAGGGCAAGTCAAACCTCTTCTGTCTCACTCTCCCAGGAAGAAGGGTAGCCAATTAGCTTGTACAGGTAATCTGCCTCAGCAGGATGCAGGGCAAGGATGGGCATTTGGGACAACCCATCAGCATTCTGATGTTGAATCCCGGGGCAATGGAGCACAGTGAATTCATAACCTTGCAGGCGAGGGCCCATCTGGCTAAGCATCCTTCAGGCTCCTTAAGTTATTGTAACCATTTGAGCGAAGTGTGATCAGTGACAACAGTGAAATGGGTACCATACACATAGTGGCAGAACTGTTTGACTGTATGCAACACAGCAAGGCACTCCTTCTCTGTAACACTATAATTCTTCTCATGCTTATTTAGCACACAGGAGGTATAGGCTACAGGGTGATCCACACCTTTGTCATCCAGTTGAGCCAAGATAGCCCCAATAGCAAGGTTGCTAGTGTCAGTGTATAGGATGAATTATTTATTGTAGTCAGGATACACTAGGATGGGCGCTTCTTTGAGTTTCTGCTTTAGAGTCTCAAAGGCTTGCTGTTGGCTGGCAGTCCATTTGAAAAGAACATTACATAGCAATTGGACCAGGGGTTTGCTAGTATCAGAAAAATCAGGGATGAATTGCCTATAGTAACCCATCATGCCCAGAAAGACCTGTACTTCTTGTAGGTTGATGGGCAGAAGCATTTTGTCAATGGCTTCAACCTTCTTGGTCATTGGACAAATCCCCGTTTGGGTTACTTCATGGCCCAGGAATCCAAGGCGTTCCTTGAAGAAAGCACACTTAGAGGGCTTTATCTTGAGTCCAGCCTCTCAGATCTTTATAAACACCTCTTTAATATGGGCTAGGTGATTGGTGAAAGTTGCGCTGAAGACTGTTATATCATCTAGATAGACTAAGACACACGACAGCTTCAAATCACGCAGTATGAAATCCATGGCCCTCTGGAAAGTTGCCAGGGCATTGCAGAGCCCTTGCAGCATGCAGGTAGGTTCAAACAATCCTTCTGATGTGATGAGCACAGCCTTCTGACAGTCTTCAGGAGAGAGGTCAGCTTGCCAGTAACCAGACGCCAGGTCCATGGCAGAGAAAAACTTAGAACCCCCAAGGCATCAAAGGGCGTCATCAATGCGTGGTAAGGGATAGGAATCTTTCTTGGTCAGAGAATTCAACCTCTGATAGTCCATCACAATTTGATGCCCTCCATCCCTTTTCTTTGAGATGAGCAGAGGAGAAGCCCAGGGACTTTGAGAGGGAGCTAGCAGTCCAGCGTCCAGCAGTTGTTTGAGCTCCTTAGAAACCTGAGCGTCTTCCACTTGGCTGCGGCAATATGGCTTGGCACAAAAGGGGGAGCATCTCCTGTGTCAATCTTATGAATCACACCTTTGACCAGCCCATAATCAGTGCTATCTTTAGCAAAGATGTCTGAGAATTGGTCTAGTAAATCAAGCACCTCTTTCTGTTGTACTAGGTACAATTGAGGAAAGTCTTGGGCAAAGAACAGAGATAGGACTTGAGGCTCATCTTTGGGTAGGTTAAAGTCTTAAAACGTTCCAAAAGGGTGAAGGGACAAGACGTCAGGGGCATTTAACAACTTTCTGTAACTAACAACCTGCCCTCTGGATACGGTTATAGGAAGCACAGTAAGGTTGGCAACTAGTAATTGAATGGGATCCTTGTGGGAGACGTCTAGGATTCCAGGACAAAGGTAAGGCTTGTTACGTCCCAGCAAAGGAGGGGAGTACAGCTCTAAGAAAGTCTGATCAGGTAATTCATACAATATCTGGGAGTCTAGAATGGCCTGTAAGCCAGGAGGGATGGTGACAGCAGACGTGGCCATGAGAGGGATCCCCTCAGATGAAGGACAAGCCATGGGAGGACACTTCATGTTAGTGGAATGGGTTTGGTATTTTAGGGTGAAAACTCCAGTGGGGTATTCCAGTGTACATGTCTTTAAACGTTTACCAGGAACTTTGATTGGCTCCTCAAAGATCAGAGGGACTTTGTATCCCAGGATATAAAGATAACCATCCTTTAGGTTGATGATCCCATTATATTTCCAAAGGAACTGGGTACCAACCAAAAGGTTGTAGCTCTCATTTTCTAGAACAACAGCTGGTGCAGCCAACAGAAGTTTATCAAATTGCATTGGCAAGGCGGAGAAAGCACCAATGGCGCAAGTCATAGAGAGACCAGTAGTGCCATAGGATTGATGGTAGTTGAGATCAGGGGCCAGCTTAAGTTTCTTCACCAGTTTAGAAGAAACAACATTGATAGGAGACCCGGTGTCCAGGACAGCTTTGATTTTTACTTTCTGGATAGATATCTCTACCCGGGTGGTGGTGCGTCCAAAGGGTGGCAGAACAGCCAATATATCCTGCGCCTCATCTAGTTCCTTGTCCCATTTCTCAATCATGCATCTTAGTCCCGGGAACTCCTTATATACGGTTTAGAGAGGGAGTGAGACAGATACATTCTTGAAAACGGCATCTGCAACTTCAGCGGCTTCTTCTGATGATTCCACTAATACAGGGGACCATTTTGCCTGAGTAAGATAGGGACAGGAGACAACCGCTTTGGCCTCAGACGAGGGCTTAACGGTAGTAATAGTCTTCCCAGATTGTAGCTTGTATGGGACCGCAATAGTTTCAGGGACAGCAAGGACAGAATATCCATACACATTGGGGTCTTCAACATCAAATTTATCCACATCAGAATCATTGAAATGTCATGGAACAGAAGGAGGATAGGAGGAGCCCGGTCATCAACAGGCTTGTAGTCAGTAGCAGGCAGAGGTAGTGAAGGAGACTGGGAAGAATTGTCAACCGAGAGCGTCTCTGCCTCTAGGTTGACTGTTCTTTTCCTGACTGATCCTTGGGATCAGCTCCTTCAACCTGCAGGTTGGTGCAGACACAAGAGTGGTGACCTATCTGGCCACAGTTGTGGCAGCCCTGACGTTGAGGAGGATTTTGGGAGTTCATAGTGAGGATACAAGGGCCGCAAGAAGAAGATCCAGAGTTGGAAGCGGCACGCTCTCTTGACAACTGCCCCAGAATGGGTAAGATGCATATCCTGTAGCAGTGTCTTTATACTTTTCATGGAGGACAGCATAGCTTTGTGGGCTTTGAAATGAAGACACAGGGGTTGATTCACTTTGAAGGCCTGGGCGCAGGCCATATACGCTTCATTCGCCGTCAATTGTCTGCTTGTTATTAACTGTTGCCCCTCCATGTAAAATCTGTCTGAAAATTCAGCTAACATCTCTTTGGGCTTGAAAGATATATGCATGAAAGCGTCCTTTTTCACTTCCAGGTTAAGATCATCACCAAACTTGTCAATCAGGAGCTGCTTCATGTCTTCCCACATCTCAATGGTGGGTAGCTCAGGCACCACCACTTCTTGGCAAGTTGGGTGCAAACAGGTCAGAATATGTTCTTTCTTAACCTCATCTGATGCTCGTCTCATGGCAGTTTCATAAATAGTTAAGAAAGCTGCAATAGTTGAGGTTTTGGGATCAAAGACTTTCTTAAAGGTAGGCTTGAAGTGTGCCTTGGGAGTTGGGCCACCATTGTTGCTATCAAGCACATTTATGAGCGGGGAGAACTCAGCTTCAGACTAGAGGGGGGTTGTCTAGCCCATAGTTGTTGAACACTTTCTTCAAGGGTTGTCAGAGTCCCGGTAGTTCTGGAATCCGTAGTGTTGGCTAGAGTGGTCTGTCGTTTAGTAAAATCTAGGTGTTGTCCTTGGGTAGTGACAACAGTGAAGAGCTCAGCCAGTCGCAAAGTAAGGGATGGCCCCACTGATAGGCAGGGGGCAAATCTGTTGTTTACTGAATCAATCAGCTCACTCATCTCCTGTACGTCTCTGTCCAACTCAGTCTGGTCTCTTTTCAAATGGTCCACCTCATTAGCTAAGGCAATAAATTCCCTAGCACAGTGGGTTTGAGGTGCCCCTGCCAAACCAGGACAGCAGCCACCTTCCTTGTTAACTTCAACTGGGCAAGCAGCAGCCGTCACTACCTCACATAAGGCAGTGACTTATTGCTGTAGTTCAGCAACCTGAGCAGTCAGCGCAAGAACCTGGGGATCTGGTTGAGGAGCTTTGGAGGGACATCCTTGGCTACAAGTGGAAGTGTGTAGTTCTTGGATGGCCTCCCAGATCCTCTGTTCTCTGTCCACCAGATCATCAGCAGGAGGAGAAGGTGGGACATCAGGTTAGGGAGTAGACAGCTTATTCACCTGACTCTGAAGTTTGGCTATAGCAGCAGCAGTGGTAGCTCTCTCTTAATCAAATTCCGCACTGAGTTCATTTAGACTTTGGGCGGTGAGGTCTGCTACCTGCTGCAATTGCTCAAAGGAATAGGCACTGAATGCATTGAGCTGTTGCACTAGGTGTTCAATGTCAGTGAGATAAGCATTTAGGGTAGAGTCTACTTGGGTTTACCAGGGTTGTTCTAACTGGTGAAACTCATGTAATTGTTCCCTAACGTACTCAGGGATGGACTGGCGCATTTGCTCAATAGAATTGACTAAGCGTGTTTGAGAGGTGACCAAATCACGCTGATTGTCAGATATCAGGGAGAACAGGGAGTGAATCCATTGTTGGTAGGCAGCAAACTGATCCCAATGGTGAGTAACAGCTGCTTGTAGAGACAAGATCTCTTGAACGTGGAGTCCCAACACCATTTGATGGTGGGCTAAGGCAGGCTGTACAAAGGATGACAGCAGGTGTTCAGCAGAGCCAGCTGCTGCAAGGAGATGTTGTGGAAACTGAGGGGCCACAATTAACTCATAGTATTTGGCACAGCTAAACTGTAGCTGGAGGCAAGGGATGGCCCCGTCCCAAGCTATCCCAAGGGCTACTGCCATGACTTGTTCCAAGTCAGGGGTACCCATGGGGTAAGCAACTAAGCAGGGATCATTCCCAAGGTTCAATACAGTAGGGACAATAGGCAGGTTGACAATGTCTTCCTCAATAGGAGGGCTGGTAATTTCAGGCAAAGTTGACTCTCAAATAGGCAGAGGTGATGGACCTGAAAACGTAGATGCAAAAGGGATAACCAAGGGGCTTACAGCCCCTGTAGTGAGCACCATTTTTTTTGTGTTCTGAGGCGCAGCACAGATACACAACAGGGAATCCTAACCTTAGGATTGGATTTGTACTAAGTCTTGGTTAGATGACAGGGAAGGCAATGTGTTTACCTTGCAGCCCTGGAAGAATAATCTCTGCTAGGCGTGGCTAGAGAGAGGCGCAGAAGTACAGAAGACAGAAAGACAAAAATGTGAATAGAACTTAATTTTTATTGATAAATGTGAAATGGAATATCTAGTGGTTAGGGATACCACAAAACACTACCAGGACAGTAGGATCACTTGCCACAAGCATGAGTGGGGCAAGTGAGTTGCGCAAGGTCAGGAAACCAAACAATAATATTTCCTGATGCACATACCAGTTCATTTCGAGAAGCAAAAGCAAAACCAAGAGATTTGTTCTCAAAATGGCCCACCAAAGGCCAAATCAAAACATGGTGAATGCCGTTATTTACGGCACATGAAAATCATTGGTTTCTGTGTTGTGTGACTATAGTGGCACTGAAATAATAAGGATAAGATGATGACTTGCAAGGTCTGATTTGTGGCTTAAAAAAGCTAAAGTACCGGCAAGGATTCACAATTGTCTAAATAAAATTAATCTATTTCTATCTTTTTTTATTTATTTATTTATTTATTTATTTGTTAGCGCAAAAGTCAATTTAATATACTTTGCATTATAACAAAAATATATTTCTCTTAACTAGTATAATTAATTTTACTTACCTTTTCTATGTATTCTTATATGTATATAATACAATCAAACATCACGTTATTATATATGAATAATAATTTTTGAGTCCTATTAAAATAAAAATAAATAAAAATAAAAACAATTAAAACCCGGAGTACCCATTTATCTGATTGGCTTGGAGGCCAGGGCTTTGGGGAGGAATGATTCTGAGTGCTTGTAGAAAGCCGCCACAACAATGGGTGGCATTGCAAATTGGCTGATATCAAGAGTGTTGAAAAGATTCTCAGTGTCCTGAGGGAGGCCTTGTTTCACCTTATTCTTGATCCAACCAAACACCTCCTTGATTGGATTCAGAAATGGAGAATAGGGCGGAAGGAAGAAGAGTCTCATTGGGTAGTCTGCAAGGCAGTGGCTGGCAGAATGGCTATTTTTGTTGATGGGGGGAACTCAGACACAACCAGATCCACTTTGTGGAGCCCAACATTATCAAGCACAACCACGTTGGCTGTGCCGCTGTAATTTATCCAAAGTTACTCCTTGACAGCGCAGAGAAAATTGAGAAAGGTCCCGCTATTGTGAGAACCCTTGATCATCTGATACTGGTCCAACCTGCGAGGACCAAGAAGCACTACCATGGAATAGATCTGGGAACATATAGCTGCACAATGGGCTACACCGTCCTTGGACCTCTTCTTGACCCACCCATGCCTAGACCTGAGCGAGGAGGAAAACAAAAATTTGTTGATATAGAAGAACTGGACATTCCTAGTCTCCTTTAGTGCCAGATATATCTTGGCATAAATATGCCAATCCTTGATGGTCTTTTCACTGTTCCTATTATATGGCAAAACTCCCAGAACTTTCCAGGAGAAGCCCAAGTTGACCATAGTATTGTAAACAAGGGTTTTAGAAACAGAAAGCACAAACTCTGTGGCAAGCATTGATTGGACAGCAAGTGTGTCCAGGTGGCAATTCTTGGTTACCCACTGCTTGATTGTGTTGATGTGAACGGGCTGAAGGAGTTTGGGCTGTCTTTTTGTCTTGGTGGATTTGGCAATTTGCCCAGTATTGCCATACTTGCTGTTGATGTTTACAATGTATCTGGCTGTGACACCAAATTGGGACGCAATATCCTAAACTGACATTCCCCTGTTCAAGCAGTTGAGGAGAGCTTCACTATCCGTCAACCAATACCGGCCCTTGGCAGGTACCACCACATCCTGGCTAGCAGGCTCAACACAGGGGATGGGGACCTTTGTGTAGAAGGTGGGATCACGCTTGGTTGCGCTGGTGCCGTCAATTGGTGGCATAAGACACAGGCACAGATGGCTCAACAGTGGTGGCCAAAGGCTTGTAGGTGGTGTCAAAGATGCAGGGCAGGAAGTAGCAACTCTTGGATCAAGAGTGCAGGGCCAGGTGACAACTGGGTACACAGTGGAGGTGTATTTAACCTCAGTGTTTCCGGTGACCCTAGTGTAAGAGACTTTGGTTGCAGGCCTTGAGAGCGGCTTCTGTCTTGGATTCAGGCTGGTTGATTGGGCTTGGGACGCAGGAGGTGGTTGACTGGCAAAGACGCCTTGGGAGGCCTTTGTATTGGTATGGCTTCCCTTGAGTTGGGTTCTAGGTCTGTTCTTGGACCCTCTGGGATGCCCTTGTGGACAGGCTGCCCCGCGGGCTGGTGCAGGAGCGGGTTAGGAATGTGATTGATGGTCCATAAAAATAAAATAAAATATACATTTTAGATTAAATATGTATTTTATTTGGATTTATTGGTTTAGTTGTGGGTATTTGTTTTCTCTTGATTTAGCCTTTAATAGTAGCAGAGTTTCTATATCCGTGATTTGAAGTGAATAATATTGTATACTTTCTGGGTTTGGATGATTTTAAAGTTTAATAACTTTTTATGTCTAATTATGGTTATCAAGATTGAATTTTTCATTTGATTTTAGTTGTGGTGGAGCTTCTTGATTTGGATTGGTGTTTCCTAGTGTGCTTACTGTACATTCAATTTGGATTCCAGTTCCCGCAATTAATATCTGAGTTTACTAGTGGCATTCAAAAGTGATTTGAAATTTGGTTCTTGGATTTGAAAATCCTGCAATTTCAAAAAACATAGTAAACTTAATGAAAATGGCTGATGAATTTGAATACTTCAAATCTGATTCCAGTTAATTCATATCATCCATTGGAAATATGCAGTTTGACTTTAACTTTACAAAGTGTCTATGAGTTCCCGCATTTTCAAATATTCAAATAAATACTCAAAAAATTAATTTAATTAAAAAAAGGCCATCCCAAAAAAGTGATTTGAAATTTGGACCAAGGATTTGACAATCCCACATTTTTACGTTTAGGTTCTGAATTTACAGTACTACCAATTTATGGTTTTTGGCATCTGTAATTCATACCTGCAAGCTCTGTCATAATTGGCATCATTGCTTGGTCAAATTTCCCAACTGATGGCTTTAATAAGGCAGGCGTAGAAGACAGGTTTGAACTGAAGCAAAAACTAATGAAATTCTAGATAATAGTAGAAAAATATACTATTTTTTAAATAGAGAACTAGCTTTAAAGCTGGGTTTCAAAAGCAAAATAAAGTAAGTAAAGTACTATATGCTGACGCTAAGCTCATTGGATGTGGGAAAGCAGCAAAAGCCCAAGGAATTGGGAATACCGGTAAAAGTACAGAGAATCATTACTAAAAATTTGTATTTTAGAGAGCTCAAAATTAGGGGGCCAATATGATAAAGTTAATTATAAAACCTGTAACTTTATTGTGGGTAAATAATGGACAAGCAGGGGACTAAAAAGTTCCCCTGCTTGACTATAAGGGAATAATTTCAGGTTGTATGATCAACTGATACATTTTGCTCAACCTGATTGGTTGGGGGAGAAATTTTGCTGGCAAAGCCAAGGGGATTGGAGAATTCCAAACTAATTTCTGAACCACCATTTGATTGACTGGGATGTAATTGTGATTTTTGGAATCCATTTGAGCCTGGGGAAATCAATGTGGGTTATTTTGATTGGCTGGTTCTAATACTCTTCAACAACAGTTAACACCAAGCTAATAAATGATCCAAATTGATCAGTGTTTCCTCCCAGGGCGGGGTAGTAAAAGCAGCAGAACCTACAGAGTATGCCATTAAAAATCTTTCATCAACAGTGTGGGCTAAATCTTCAAAAATAATTGAGTGGTTTGGCTGGACTTTGGGAAGTTTTTTTTGTACAACAGGGGAAGATTGTCTTATCCAGGGCCAAAGGGGTGAGTAACTTTAAAGTGACATTCTTAAACACCTGCTGTCCCTCCACAGTTCTATAAAGCTCTGAATCTTCATCATTGTCTTTGTTTTCATCACTTATATAGGGCTCATAGCTAGTGTCAAGCACTGGTGAAACCTTTTGTATCATGGCTGTTGAAACCAACTTCAGAAGGTAAACAAGGTCAAATACCAAAGATTTGAGCTCAGCTTTCTTGTTGTTCACTGTTTTACACATGAAAACCTTAGTGAAACTTCCAGATAGATTGGTGACCCTTGGATTTATGCTCTGCACCCTCCCAACCTATGTGGCTTAAACTGGTGGTTGTATCTGTGAAACCTCAACAGTATCATTTGCTCTTTTGCCTCCTTCCTGAGTTGGCACTTGTGTTACACTGACTGAATTTTTTGATCCACAGGGACCCCCAACCACCGTGTATGCTGGCTGTATTGCCACTCTATTATTGAGTCCTTTCATTATACAGTTTAATAAAATACTAAATCAAACTGAATTAAGTTACAGTCCTGTTTTTATGGTTTACTTTTTATCTAAATATGATTATTTAATTAGAATTTACCCCACCCAGCTACCCAATTAAAGTTTTATATATATAAATGATTCATTTTTGGCTTTACACAACCCATTTTATAATCATTAAATTAATTTTCATCTAACTTTCCCAGATTTTATGCCATAGTTAAACACTCAGAACAATGTTTTAATTAATTTTTCAGATCATGTGTCTTATTTTAAATAACTAGGTATAATTCTTGTTTAAATCTCATTTCTCACAACAACAGAGTATTTTTGTTTACTAGTTGAATTGCTATAATGTTTTGTTTTTAGATTGAGTTTCAACTTGCTGCGCCTGAGTTCATTTTGTCACTGATCTACACAGAAGCATATGTACACCAAAGGACAACTCAACTTATTTTTTTGTGATTCTATGTATTTTGCACTGTATTTTGATGATCTTTTCTTGCTGTTTGGTTTATTAGTTGCTGTGCTGAGCCACTTTGTCTATTAGCACCCAAAATCCCTGTCAACAGAGGGTATATTTTACACTGATACTTGGATTTCACTTAAATTTGAGTCAATTTTATTTAAATATGAGTTATTTTTCTTAGTGCCATAGCTGTTAAAACTACTTTATATAGAACTATTTAGCTGTAATGTCTCAGCTGATGAGCCTAGCTTGCCATGTCCCAACTTTGGGTCTGTGGCAGGTCAAGTTAGTTGCTGGTCTTTTTTCCTGGCCTAAAACTTTGTTAGAGAATCTACCCTATAGTTTCATATAGTAGATATAATCTAGAGATGAGTAAGATATTTTAAAAGCTATCTATCTAACAAGGAAATTTTTATAATGCTAGTAAATCTAAGAACTTAAAATGCAAAAAGTTTAATTCAAATATCCAACTTCTAAGGTATTTTGAGTAAACTAATGTTATTGTGAGGACTCTGGTAATTTGACTGATGTTATGGCCTTTGTTCATATGATAATTTTGCCGCTAGGGCAGTGTTATGGCATAAAAATATAGAGGCTAAAAAATTGTTTAGAGCCATGGTTGGGAACATTGAGGTGCCACCAATTTTCCCAACATAGCTGTTTTAGATCTATCATGTGCCACTGAGAACCTTATGTACTTTGTTTGGTTCTGAAACCATGTTTTGAAATAGCCTTGGCTAGGAACCATATCCAAAATCTGGTTCTGGGACAATTTTCAAGCAAGAGTAGATGTTACAGGATTTTCTGGGAAATTTTCACTTTAAGATATAAAATTTCAAAATGATACATTATATTTTTAGAGTTTTTATCACACCAATCTAATATATGGGTAATTCTTTTTACTAAATAATGCAGTAACAATGATTTAAATACCAAATATATTGTCAAGGTTATACTTTTGGGAAGTATAACAAACAAATAAAAGGGGAATATTTAAGAGAAGAATGATACTTTATTGAATATAGATATAGAATGTTATATAGTATCATGGGAAGCCACATAGTGTCCATGTACGTCATGATGGTCATATGGCTTATCTGAGTAATGTTCCTCTTAAGTCACGAGGCTTAATCAAGTTGTGTTCTGCTTAGGAGCTGGATTGTGTGATCCCCGTAGTATATGGTTGAACAGTAGGGGTGCCACCAATCTATTGATTAGACAGTGAACCATTCAGTGTCTTATTTGGTGAAGTGCTCAGGGCGTTAATTCCCTGAGAGGGAGTAATCAAAGATGTTGCAACATCTCCCCCTGAGGTACTGGAAGGCGGAGCCTTGGGAATCTTCTTCAGAGTTGGGGATGTGTGCTTGGTACTGGTCCAGTTTGGTATTAGGGACAGGGAGTCTAGAGTTGTGTTGTGCTGACCTAGCTTTTCATAGGCGGAGACAGTTGTTATGCATACACTTAAGTTCAGTTTGTGCTCCAATGCCCTTGATGAGGTAGGTGTTGTTAGGTTTAACTTCCATGACAATGCCTGGCCCGCAAAATCCTGGGTCTAACTTGTGTTAATTGTGGTTGACAACCCAGATCTTGTCACCGGTTTGGAACCTTTCCTGTTGCAGTGGGATTGCTTCTTGTTGACTCTTTTATGTTCCATTTCTGTTTGGTCCATTCTGGCTTGTTGTATGTTGGGGTCATTGGCTTCTGGCACTTTCTTAGGTAGAGGTAATCTGGGTCCTGCGGCTGTACTAACGAGGGCGGGCTTTTGCCCATAGACTAACTTGTATGGACTTTTGCCAGTATTGTGGTTGACCCAAGTTTGACATACCATGAGTGCAGTTGGAAGCATGTTGACCCACGCCTTTGGATTTTTAGCAGATAACTTACTGAGGGCTTCCACAAGTGAGCTGTTTAGTTGTTTTACTTGTCCGTTTGCTTGAGGGTGATATGGGCTGGCTGTGATGTGTCTTATTCCATTCTTGGCAAGATAGATGTTTGTGTTAGTGGCCTTGAGTTTGGTGCCTCCATCCGTTATTAGGAGGTCCAGCTTCCCAAATTTGCCTATGATTTCCTTGCCAATAAACTGTCTCACATTGTTGCCTTTATGCTCCTTTGTGGCTTGTGCCACTGGCCATCTGGTTGCATAGTCAATAGCTGTTATGATGTACTTTTTCCCTTTATTTTCACCAGGCATTGGTCCTACAATATCCAATGACCATACCTTGAAGGGTTGTGTGATGGATACAGGTACCACTGACTTGGGTGGTGCTTTGGTTTGGGCATACTTCTCACAGACCTTGCATTGCTCCAGTACTTCTTTGATATCATCTAGCATATTGGGCCACCAGTAGCGTGTTTTGAGGTATTCATGTAGGTTCCTGCCACAGGTGTGTCCCAAGTCTCAATGATATCTGAGTATGGTGTCAATCTTCTGAGTTGACAAAACGTAAGTTACAGTGTCACCACTTGGAAGTATTTGGTGTAGAGTACCATATACGTTTTTGAACAGATGTTTGTTCTTAAGGACCTTTTCTTGTATGTCCATGGGGGTACCTGGTGGAAACCCTTCCTGGAGATTCCCCATGATGAGCATGGGCCAGTCGGGGTCGCCATCAGGGCAGAGGGCATGCTTGCTGTACAACCTTGATAGGGCGTCTGCGGTAGCATTTCTTTTCCTGGTTTGTATTCAATTTGCATGGGGTATCTCTGTACAAGACTCATCCATTTGGCTTGTTTTCTCAATAAATGCTGTTGGGTCTTGAAGAACACCAGGGATTTATGATCAGTGAGTACTTTGAATGTTTGAGCTCCTTCCAGATAACAACACCACTTTAGGAGGCAATGTACAATGGCTACCAATTCTTTGTCGTGAATGGGGAATCTTTGTTTGCCGTCAGACAGTTTTCTTGACTCATATGCTACAGGGAGGAATTCTCTCTCTGCTGTTTGAATGTTGAGTACTCCTCCTATTTCACAATCAGAGGCATCAGTTTCTAGCTTGTATATTCCTTCTTGGTTTGGGTACTGGAGTATAGGAGCTGTGACCATTTGTTATTTTAGTTGTCTGAAATGTTGGTCTTGTAACGGGGTCCATACAAACTTAGTTGTTTTGCCTGTAATAGCTTATAAGGGAGCCATTAGAGCGCCCCAGTTGGGTATGAATCTCCTGACATAGGCGACCATGCCTAGGAAGGTACAGAGTTCACTCTTGTTCCTGGGGGCTGGCATTTCAGTTATGGTGCGTATTTTCCCTGGGTCTGGTTTGATCCCATCCTTGCTAACAATGTGACCAAGGAAGGGGAGTTCAGATGAGAAGAAGTCGCATTTTGATGGTTTGGTGATGAGTTGGTTTTCCTTGAGGATGTGGAGGACCAGGCAGACGTCTTCCCAGTGTTGTTTTAGGTTTGGGCTGTAGATGATAATGTCGTCCAGGTAGATAATTGCTTACTTTCCAATGTGTTCTTTGAACACCTTGTTCATGAAAGTCACAAAGGTACTGGGGGCATTTGTCATGCCAAAGTTGAGGACAACACATTTGAAGGATTCATACTTGGTTCTAAACGCTGTCTTTGGAATGTCTTCAGGTTTCACACAAATTTGGTGGTATCCTGCTATCAGATCAAGTTGTTTGTGAAGATTTGGGACCCCCCCCCCAGGGTGTCAAAAAGGTTGTCAATCAGGGGCAGGGTATACCTGTTCTTAACTGTGACCTCATTGAGCGCTCTGTAGTTGGTGACCAGGCGGAGTCCTCCGTCTTTCTTTGCCACAAAGAAGACAGCAGCACCAAAGGGTGATTTTGAGGGTCTAATGAGGCCTTTGTCTTGCGCCTTGTCAAGGTAGGCTTTTAAGGCGTTGTCTTCTTGGGGTGTTAAGCAATAGATAGGGCGTGCCTTGGGTACGCTTCCCTTAAGGTCAATTTTGTGTTGTATGCCGCGGTTGAGTGGTAACCCGGGTAGTGATTCTTGGAAAACAGAGGGGAATTCTTTGACTAGCTGATCACAGATGTAGTCGTTTTCACATCTTGCTTCAGTGTTTTTAAAGTGAATGATTTTGTATCTACAGGTGCTCCAGTTGATCTTTCTTGGGTCTATTTCTTCTTCTGTTTCCATTATCTTTACAAACATGTGGTTGTGCATGAGGGTGTCAAGGTGAGTTGGGTAGATGTGATGGTGTACTTTGCCGCGCTGAATGGTGAGAGTGGCACTGTCCCAATCAATGTGTGGTTTGTTCTTTTGCATCCAATCTATGCCTAGTATCACGTTGTATTTAGGGATTGGTATGATAGGCCTGCTGATTGTTGTTTGCACATCTCCAATTTGAGCGCAGAAGGGTTTTGTCTCCTTGGTGACTGGCGTACTCCTGTTGTCTGCCACAATGACTCTCTTAAAACTGCTCCATACTGTTGGTAATTGCATGAAGTTGGCAAATTTTTTGTTAACAAGGGATTGGTCTGCTCTGGTGTCAAATAGTGCTGTGCCTTGGTATCTGCAAAAACAGAAAGTATAGGTAAGGAGTTTATTTACAGTTTGGGCGGCAAACAGTAGAGGCTTGCTGGAGGGTACTTGGATCATGGTAATTGAGTCCACGTCTTGGTCCCTGTACAAGTCTTGTGAGTTGGGGTAGGGTGGCTCACCTAAGCACTCCCCTGAGCTTTTCCCTCCTTGTTGGTATCTTCAGTGCTTGCCTGGTTGGCTTGTGCTGTACAATTTCCATTTTGAGGATGAGGGTTATTGGCTCAATTGTTATGCTTATTGGGGTGAGTGTCCTTCTTGGCGGTAGGGCTCTTCTTGCGTTTGTTGGTTGTGTGTAGATCATCAGACTTTTGTGCTGCGTGTTTTCCTTCTAGGAATACATCCTCGAGGTTCTTGCACCGGGTCATATCAAACTGACGTCTAATGTGAATGGGGAGGCCGTTGTAGAAGTCTAGGCGTGGCCCAGGTTCATCAAAGTTGATGGAGCTGGGGGCACAGTCACTTAGATCTTCATATGCTGCAATATACTCCTTGATGGTTCCTGTCATTTTGAAGGTTCAGAGTTCTGTCATGATCACTACGTTGGAATCCTTCATGGAGAACTTTTTGAGGAAGGCGTCTTTGAACATTTCCCAGTTTTCCTTCTGGTCAGGGTGTTGTGCCATCCACCCGCTTACAAATTGTGATGCTGTTCCTGTGACACGGAGTGAGACTTCACTGACTCAAAGTCTGTGAGGGTATTCTACTTGTTCAAACTTGCTTTCGGTACTGTTAATCCAAAAGGAGGCGTTCTCATGGCGTAGTCCCGCAAAGGAGCCAATTTCAGCTGTACATAGGCACTGGAATACAAGATTGGGTATTTCAGGCTGTTGTGGTGTTGTTGTGGTTGTTACAACAGCAGGTAACAATTTGCGGGTTTGGAGAGTGTTGTATTGTTCTACGGGGATAAGGACCTTGTCCACAATAATGAAGCCGTTTGGAATCCCTTGTCCCTCTTTGTAGTCTCTCCAGCCGCCAGGGAGTACCATTGTTTGTGTCTTTTTCTTTGGAGGAATTTTTCCTTAAGTTGGGTAGGTATGGAGAACCTACCTGTGCTACCACAGTTGAGGTTATACTTTTGGGAAGTATAACAAACAAATAAAAGGGAAAGATTTAAGAGAAGAATGATACTTTATTGAATATAGATATAGAATGTTATATAGTATCATGGGAAGCCACATAGTGTCTGTGTACGTCATGATGGTCATGTGGCTTATCTGAGTAATGTTCCTCTTAAGTCACGAGGCTTAATCAAGTTGTGTTCCGCTTAGGAGCTGGATTGTGTGATCCCCGTAGTATATGGTTGAACAGTAGGGGTGCCACCAATCTATTGATTAGACGGTGAACCATTTAGTGTCTCAATCGGTGAAGTGCTTGGGATCTTAATTCCCCGAGAGGGAGTAATTGAAGATGTTGCGACAATATTATAATAATATTAAAAATTATCATGAATAAAATACTTTGCCTTACTTACTTACATACTTATTTTTATAAAGTATTTATTTAATTCATCACAATATTGGCTGAAATATCTGGCACAGATTAAGTCTACAGGAATTTGACAGAGACTGCCCTCTCATGAGCAGATTTTCTGGAGACATGTTTGCCAGGCCATGTGTAAAACTGATGTATTAGAACAACTTTCTGTGCATAATGTTGCCAGCAAGTTAGGTAAAGAATCCCTGAGTTGTTCAGGATGTTCTTGGAACATTTGTGCCAGAACCCTTCTCTATTTGCCACCTTGGTAACACCATCCTTGATAACACCATCCTTGATAATTCAGTATGATGTTATGATGTTAACACTCTTAGGATAGTCATAGTGCCGAAATACTGAGGCTAATTCTGAGAGCTCACGTAGGGCCTTTTAGGGGTATCTGATTGGGTGGGGTAACTTTCACTCATTTCCTATCGAGCGTACAAAATAAATCATCAATATGGCGTAATTGTATATCTTACCTTTGTACCACACTCTGATGCATTTTTTAGGTGTTACTACCCAGCAACTTAAGTATGACCATGATACTAGTATATTGTCAAAACTACAATGATTTCATTTGATTAAACTGTCTTAAAATTTCATTTTTCGTTATCACTGCATTATCCTTTATATTGCATTATAGAGCATAGTTGTGTATTGAACTAACAATTTTTAATTAAATATTGATCATATGGGGTTAGATCATATCATATCAAGCAGCTAGAATATGTATGCTATTAAAGCCTTTAAACTACTTATCTACAAAAAACTCCGTACATTTTCAGTTTAGAAGCTTGGGTTTGGAATATAAAGAGGAGTCTTAAGACTGGGAGGTCAGTGGATTAGTTTGGAATTCCAACGCATCATTTCAAGTATAATATTCATTACTAAATTTAATTAGAAGCTTGTTTTGTTGAATGCTTAAAAGTAAATTTTTAGATTCCAAAGGCGCCATTTTAAATTGTTTGCATATTTTATTTGAATATACACCAATGGCATACAATTCTAATAAAAATCACTCTAAAAACACAAGTTGGATTCTATATTTAAAATAACCCAAAATCCAAGGGCATAACTTCCCAATATTGAAAAATTAAAATCCAAAGAGAAGCGCGGATTTAATCATTTTCTTCTTCACGGTTCTTGGATTGGAGAAGCTCAAGTCGTGTATGAACTTTATCGATCTTAACTTTTAAATTTACACAAGCAGTCAGTTCTAGTACCGTTTGCTGAAAGCTTGATTGGGCATTGCGTAAAGGGGCTGGCGTGAGAACACCAAACCAATTGACGGGGTTACGGCGTGCCTGTTTAGCAACAGACTCTGTAGCCGATATGAATGAGGTCATCTGAACATCGTCTTCACACTCCTTGCTGCTTTCTTTGAAGTCATTAATTGAAAATTCCTTGGGCTCGGGCATAGAGTCCGTTAGTCGCGGCCCCCTTTTTCTAATAAAACTTGTGGGGGGAGAATCAACTGTATCAGTTACTCGAGTTGAATCTTTTGGTAGATTATTTAGTGACATATGCCATTTTGGCTCACCGGTGGAATCAGCCTCATTCCATTCAAAGCAAGTAGTGGCCTGCATACGTTTATCATATTGATATCGCGTAATTTTATTTGGACCCATAATATATTTGGCTTGTGCAAGTTCCAAATATCCCTGAAAACATCGAGATGAACACTTTTTATGAGGCATTTAAAAGAATGAGGATTATCTAAATTTTTCAAATGTGAAGCAATAAATTCTCCTTAAATTAAAATTGTAAATAAATTGTAGCTCTAATTTTTATCTATTTTAGTAGCGGGTTTTTAAGCGACTAGTATGAAGCCATTTAATTACCAGACGTGAAATTAAGATATTTCTGCTAGTTAATAAAGAGATTGGACTGACAATACATTCGAATGAAAAAAGTCTCTATTTAATAATAATTAAATTTTTATTAAAAAAGATGTATTTATTAAAGAGTGAACAACTTTTTAAATACTTACATTGTTAATCAATAAATTTATTCGGTTGAGCTGCTGTTGGTATGCTTCAACCAACTCGAGATACTCACAATAGGTCTTATCAATTTCACAACATAGTTCAAAAGAATTCATTTAAAGAACGCCTTTGAAATTAAATATAAATTAAAAGGCAATGCTATTACTGATATGGGTTTTTAAGGTTTAGTTGCTTTAAATCTGAGTTGCGTAGTAATGAATAGGTTTTTTAATATCACTCTTATCGTTCTTGTAAGCTTTCGGAATCTCAATGAGCTGGGCGCCACTTGATGAAATTGAGTGGCGTCATTTAAATAAATTACCTTGATTATCAGATCCAAGCAAGAGTTTAACCTCAAGATTTGTAACCATTTTAGCTTTAATTTAAGCTTATTTTTTAACATTTAAAGGGGATACTCTAAGTAAAAAGCTTAACAAAAAAATCACTAATGTCACATAGGAGGTTGTCAAGATTTTGGGCCTTGAGGAATTATCTTTATTATTGGTCATTGTATGGGGATTGTTGATAGAGATTGTATGGCGACAATCTATAGCTACCAATTGGGTCTAGGGGTACAGCTATGGACTGGCAGTGTCTTGTGGGGCTGTAGGAGAAAATACATGGGGTCTGCAAGTAGACAGTGGTGCGCTCTACTTGGATACTTCTGACTACTAGGCGTCGGCTAGTAGTGATACAACAATAGAGATCTTCAATCTCTATCTTCAAGGGTGAATATTCTTTTTGATCTCAAGGAGAGCACCTTATATAGGGTGGATAAGCCCTCTTGCTATATTGTTATCTGACGCTTCTAACTCTTACTAGTCAGTCTATCTGTTCCCCAGACTGCTAGTTTCAGCCCCCAGAGTTAGGCAGCCATGCTGGTCTGGCATGGGACTTCAAATGGATTACCGGACCTCAGCTTATCTCATCAGCATATTGGTGGCATTCTGTTTGCAATTCATGCATATGCAAGGTTTAGTTACTCTGTCAATGGGTTTTCACATTCTGCGGGATTCTTCTAATCGGCCTTCCATATTGATTGTAGGTTCCAATGCGTCTCCAGGCACAAATGTTTGGCAGCAGAACACCCTGCATAATTATTCAGGAATCATCAATATTATTGGCAGTGTCATGTTATGTAATCATAGTCAGGAATCATAAAGCCTAATTATTTAGGTTCAGCCCAATGAGAAGTCTAGTAGCAAATCAAGATCAATCTTTGGGGTAATTATTAGTGTACTGATTACCCAAAGCTATGAATAAGACCAGCTGATACTTCCTGAAGCTTGACAGATTTATGACAATTGGTTGTCTGGAGCCAATCAGTCAGGAGAATGATGGTCAAGTCTACCATATTATTCCAAAAACCTGACAGAGATATTTGACAGCTGAAAATAAATTCCAACAATACCTTTTTTATTGAGAGAATGTCAAAATTGACAACATGCAATACAATATTACTAATACCAACTATTTTAACAATAACATTTTTACCATCCAATATAAGTCAGACAGGAAAAATAACTCAAATAATCAATGGAAATTGTATAATCCACTCATTATATTTCCTTTTCAAACTTGATCAAACCCATTTAATTTTAGCTGATGTATCAGCACAATCTTTAATAAAAAATCATGTTTAAACCTTGCAACTAAATAAAGCATAAAATAGCATATTTTTAGCCACCTTAAAGTAAGTACCTTACAAACCAACTCTCATATAAAATTTATATATAAATAAGAAGCATATTGAATTAAAAGTAGTGAAGCTAAAGATAAAATACAACCATATCTCTCAGTTTAACAGTGACACCTAGGTTTGATTACCCTTTCTCAGTAAATCATTCCCCCAAAATCAAATCTGAAACCATCAAATACAAGGTCCCAGGATAAGATTCCAAGCCTAATTCATTAAGAGGATGTTATCTTGGCTTCTAAAATAATAATTATAACATCTCATGAACAAACCTATGATACAACATTCTGCTATAAAAAGCTGCTTTTATCTTTAATAAACTTACTGATCTCCTTTTATGTCATTATTTTATTATTCAATATAATTTAACTAAACTACCTTAGACTTCAAACCTGTTGGTATAAAAAAACTACTCAGCCCAAAAAAGTTGAAAACATAACCAAATCTATTATCAATCAAGGAAATAATCATTTTTATCTTTATTAATCTTTTTCTAACCTGAGTAGATTACAGTTTAGCTGGCTTGTGTTGAGCATTTTCATTTAGAAGGTATATAAATAAGATAAGGTGAGCTTAAAAAAGAGAAACTATAATTTATTTGACATGAGAAAAAGATTTTATATATTATCATGATAAGCCACATAGTGTCCATGTACATCATGACAGTCATAGAGCTTGCCCAAGTGTTTTTTCTCATAGGATTCAAAATACTTGATCCTTGTACAATGTTAGAGTGTGGCAATAGTACCACATATTGTTTGGCAGTTGAGTAATTTCTCAGAAAAATGATTTCTCAAGAGGAGGTAATCAAAGATGTTGCAACATCTCTACCTGAGACTGAAAATGTGGAGCTTCAGGATTTTTTTTGGGGGGGGGAGGTTTTGGATGGCACATTTGATTTTGATAAATTTTTGGCCTTGGGGTCTGATAGCTTTAAGCTCCTTTGGGTGTTTCTGGCTCTGCATAGGTGAAGTCTATCATGATGCATAAGTTTCAATGCTATCTGAGTGCTGATTACTTTGAGAAGGTACATATTGCTGGTTCTGAATTTCATGACAATGCCTGGAACTATCAGTCCAGGGTTCAAACTGTGTTGGTCATGGTTGAAAACCCAGATTTTGTCTCCTTTTTAAAATCTCTCATCTTGGATTGGTATGGCTTCTATTTTAATTCTCTGTTTTTCTCTATCTATTTGATCTTGCCTTGCTTGTAGGGTCTTGTCCAAAATAGCACAATGATATATACTATATTATGAATTGTTTTGGGATTTAAATTTAACATATATAGAAAGGTAGGCACTGTTTGTAACAGAACCTTTTAAAGCCCTGTTAAAAACTTATAATTTGTGGCAAAATAGTTCATAGTGTTAACTAAAGCTGAGAAAATTGTATAGAATAAATTTTCAAAAATTGATTTTTTAGCTACTAAGCGTATTTCAATATCTGGATACTATCTGTGAGAGTATCTAAGCCCAAAAGAAGTAAGATTTTCCTTTTTCAACAAAAATGATGGCAACAAGTCAAATGTTTTTTGCCTAACTATTTTCACTCTAAAATTATGCTAAAAACAAATTTCAAAATCTGGCCAATTAAAAAGGAAAGTCTCTGGTGAAATTAAAGGAATTAGAAGATTTGAAGAAGTTATGTAAGGATTGTACTAAGTTTGAACTGATTTTAAAGATTTGTAAAACTTTTTAAACTGGATTTAATGAAAATGTGGGGAGAAAAATAAAATAAAGTAATTTGGGGGGAAACAATAAGAGTTTCAGCTTAATACTTACTGATTGTTAAGATTTTGCATCTTGGTGAGAGTTTCTTTATTATTATTATTCACTGGGGTTTGATTAGAGTATTGTATGAGGACAATCCAATGATACCAATTGGGGTCAATATACAGTGGGCTGGCCTCTCTTTGTCTAACCCAAGGGAGATAAAAAATTAACTGCAAGTATTGACAAGTTTTTGCCCAATATTTGGACCCTTTGACTATTAATGGCAGGTATTAGTAGCACTTCAACAATATAGGATATCTTTGTCTATATTGCAATAGGTATTATTCTGCCCAATCTCTGATTAGGAGATCACCTTATATAAGGGGTTTAGGCCCTCTTACAAGAATTAACATCTGTTGCTTCTATCTCTTATTGGCCAGTGAACTGTCCCCCAGAATGCTAATTTCAGCCCCAGAGTTAAGCATCCATGCTGTGCTGGCATTATCTTGATTACCTTTTTTATGCTAGTCTTTCTCTAATTGTTCTTCTGAAAAAATCCTTTTAATTCACTTTTCCTGCTTTAATTTAAGTTCAATCTTAAAGTAATTCTCTTTTAGAGATTTTTAAGCTTTAATTTAAATTAAAAACACCTTCTTTTACTCCAAAACCTTCAATAAATCTTGAAAACGTCAGTTCAAATCTGGATTATTACCTATCACTTTCTACTTGTATTAAAAGTTTCTAAGTTAATTTCAAGACTTCATACTTGATTCTCCTTTCATTTTCAGTCATTTTTGCAACTATATTTGTTCACTCTTTCTCTTCAGCTTTTCCTGGCTCTGTTTTCACACTGGCAACACTTAAACCACATTTGTTTAAGATTATGTCCCCCTTTTCAAACCTTTAAGTTTTCAAATAACTCCCAATTAAGTTAGGATGAGAAATTTATCTTTGTTACCTCATTTTATCAACATAATAAATACTTGAAGCCATCAGTCTCAACTCTAAGTTGAGATTGTCTGACTTGCACCCCAACAGGTACTTTTTAGGTTTGGAGCTTTTTTCATTTTATCTTCCTTTTTATTTAATTCTTCATCTTCTTGTATTTTTGAAAGCTTGTCATGATTCCTTTTGAGAATTTATCTTATTAACTTAGCAGTTTTTTTAATGATAAGCAATAATTAATATTGAATAGTTTTAATCATCTAATTGACACAGAGCTTTACCCTGATCTGGAAGTTAGTTTCCTAGACCAATATTCTATTGTTGAAACTGGAATATATTTTTCTTCCTTTATTTTATAAAAGTTCTTAGTCTTTAATTTAATTTTTATAAGCTATTAAGAGCTTTTGACCAACTATTATTGCAAACCTTGTCCACCTTCTTATATTTGACCAATATAAACATATTAGGACTTAAAGCATCAGTATAAACTTTTTACCAGAAAAGCTTCCAGACTTAAAGGTATGGTATATAATTAATTGCTGGGCCTCTTGTATATTGTATTCATAACAGGGTCCCAGCAGCATATTGTCCAATGTTAATGCAACTTTGAGTAATTAGTTACTCATTCAAATGGGTTCTTATATTCTGCATTGACATATTTGTCTTTTCATAAATGGATGATTTAAGGTAATCTTTCCTAGATACAGAAATGTTTGGCAGTGACATATCATATGGGAATATTCCATCATATTCCCAAATCCTCAATCTATTTTAGCTTATCATCAGCCAATTAGATATTTATGTTTCAATATAAATCAGAATTTGAAGTAATGACTATATTTTAATTATCCAAATCTATCAGTAGAATCATATTATTGATTCTATCAAAGCTGATGATGGGATGCCACCTAGGTGTTTTCAGTCTGATGGCTAGAATAATTATTAGTCAAGATCAATAGAGCTCAGGATTCCTGACAAAGAACAAAGTCTTTTCCCTCATATCAGAAGAAACATCTTGGTCTACTTGGACGGCATAATTGGTTATATCCCCAATCAGAAACAACACCACAGAGACATAGAAGCTGTATTTGCCACCTTGGCTCAAAAAATCTCCTTTCCAAACCATCCAAGCGGCAATTTTTCCACAGACAGCTAACTTTTCTGTGCCATGTTGTGTCCAAAGATGTCATAAACCCTGGCACCCAAATGGCGCAGATCATCTGGAAGATGTCATCCCAAAGGACAAGATCAAACTAAGGACCTTCTAGGGATGATCACCTACATTCAACAGTTAATATCTAACTGTGATATACTTATTGCTCCCCTATCAGCAATCACTGGCATCAAATCAAAATTTGTGTTTATCCCAAAGTGAGACCTATGCTTTTGACAACTTAAAGAGAAGCTTGTGTCAGCACTAATAATACAGTAAATTTGATGATCCAGTGAAGAGCAGTTTTACAGGGGAGGACTTAATATTGGTCAAATAAAGATTGGATGCATAAGACAGTTAAATGTTGGTGCTTTTATTGATATAGCTAGTCTTGATGATTAATAGCAGTGGTATATTCCTAGGGGTTTTAGAAATGTAGCCCTTTAATAGTGCTTTGGAAGGATAAAAAAGGTGGTTACCCTGGGATAGATGTGGTGAGGTAGCATTAAAATCCTGATACCAGCTGGGGTATGAATACAGTTGGGTAGCTCTACCTAAGAGGGAGGTAGAGTGTTCTCTTCACATGAATTTAGTTCAGCATTAAGGGAGTCTTAAGGTTGCTGGGCAAAGCATGGATAGCTCATAACCATCCTTGGGGTAGCTGTCCAGAGAAACAGCTGCAAAACTTAATGATTTGAAGGTTTCTGGGAAGTGAAGTAGGTTACTTTGCTCCTGAAAGCTCAAGATAACCACTTGAGTGAGTAAAAAACCTTAATGTATTAGTTATGCTTGCTTTTGGTGACCTAGATGTAGGTTACTGATGGGGATCAAGTCAAACACTAACTCAATTGTGGAGACTTATTGCCTGAGTCTGATTTGTTGACTGATATGGACTATCAAAAGTAAGTTGGGATAGAGGTTATCTGTAAGGGCTTGATAAGTTATTTAATAGATATGATAGATGCTAGGCTATTTGATCTGGAGCCAGCCTGTGGCAGGTTCAAGAGAATTGGTGGGCAGACGGCCCACAAGCCCAGTGGAGAGGGCCCATCACAAGATAGGAGCTAACTTTACAATATAGGATATAAATTTGCCCAGGAGAGCCCAGGGTCTGCTGGCAGGCATCATTGAATCAATAAGGCCGGAGAGGGTGATGTACATCACCCCAAATATCTGAGTGGAGTTAGATTCATTAGTTGCAACAGATTCCTGCGGGCAGTTGGGTTGCAGGGTAAGAAGCAATGTCATTAGAACTAGGTAGGTGGTCAAGTAGCTGTACTTGTTGCAGAATAGCAGATGAGGCATGGTGATTTTGGTGCCTTCTCTGTAAATGGTCTCTGTATCTCTAGTTCTAGCCTCTGGGTTGTAGATTAAGATATCCTCTAGGGTGAATTCTGAATATGCAGGGCTTGGTGGGTATTCAGTGAAATGTATCAGGCCAAAGGGAGCTCCTGGTGGACAATAGAGCTTGGGCAGCTGTTCCGTGGCTTCTTGGGATTGGCAGGTGTGAGGTACAGAACTGCAGGAGGTAGACTTCAAATGGAATAGAACTAAAATCAAATATGTAATAACCTGGTTGAACCAAAGGTTCATGACATTTCATTGCAAGAATGGCAATGGGTAACTTCCTGGCGGCCCAGGGTATAAGTATATCCATCTGCCATGGAGAAACTTTTACAATTTCCCTTGGACCTGGTGATACTGTCTACCAGGGTTTTTCAGCCCACGGTGGCATCCATTTCAGGAGATATTTAATTGGTTGGTTTGAACTGAGAAAACTCAAATTTCCCTTTTGGGTCGCAGGATTGGTCATCTTTGGGTGGCCCACATTCCACAGGAAGTTTCTCTGCTTCCCCTGCCGCGGTGGCCAAAGTTATTTTGGAACCTTTGTCTTGGCCCGCGCTCTTATTGGTCAGGTTAACAGGAACCTTTGGCGTGGGAAGCCTCAATGCAATTAAGTTTAGTTCATCAAGTCTCAGGAGATTCCCCAAAGCCAAATCCCGTTCTGGTTTAAGCCCAGAAAACTGCGGGCTGGTGGCCCGCGGGATATTGGGGTTCAAATCCAGTAGCTGGAATTCCATCACATGCATAGTTAACAGGAATTTGTCACTTGTGACACTGAGGTCAAATCTGTACTTGACTCTAGCCCAGAAAAAGATGGGTGGGCCATAGGGGTTTGGGGTTCAAATCCTGGGATCAGGGTTCCAACTTTAGAATCAGTAATAAATTACTGTCACTTGTGACACTATTAGGCTAAGGTTAGGAAAATTTGAGGAAATTTTTCAAAATTCCTCTGAATTGATTTTATGAGGTATAATAAGGTGAAATTTTGTTGCCTTGGTTTTTATAGAGTGACAAAATCAAGGAGGAATATTAAGGAAGTTGCAGGGATGCTTTTCTTAGTGATTTTTTATGGCAGATGAAGGTATTTTTCTATGAAAGCAGGGTATGAAGCTGCTTCAATGGAACGTTTCCCTGGATTTTACTATATATGAAGCTATGAATTACTGACTATCAATGAAGGTCAGTCATACCAAACAGTGGATCAGTAAATGCCACCCACAATGGGTTGATTCACTACACTAAAGGCAAAATGATAAGATTGATAAGCTACACTAGACAATTTACTGTCAGTAAATCCCTCTTGCTACCTATCCACTGCCAACAGGTACCAGGACCATAATTTTCTGCCAGTAAATACCATTAATCAATATTTATTGCCAGTAAATTATACAGTCACTGTCTCCTACCAACAAATCAATACTAATAATGGTTCACATTTATTGCTCCCTAAACTCCTTAAGCATAATCACCACAATGCCCCATATAGGTGGACACTGCTAACCTTACATCACTAATAGTGAAAACAAGAGACATTTACTACCGGTAAATCCCTCAACTCAACTCACAAATCAAATCATTAAACTGAATCAAGGACTACCTGCCCGTAAAAATGACCAGCTATCAAGTAAATTTACGCCCCCTTGGGCCTATGCTTCAATCCTCACCAAATGCTTGGGGATCTTGGCCAAATTACACCTGGATATTTATTCAAAGATTTACTGAAAAAGCCCAAGAAGAGTCATCACACTATTACTTGTAGAACTAGTTTTAAGATGCCCCACCTAACCCACCCAAGAGACACCCTTGGTTAAATAACATGTGCAAGAGAAGCTGGGAGCAGTGGTAACTGCATCCAAGACAAGTCCCTCAATTTCAGTTGAGTGGGGTTTTATTTAAACTCCTCCCTTTGACTCTGTCCAGATTTTCCTGTCTCAAGAAATGCCTCCATATTTCCTAATATCATTGATCAATCAGTTTTGGGACATTAAACCCCCACCTGATTTACATCCCCTCCCTTTAAATGGATACAAGAGTTGTTAAGGCCCCTGTTCCATCATTCTCTACTCTAATAAAGCTCAAGATTTGTTGGTTCAATTCATCCATTCTAGTTTGCCTGTTGCTTTTAGTATTCAGCCAATTCCTCCCCCTTGGTTGCCCAGGAATTTTTAGTGACAGCTGTTTTGGTTGCTGCTGAAACCGCAATTTCATTGCAGCTGAGAGCTAGGTTTCATCTCCTACTAACCAGATCCCCAATCCTCACAATCCCCTGGCAAGACTGATATGAATTCTACCATCTAATCCTTAGCCGCCCCTCCCTCATTAGTCCAATAGGGAAGGCTGGACGCTAGTCACCCCTTCACGCAGCAGGTGTACCCTTCCATTGATGAAGAACCCTGGCTATACAGAAAAGATGGGTTCACCCGGCAGAAAAATGACCAGCAGACAACTACATGGCTCTGTGGCGCAGCCAACCAGTATACCAAACTTGATAACAGGGGCAGGCAAGGTACTACTTGAACCCTCCCTCACGCAGGCTAACCATACTGAGCCAGCCTGGCACCTGAAGGTGATAAATTAGCCAACCTCACATGGTTGGAGTAAAGATCTGGGAAGGAGGTTGTGGGTTCCTGATTGCCAGTCCCCAGAGTGTGTCCTGGGTCATAGTTAGGGACCGGCTTGAAGGTGTTGTCATTCCCCAGCAGTGGAGAGTGGTTTACTAGAATCTTGTACTTAGCCTGCATGACTGCAAACTCTTCCAGCACTTTTCCAATTACTAGGCAGGCATCCCCACCATGCACCTGTACTTCAGCAGGTGCTACTCCTCTGTGGGCCTGTACCAGTCCTTTAACGACCTAGTAAATTCAAGCCCTATAAACTCTCTTCCCCTATCTGTCATTTTAAGATGCCTAGTCAATCTCTCCCACTCCTCCTGGGAATACTTACTGGTGGCAAATCTTCTACAACTTTGATGATAGGTATCTTCTTCCCATTGACTAGGGTAAAAGATATGGGGTAGCTCACTCATAGGGTTTGTATTTTGATTACTGGAAATTTTGGGCAGGGGTTGTAATAGGCTTTTATTCACGGCCAGAAGGAAGATCTACTTAAAAACCTTCTGATATATTGCCTGGGTATGGGAAACAATATGGGTTTGCTAATACTTGGAGTCCTCCAACAATCTCTTGGACTCCTTGTACTTGGTCTTTGGCTCCTGCACCTTTATCTTGGGCTCCTGTGTTCTGTTCCAGCTCTGGCTCCTTATCTCCAGTTCTGGCTTCTTTATCCTAGGCTTCTGCACCTTTAACTTGGTCTTCAGCTCCTTCTGTAGTCCTTGTGACCTTTGTAATCCACTTGATCCAGTCCCGGAGAAGCCTCAGATAGCTCCCCCTTTTATAGCTCCTTGTTTCAGTCCAAAATCTCTCTCAGAACTCTTGTTTTTCAAAGCCTAAACTATCCAGATTTACTCTTTCTACAATATATTAAACTTAATAACTTACTTCAGCCAATGAAA
This sequence comes from Entomophthora muscae, assembly GCA_014839935.2. Lineage (NCBI taxonomy): Eukaryota > Fungi > Entomophthoromycota > Entomophthoromycetes > Entomophthorales > Entomophthoraceae > Entomophthora > Entomophthora muscae. The sequence goes on along the minus strand of QTSX02005093.1, from coordinate 113,168 downwards.
GCCCCAAATTTTCTGCTTCTGCACCTCATTTTTTAGGCTTTAACTCTTAAGTTAAAGCCTTTAAAACACTGATCAAATAAACTCAGGCTCACAGCCAATCATTTCCTCAATTCAACTGTTTTTCCAAACAGTTTGCCCAAACAAATTGCTCTTGAATATGGATTGAACTCAAAGCTGTCTTGCTCTGGGTAAACAACTGCTCCGCGTTTCAAACAGTTTTGCTGTGGTTCCCGCCCTGTTTCTCTGGCAAATCTTGAGCGCTTCTGCCTATGTTTTACACAGGGGATTTTGAACCATCAACTTTACAACATTTCTCCAAGTTTCTCTGCATTTCCTTCAATGGTTCACGGCTTCAAACTTGCCTGCCGCTTGCTTTCATCTCTCCTAGTTGTTCTTGGCAAAATTTGCTTATTTGCTCTCACAGTTTCTCTGTTCTGTTTCCGGCCTCTTTCTGGATCCTTTCTACTCAATCCAGACTTAATAAATTTGCAGTTCAAACAATGAAAGCTATTTATTCTTCTCTTTTCTTTTCTTTTAACATAGTATGGTAATTAATTCTCTATATATTATAATATTAGCAGTATTAAATCCTTATTTAACTGCTTCTTTTCTTAATATTTCCTCTCCCAAGAAACCAAAATCAGCATTTTAGCTACTGAATCCAGTCTGGCTAGTCCTTCCAAGTCATATTCTAGCTCCATAGCTAGTCCTGACTATCATATTCTGGTCCTTCAGCCAGTTCTTCAACCACAACTTTCAGCTCTTCAGCCTAGCCAGCAATCAGTCCATTTCAATCAGCAAACAGCCTATTCCAGTCTTCAAGCAGCTCCCTTCATCCATCAGACCTGCAGCTACTCCTGCATCCGGATCTCTTGGTTCTCTGGATGCTCCTGCATCATGATCAGCTAATCCTGCATCATGATATTCCAATCCTCTAGCTTTCCTCTTCAAACTCCATCCTGGACCAACAGTCCCTCAACTAGTCTTCACTGTGATCATACAGTCCTTCTTACTAGTCTTCTAGCTAATCCCATAATATGAACCAAATTGGTTCTTTATCTCAGTCCCTGTTATCAGAACCTGTAGACCCAGGCATGAGTCTACATTGAACTGGTGTTTGACAAGGCCTTTGCAAGTGGCCATCCACTTTGGCCATCCAACCATAGATCAATAAAGTCAATGCCGTTGTTTTTACTCACCCAGGTGATTAAGTCTGGGCTTTTGGTTGCAAAGTAATCAGCTTCGCTTCCCAGAGGCCTGATCCCACCAAGTTCTGCAGCTGCATCCCTGAGCAACTACCTGGGGGACACTCCTGAGCATATCTATGCCCTCCAATGCTCACTTTGGGATCTCCCCAAAACTCCCATAGGGACATAAACCAGGACACCCTACCAGTTGGTTGGGTAGGATGCTTGCTCACAGACCTCCTGTAAGCGTATCAGGGTACATAGAGCTCTCAAAGCTCTTCCCCTGCCTGACAGCCCGCCCTACCTGCCAGGGGTCCAAAACTTACAGCCCTGGTAGCCAAGTTACCCACCATGCTGGCACCCACATCTACCCTGGCAGCCTGCCTTACCGCCAGGGCCTCAACATCTTCCAGCCTGAGCAGCACACGCTACCCATCAGGCTGGATCACTCCACACCTAAGCAGCTAAATTTCCCGGCTGAGCTATCCTATTCCTTATACCTAGCAGCCACAGTTCTTGCTGGGTGAGGACCTCTAGCCCACTGCAGCCAATATCTTCTGCTGGGTGGATACAAATCTAACCCTAGTGGATTCTACACCTACTAGCTAGGCCTTACCTTCCCTAGCAGCCATCTTTCCCTACTAGGCCTCTACCTCTAACAGCACAATATCAATCTTCAGCATACCACCTTTATCTGAAGCCAGATCAACCCTTGTCTGCAAAAGCCCTTACACATGGACCATCACAGGAGTTGACAAAGATGAAGAGGAGGGGTTCAGACCCCAGCAGGCAATTTGGATTGGCTGGGGGTGGATGCAGGAGAGACTGGTGGGGACCTGTTAACCGGCTGGTGGGGGCGGCATCCCCCCTTCAAGCGGCTTGGGGTGGAAACAGGTCCCCACCAGACCCCAGTGGCCTGGGTGAGGGTCAAGCTTTGGACCCTGTAATCCTTGGCCAGGCCAGGCCCCCTGATGGACATGGTAGGTCAAAGCCAGAGGCTTAAGCATGATCCAGAAACCAGCCAACACTACTTTAAGCTCCTGTCAGAGTAAGGGGGCAGGCTGATTCTGTTGTTGGGGAGGGTGGGTGCTGGCATTTTAAGCTTCTGAAGAAAGCTGTTCTGGAGAGATAGAGGTTGGGAACAAAGGCTATAAGCGGTTGGCAGGGGGGAAGCTGGAGGAGTCATTCAGAAACCTTTTGGCTGGGAGGGGCATGTTTGCGGAGCGGTTGGCCTGCATATCTATGGTCAAACTTTGGGTTGGTTCAGGTTGACTGGATTTCTTCAAAGGTGGTAAAAGCTCCTGCTAAAGGAGCAGCTGGCCAAAAAGACTCCAAAAACAGTGGTAAATAGGAAGGGTTCCAAGGGAATCTTCTGTTAATAGAGACTATATCCCCCTATGCTCCCTTCTTTTGAAAGAGAGCTTTCCTAATGATAGTGATCTTGGAGCTGGTCAAGTGGATCAGAAAAAAAGAACTTTAGTCCGTTTGCTCAAGGGAAACTCTTGGTTAAGGGATAAGTAAAGGGTGCAAACAACCTTGAGATCCAGGATACCGTTGCACTGAAGATCATCATGAAAACATCACCCTGGACAATGGGGCAGGTTTGATAGCCCACATACCGCTGAAAAACACCTCCCCAAGCTATCATTTGTCAGTGATTGATGGAATCTTTGACCAGGCAATGGTGCCAACAATGGCAGAGCTCAGGGATGGAAGTTACACCAACCAACCGCCATAAAGTAGCATTATAAAAGGCTATGCATCCAATCAGCAGTGGAATTTTGGCTGCTACAACTGGAACATCAATGATAAGCATCATCCATGAAACGCACCAGGCGCTGCCCACTAAACTTTTTAGGGGCCCAAGCAGTGTCCTAACTATACATCAAGCGCCCCAGCACTGCCTTGCAAATATTTTAGGCACTAGTGTCAAACCAGCAGGCTTGACCCAGCAGCAAGGTTCCAAGTAAACAGGTTTGTGACCTGCAATCCAATTATCCAGTCACCCAAAGCCAGACTAGTGTCAAAAGTGTGCTGTTTTAGCAGAGTTACACAGGGAAAAATATTTAGAAGATAGATAATACTCTTTATTGGAAGAAAGTGATTATATAGCTATTGTGAATCGATGGATAGCAGGAACATGATTAGTAATCACACAACTGGATGGGAGAAGGGGGTGGCTTGATCCTGCTAATGAGTCAAGCGCCAAATCAAGGTATCCACCGTGAAGGATCATCATCTGTTCATGTTGATGGATTTGGTAATTTGAGTTGACTTCCTAGTCTGGCTTTGGATGACCGGGTAATTGGGTTGCGGGTCACAAACCCACTTGGTTGGAACCTTGCTGGCAGGTCAAGCCTGCGGTTTTGACACACACCCCTGGCTGAAGGTCGGCCTCCTCTGGGGGCAGGTCGTCAGGGAGGTTGTCAGGAGCCCGGGCGCCATATTGAATCAGTTGTTGTTTGGTGGCAGACAGGGCAGTTTCTCGTTGTTTCTGCCTTGCTTTGCAGGGTTGTAGGCGGTTGTGGTGTAAGGTCTTGTCTTGTTTGCGTTTCCCAAGCCCTTGCACGAGGTAAGTGTTATTGTTGTTTACCTTTAGAATGATTGCTGGCCCTACTTTCTTGGGTTGTAGTTTGCTTTTGTCTACATTCATGACCCAGACTTTGTCCCTGACTTCATGTCTGTGGCAGATGGGGACAAAGGTCTTTTGTAAGGGTTCCTTTTCTTTGGCTGCTTGTTTGCTGTTGGCCTCTACTACTTGAGGATCTGAGCAAGGGGGGACTTGACTTGGAATTTCCAGTTTGGGTCCTGTCAATGCTTGAATGATATTTGGCTGTGTTCCGTATACCATTTCAAACAGGCTTTTTCCGGTGGATCTGTTCACTTGGGTTTGCCACACAAGTAATGCAGTCAGTAGCTGCTTATACCAGTCTTCAGGTCTCCCAGCAGTGAGTTTGGCTAGGGCTTGCACAAGGCTACCATTGAGCCACTCTACGCGTCCATTGGCCTGTGGATGGTACAGTGTTGTGACAGTGTGTTTGACCCCACTCTTGGTGAGGTACACATTGGTGTCTTTGGAGGTCAATTCTTTGCCTCCATTGGTTATCAGGAGTTCTGGCTTTCCAAACCTGCTGATTATTTCCTTGCCAATGAATTGTTGGACATTGTTACCAGGGTATGTCTTCACCGCTTGGGCTACTGGCCACCTTGTCGCAAAATCAATGGCTATGATGATGTATTTTTTGTTGTTGTGCTTTCCTGGCATAGGGACCACGATGTCAAGAGCCCATACTTTGAACAGTAGTTGGGGTTGAATGGGGAGTACAGACTTGGGTGGGGTTTTGCTTTTGGCAAACTTTTTGCAGACCTCGCACTGTTCTAACACTTCCTGGACATTGCGGTATAAGGTTGGACACCAGGATTTATGCTTTAAGAATTTGTATAGATTTTGGCTCTTAGTATGTACAAGATCTCTGTGGTAGCAAAGAATGGTATCAACTCATTGATGTGTGGGGATGTAGGGAATGTCGTGCCATCCGACATTTTTCTGTGAAGAGTCCTGTATACGTCAGCAAAGAGATGTTCATTCTTGATGACCGTTTCTTTGGTGATATTGGTTGTGCCTGCAGGGAACCCTTCATCTTTTGTATGGAGCACTAGGAGAGGCCAGTCTGGTTTGAGCCCATTCTCCCCCTAGAAGCGCAGACATACAGATGGGACAGGGCGTCCGCCATGGCAAGCTCGGCCCTGGGCTTATATTGGATGAGCATGTTAAACCTTTCTAAGATTTCCATCCACCGCACTTGGCGGTGTGACGGGTTCTCTTGTGTCTTGAAGTAGATGAGCGACTCATGATTGGCTAGTGCTGTGAATTCTTCCTGCCATTCCAGGTAACAGCGCCATTTGACTAGGCAGTGTACGATGGCCAACAGTTCTTTGTCGTGGATTGGGTATCGACACTTGCCATTCATCAGTTTGCGCGACTTGTAGGCTACAGGCAGGAAGTCACCATCACTATTCTTAATTTGTAGTACTCCCCCAATGGATGTATCTGAGGCGTTGGTTTCCATCTGATTCTCTCCATCTTGTTTGGGGTATTGTAAGATGGGCACTATTGTGAGCTTTTCCTTGAGACGTCTAAAACAGAGGTCACGTTGGGGAGTCCATACAAACTTGGACTTGGCACCTGTTATGGCAAACAAGGGGGCGGTCAAGACGCCACAGTTGGGTATGAATCATTGTACATAGGCCACTATTCCCAAGAAGGTGCAGATTTCTGATTTGTCTTTGGGAGGTGGCATCTTGCAGATGGCTTGTATCTTCTGACTGTCAGGTTTGATGCCGTCTTTTGAGACTATGTGTCCCAAGAAGGGTAGTTGCTCCCGGAAGAACTGGCATTTGGAGGGCTTGGCCAATAGTTTGTGCCGTGCCAGGGTTGCAAAGACTTCCTCCAGGTCTTTGTGGTGCTGTTCCACCAAGGGGCTGTAGACAATAATATTGTCCAGGTACACTAGGGTGTGTTTGCCTATATGTGGCACAAACACTTTTTTCATGAAGGTTACAAAGGTGGACGGGGCATTGGTCATGCCAAAGTTGAGTACCACAAATTTGTAGGAACCGTACTTGGTGCGTAAGGCTGTCTTGGGGATGTCTTCCTCCTTGATACGGATCTGATTATAGCCTGCAGTTAGATCAATCTTGGAGAAGACGGTGGCTCCTCCCAAGGCGTCAAAGAGATTGTCAATTAGTGGCAATGGGTAACAATTCTTAATAGTGACTTTGTTCAAGGCGCGGTAGTCTGTGACCAGGCATAAGGTACCATCTTTTTTAGCCACAAAGAATATGGCAACCCCAAAGAGAGACTGTGAGTGGTGGATAAGTCCTTTTTCCAGTGCCTCCTTGAGGTAGGCGCACAGGGCGTTGTCCTCTTTTGGGGTCAGCCTGTAGATGGGACGTGCCTTGGGTACAGCCCCCTTAAGTTGGATTGAGTTTTGGATGTGCTTCTCAGGGGGTAGCCCAGGTAACGCCTCCTTAAAGATTTCTGGGTGACGGGCCACAATGTCACAATCTTGAGGCGTGGAGGTATCCTGGTGGTCCTTGAAGTGTATGATTTCATACTGACAGGAATCACAGTCAATTGCTTTCAGGTTTTCCTTCTTGTCTAAAGTCTCTGTGATGCGTACAAAGACGTGGTTGCATAGGAGTTGGTCCACAGAGTCCAGGTAGATCTGGTGGTTGACACCTTCACACTTGATGGTCAACACTGCGGTCGCCCAGTCCATGTGGTTTTTTTTTGTAACCAGTCTAGTCCCAGTACAATGTCAAACTTTGGGAAGTCAATGACAGGACCTTAGATGTTGGAGTAGAGATTCTCAAGCATGACAGAGAAGGGGGCAGTTTACTTTGTCACAGCAATGTGGTGTTCATCAGCCAGGACCACATTTTTAATCCGCGAAGGATTAGTGGCCGGCTTGAATTTATCCACAAAGCTGCTGTTGACTAAAGTTCAATCTGCACCCGAGTCCAGAAGTGCTGAGCCTGTGTAACTGCAAAAGCAGAAAGGGTAAGACATCAATTTATTGGGATGTCTGGCAATGGTGTATAGTACTGGGTCTTCTGAGGGCACTTGGATCATTGGACATTGATCCACATCCTTGGGTCAGTATTCATCATTGGGCAAGTCAGGAGTTGCGTGGGGAGAGCTTGGCTTGCTTAATGCTCTCCCCAGGCTTTTCCCCCATCTTGGTTGCCTTGGGTGGCAGTGACACGGAAATGGGTACAATTTGACTGGCCGTTATTTCCATTCCCATTCCCATTCAAACCTGTGGGTTTGTGGTTGTTGTTGTTGCCGTGGCCTCCAGGAGGTGGCTGAGAGGAGCGCCTGCTTGGATGGGGGTCCTTGGGCCTTTCTCATTTCCCAGTCTGTGCCTTGTGTAGAGCGTTGGATGTTTGTTCCGCTTTTTCTGCTTCACGGTACAGGCTTTGCAGGTTGGTCACTTGATCCAGGTTCACATATCTCATCACGTGTGACTTGAGGGTGTCATAGTACATGAGGTGTGTTGCTGGGGTGTCAAAGGCCATGTCGGATGGTGCACGGAGACGGAGTTCCTTGTAGGCGCGGGTGAGTTCTTTAACGGTGCCTGTGTGGGTCAGGTTCTTTACTTGACGTACAATCATGAGCGCTGTATCCTTGAGCACAAACCTCGCCAAGAAGTCCTGTTTGAAGGTGTCCCAGTTCTTGTCAGTGTGCTCTTTGTGCCACTTGTCACACCAGGTGCCAGCGTTGTGGGTCAGGAAAATGGAAATCTCCGTGATCCAGAATTGCTGTGGGCATTCCATTTGAGCCAGCTTGCTTTGAGCGGACTGGATCCATGCGGCAGTGTTGTCGTTGTTGTTGTTGGCCCCAGAAAGGGCTCTAAGGCGGCACTGTGAAGTCTTTGTGCAACATAGGCGGGCATAGTGGTTTTTTCAGCTGGCCGTGGCATTAAGGAAGGTGCCTGAAAGAACCCTTTGGCGGACAGGGCGTTGAAGGTGGGTAGTGGGATCACCGTGTTTTGGTAGAGGACAAAACCATCAGGTATCTCGGTACCAGGAGTATACGGAGTCCAGTTGGGCGGGAGGCCAGACATAATTCTGTCAAGGATTTGTTGGCCGCGGCGTGTGCGGGCAGCAGGCGGAATTTTTCAAGATGTGGTAGGATGGAGAACCTACCTGTGCTACCAATGTTGTAACTGTGCTGTTTTAGCAGAGTTACACGGGGAAAATTATTTAGAAGATATATAATACTCTTTATTGCAAGATAGTGACTATATAGTTATTGTGATTCAATGGATAGTAGGAACATGATTGGTGATCACACAGCTGGATGGAAGAGGGGGAGGCTTGATCCTGGTAATGAGTCAAGCGCCAAATCAAGGTATCCACCGTGAAGTATCATCATCTGTTCATGTTGATGGATTTGATAATTTGAGTTGACTTCCTAGTCTGGCTTTGGGTGACCGGATAATCAGATTGCGGGTCACAAACCTGCTTGGTTGGAACCTTGCTGGCGGGTTGAGCCTGCGGTTTCAACACTAGGAAGTTGACTTGAATTGCCAAATCCAGCAATATGAACAACTGATGATCCCTTACAATGGATACCTTGGTTTGATGCTTGACTCATTATTAGGATCAAGCCACCCCCTTCAATATCATACCATGTGATCTACACAATCATGTTCCTGTTATCCATGACTCACATAAACTATATAATCACTATCTCTCAATAAAGAATATTATCCAGTCTCTAAATATTTTTCCCCTTGTAACTCTGCTAAAACAGCACAGTAACAACACTAGAGTGGCGCTCTGGTTTTACATCAAGCTCCACAACGGCGCCCAGTTTAGATATCTGAGATGCAAATCTCCTAATGAATTGTACTTCTAAGCATCAAATCCAAAGTATGTTCTGGATAGAAATAAGTGATCTGAAAGCTGCCAAAACCCCTGCATCAACAGGGGATACCTGTGCTGGGTGGTAATGGATATATTCTATTGGTTGACATGTGACAAGTGCTGAACCTAGATTGAGGATTACCCAAATTAGGGGGGTGCTAGAATGTCCCAGAAGACCTTGATAGAAGCCCAGGGATCAACCTTTGGGAAGGTATATGGAGAATCAATTGAGTGCAATAAAATTATCTTTTAATCTGCAAGTACTTCTACAGGAGCAGAAGCCATCCTTTGACAATAAATGTGTTTTGGTTGATCCTAGCTCTTCTGATATGGTACTAAATATATCCTTGCATATGGCTGTATTCAAGCGGATGTACTGTGCCCTACATCACTACAGAACTGTGGTGCTGTTATAAAAAATGCACAACAGTGATGATTAGGTGGTATGATGATTCCCTTTTGGTGTTGACAGATAGTTTGCTTTTGTCCTTTTCATAGAGCTAGTCTATATAAGGATGACGACCCCAACCAATGCCTGGCTTTGACCCAGGACATACCTTGGTGACCTCCTAGGAGCAGGAGTCCCACAGGTACTTCCCAGGTGTATACGCTCAACTGGTACCTATCTTGCCCATCAGCTTCATGTTCCTCTAGCTGAAGGGGACCTTTACTCACACCTTCTGGTATGTTATCGTATCTGAGCTGGTAATCAGTTCCCTGGGAACTGGGGTTGGGAAGGTACAGTTGATACATGTTGTTTTGGGAGCAGGGGTAAAGCTGGTGCTGGTTCAGTATTTGGAAGATATTGTGATAGGTGAGGATTGATTGCAGCGCATCCCTACTCTACAAGTGATCACTTCAGATATGATCGTATTGTTCTCACCATTTAAAATGATAGTCTTGAATATGCTGCATGTGACGTCATAATAACAGAATCCGATTGAAACCTGTTATCGGGATGAAAGTTTCTCAAGCTGAATCAGGCAAGATCTAACCCTTAGAGCATTGAACATCGGGTTTTAAGCTTTGGCAGGGTAGATCACATCTTGTAAGCAGAATGGGCATCCTGTAGAGCTGCGGTTCGGATAAGGAACCGATCTTTGTCGCATTGGTTTAGCATTTATATGCGATAAAACGAAGGTCACATGCCCTAGTGACACTTGACGTGTGGGTAGAACAGAATTGGATATTCACCGTACCAATGAAAAGTATGCTCAGGCCGGTTGATGCGAGGTTAACTTATGGAACCATAGATGCAAGGGTAGATTTGAAGGGTTGCTGCTGGGTGGAGAATATGGATATAAATTCATGTTTAAAAATGATTTTTTTAGAGAGATGGGGGTCGTTTGAACTCTTCGTTAGGATGGGGGTTGTAATGTGGGAGCATTTAGTCATGGATTCTTTTATGCGTGGAACATTGGATGTAGGTTGGGGGTGAGAATTTCAGATCGTGTGGCATTAAAATCAATGGATTTATGCCTTTGGGTAGGAGGGGATTTAGGGAAGGTGGTGGGATTGAAGTTTGTGATGAGAAGCCTTCTGGAGAAGAAGATAGTTGGTGTTTCTGGCACTCTATACATAACGTTTGGGGTGGTAGGTTTGATTTTGAACATTCTGCTCGTGTACTTGGGGCACCGCATCCCCAACCGAAGGCTTGAGATAAAGTATGCAATGCTGCTGGCAACGTTGGATGGGCTGGTGCCTAGCGTCACCATTGTTGTCAAGTCCACCTTCCTGCTTAGCGGGATTGACTTGCGAATAAACACTGTGACCTGCTCCATGATTGGTGCCATGAATTACATTTTAATCTTCCTGTCACTGCTGCTGGTGATGTTGATTGCCGTTGAGCGCTCGTGCAGCGTGTTCTCTGAACGGGTTCCCGCATGGATGTGGTTTACAATGTGGATCTACGTTGCCTTCTACATTGGGCTGATTGGGTACGCGGCAGGGAACGGATACTTTGTCTTGACGCCGGCAAAGACTAACTGCACGCCAATTGCCCACCACTCCCCTCTCTCAGCTCTTGTCTTGGCTCTCTTTGGAGCATCGCTCTGCATGTTCCTCCTTGTGACCATCGGTTGCTATCTCCGCATCTTACGCTTCGTGCTGCACGCGAAACGCGAGAACCAATCCCACACTTCCCTCCCTGACGTCAACACCAACTCTGTCACCACGCGCACCATCGTCATCTGCACCATCTACTTCCTGCTCATCTTCCCACCCGCCATCCTCTTAATTCTCCTGGGCACTGGAATCCTCCAAGAATCCCTTGTCGTCAGCCTTGCCATCTCACTAATGCTCTTCTCCATCTCCTTTGCCAACCCCGCCCTTGTTATATTTGCCCACTCCATCATCTTTGAGCAGTTCACCTACATCCTTACATAGCATCGATCCAATGAACTCCAATTGCACGTGTATTTTTTTCTAATCAAGTCTTCCCAAAAAAATCATTCCAATTTCCAAATAAACCTTGCCAGTTTAAAAAAATGGTTCAGAGCGGTCTACGAAGCTAGCGAATAAGCTCAACTCTGACAGAGTACGATCAACTTAAATTGCAACCGCCACCTTTTTGCCCGGCTCATAAAGCCACAGAACAACATGCATGGATTGTGATGTGACCAAGCACAATCCATGTGGCCTTGTGTCTGACCATAAGTATGCAAACAATTCCTTTTAATCGAAACATATATATTCTCTGGTTGGTGTTTTACTAAAAATCATCTAAAGCAAGCTGTGGTGCAATCAGAGCTATCCCCAGGAGATAATGGCAGATAAAGCTTGAATAAATTTTATTTAAAAGATAAGGTCCAACAACCAACCCTGCTCCAACTTACATCCCAGGCACAAGACAAAACCATCTGTTCCATATCTAAAGACCCCCTCCCCTCTATATCCTGCCACCTACACAACAGAGCCCGGCACAGATTGCAGCCAGCTCTAAAAGCTGCCAACAGATCCATCCCAATTGCTTCGTGCCCCAATCCAAACCATCCCAAACCGGGCTGCAGCTCTGGGCTGGCACAGTTGCTGGCCCTGCCCCACCCTAATCCCAGGGGATTGTCATGAATGACATTTCAATACTTGTATTGAAAACCTGAGAATCAAACCCCAGGCTCAGAAAAAGCTTTGTGATGACCAGGGTAGACAGGAGCCAGTCAGACTGCCAGTTGGGCCAAACTCTGGTCCGCCAGAGATGCCTTGCCCCAACCAGGAGGAACAGGAATCTGTCAGCTTGTCATGTGTCAAGACTGGAAATTTGATATCAACATTGGAAACCCCCAAATTAAACCCTAACCCTCCAAAGGCTACTCAAGTCACCCAAAGTGGACAGGAACCCACCAACTTGTTAAGTTGCAGACCCAAGTTGTTGAATTACTCTGAGACCCGCCAGACTCTTAAAGATGATGCCCTAAATGGACATCAGATTGCTGTTAACTGTGTGCCACCAAAGACCCAGACCTATGATGAAGTTGTAGCTTGCCTAAAGGAGGTTACAACAAGGCCTCCTGCCAGTCCCACCAATGATCACCAGCTACCACCAGTCTACAGTCCAGAATGGGTAATGCAATTGGCCTGCTCAGATAATATGGTGAAAAGAAACATTAGAACAAAACATTGTCACTTCTGTTCCCCAGAGCAAGAACAACCTGGATCTGCCACCCTTGAGACTCTAAGCCAAGATCCATGCTCTGCCAGTGCCTTGTCTGCAAACCTGAACCTTGAAAAATTGAAGAAGCAAAAACCCATGGTATAAGAACCCTGGCGGTATGGGGATGACCCCATTGTCATTTTTGATAATAAAGTTTTATGAACCTTTGGTTCAAACAAATCCTACATTATCTAGTCTTGGTGATCTTTCATCTCAACTCTGGCCAAGTAGACAAACAGGCAACCGCCCCCTCTAGTGACCAACCTTCCAATCCTCCAAAGCACTATACCCTCCCCCTGGAGCCCCCTTTGGACCTGTGCATTTCACCAAATACCCGCCTAACCCCCCTACTTGAAGTGCAGCTTGGAGACAATCCTCATTGCCAATCCCTTGGCAAAGACTAGAGGAACCAAATTCATAGGCCACAAAGGATAGAGGATTGAGGTGCCACCCTTATTGTTCAAAGACAAGTACAATTATCTGCCTGCCTACTTTGTCCCCATGACTCTGCCCTTAACCCTGCGACCTGACTGCCCAATGCAACCTTCCACCGCTGCTGAGACCACATCAATGCAGCTGTTTGGAGTACTATACATTGCCTTGACAGGATTGGTGGGCTCTATGGTGCCCAACTCTGGGCCCTGGTCTTTGCTTGGGCAATCCATATCCCATATTATCAAGCTAGCACCTGGTCTATGGTGGGCATCATCCCCTGGCCTGGCGTACCCTGCCTGGAGCCACCTAATGCCTGGCTTCCTGACAATTGGGGACAAGGTGTGAGCAGATCCTGGCCACCCAATTTTGGATGGTGGATCCCATCCCAACCAGAAACTGGGGTGCCCTGTGATGGGGAGATCCCAAAGCTTCCATAACATCCCAAGGGGAAGCCTTTCTCTCCTCCGGGATCCAGCGCCACCCCCCTAGCATTAGGTGAGAGACCAGGGGGAGACCAAGGGGGAGCAATTATGTTGCAACTGAGTTTCCAGACTTGCCTGCTAATGTATCCCACAATACACAGGGGGCGCTTGATGAGTTGCCCCTTGACGTACCTAACGGCATGAGCCAATCTGATGACAATATTGAATGGGGGCACTTCATCCTAATTAGGAGCGCTACCAATTCAACCTGATGATCTCCGCACAAGTTGTTCTTTGGCTTCAAACCTTACATGGAACTTCCCACTATGCCATCCCCTTGTGGCCTTGTGGCTTTCCCCATATAGTATATTAGTCACAATATTCTATAATAAACAATACCTTATTCTATTCATTCCTGTCCTTTCTATTGGACTGTTGTTTTCCCCAATTCCAAATAATGAACACTCATTGGTTCAGTTGCAACAATGGTAGTAGCAGTAGGTTCACAGCCTACTTAAACAAATTCCCCCTAAGAAAGGACAAATTACGGGTTGTATGGCTACTCCCCATCAAGATAACTTCCTGACAATCCCTGAGGGGGACATCCCCAACAAGTATGTCATCTATCAAGACCAGCTAATCCTCACAAGTGTGTATAACCAACTCCGCCTCAGGCAGCATGACACCAGTGTCACCCCTCCCCAGTCAGACCTCTCACAACGCAAGCTCAATCTTCAGCTGGAATCCTTTGCGGGTGGGGTCAAAGGGGCCAACATTGTTAGTTGGCTCCAATCCACCAAAACCCGCCTTTGTATCTTCCAGGTTCCACAACCCATGTGGGTTCCCATGGGTCTGCCTGCCTCACGGGGCCCGCTGCTGTGTGGTTCACCAACTGGGCCATTCAGGAAATTGAGGTCACCTGGGCCACATTCCAAGACGCCGCAAAGTCCTGCTACAGCAAAACCTTCTCGCCTATTGTGATGAAAACTCCCCTTCTAGAAATCAAACAAACTGGATCCGTTCATGAGTACCTTGCAGCCTGGCAACAAGCTCTTGCCGCTGCCCCCAAAGCCGTAACTGACAGAAATGCAATGTTACTCACTCTCATCATCAACGGACTCAAACCCTATATCTGTAAGTGGGTCCCCATAGATTGTTGCACCTCCATTGATGACTGCTACAAAGCCATTGTGGAGGCCAACAACCAGGCTTCAATGGGCTTCCACTGTACTATTGACGCTCTGCCTCAACCTCGTGCAACACCTGGCAGTGGCCACAACCAAGTGGGCCACCACCAGCCCCATCAGCAGGAAAATGGGGTCAAACGCCCCGCAAGGGGGAGCTCCAGCTAGCACAGATCAAGGATCAGGGAAAAGCCTGGGGTTGTAGTGGCAAGAGGATCTGCGGCCCACTTGACCCTTCCTCTCAATCCCTGCTTGCAAAGAACCCCTTTAGACTACAGTATCCACAAAGTTGAAACCCTTGACGTCTTCCAGGTCCACAGTAACAACCCTGTGCTTCAAGTAAGCCATTCTTCAAATAAAGTAACCTACTTAGCCTATCCCTTCTGTTTCCGTGGGAACACCCACAAACTATTGGTGGATACTGGGGCCAACCACACTATGGTGGACCAGGCGTTTGCTGACTCCCAACAGCTGGACCAAGTGCCTAGCAGGTTCAAGGCAGTACAAGTAGCTGATTCCCGCAGAGTTGCCATTACCCATGAGATGGTACCCTTCTCTGTGAGAATGGGGAACATCCAGGTCAAGCTCTCTGGGCCAATCATGGCAGGGCTCAGCTATAACGTAATATATGGCCTCAACTGGCCCCAGCACAACTATCTCTACATTGACTGGGATACATCTGTTATCACCCTCAATAGAAATGGAGTGGGCTTTCAGATTTACCCTAATGAAATGAGCAAGTTACTCCATGACACTGTGTTTTTTAGAATAACAGAGATAGGCTCGTACAACTTCAAGGGAGGAACTAGACTTCAACTAGTGCTCATTCAAAGTTATCCGTGCTAAACCATCTGCAGCTCCTCCCTTGGTCACTTCACCTCCCCCAGCACTTGCTGCTCTCCTTGAGGAGTACAAAAACTTCTTCAGAAAAACACTGGACCAACTGCCTCCTCCTTGAGAGATTCAGCATGCTGTACAACTCCAAGGATTGTTACCTAAAGCACGTCCTTTATATTGTCTTACACCAAAAGAAGATGAGAACCTCTTCCAGCACCTTGTGGACGCGCTTGATAAGGGCTTCATTTGCCCCTTGCTCTCTCCATATGGGGCTACAGTCTTCTTTGTAGCTAAGAAGGACGAGTCCCTTTGATTTGTAACCAACCACTGCGCCTTAAACGAGGTGACTGTTAATAACAAGTACCCCCTGCTGCTGATTGACGGCCTGTTTGATACACTTGCAGGTGCAAAGGTCTTTAGCAAGATCAATCTCATTGCAGGGTACAACCAGGTCCGCATTGCATCAGGAGATGAGGCAAAAACTGCCTTCCACACATGCTACAGGTCATTTGAGTGTTGGGTCATAAACTTTGGAATGACCAACACTCCTTCCACCTTTGCCATGTTGATTAACAAAGCATTTGAGGAAATGATTGGGAAATGTGTGGTTGTGTACCTTGACAACATTATTGTCTTCAGTCAAGATCAAAACACACACCTCCAACACCTCTGTGCTGTCCTTGACACCCTTCAGAAAAATCATCTAAAAGCTAAACCCTCCAAATGCAAGTTCCTAAAGTCAGAGTTGGTATTCCTTGGGCACACCATCTCTGCCCAAGAGATAAAACCAGACCCTGCCAAAATCAAGGCAATTACCAGCATGCTGCCCCCATCAACGTGGGCCAGGTGCGTACATTCTTGGGCATGGTTGTATACATGTGCAAGTTCATTCCAAATTGCAGGGAACTAATTGCACCTCTCATTGAGCTCCTCAACACCAAACAGCGCTTCCATTGGACCCCTGCCAGAGATCAGGCCTTTGAAACAGTGAAGCAAAGGCTTACAACAGCGCCAGTACTGCAGTTCCTCAATCAAAACTGCCAGTACAAACTCAAGACTGTAGCCTCTGACAGGGCCATAGGGGATGTGCTAAGGGTAGAAACTGGCAAGGGCGTCTTCCTCCCTGTGGTTTATGAGTCCAGGAAGCTTACCAACTTGGAACAATGTTATCCCATTCATGATAAAGAATTGGCGGCAATACGTGCACTGCGTCAAGAAGTGGCACTGTTACCTGGAAGGGGCTACCTTCCCACCCTGCGTCCTGACAGATCACAAGTCACTCCAGTACTTCAACACACAGTCCCACTTGACACGCCGCCAAGCAGGCTGGGTCAAGTGTCTGGCCTCTTACCAGTTGCGCATTGAGTACAAGCCTGGGAAGGAACTTGTCACAGCTGACGCCCTATCACAACTCTATGTAGCGTCCATCACTGGGGACAATGGTTTGGATCCAGATTGGCCCATGCTTTACCTTTGCCCTGAAGCAAATTGTTACAAAGGCCTTAACTCCGTAACTATCTCCAAGCTGAAGGACAACAAAAGTCAGTTCATCACCAATGCTGACAACGTCTGCCGCCAGGCAGAGACAGCTGAGAAGACGCCTTACATTCCCACCACACAACAAGGTGACACAGTATTGCATTATCACAGAGTCCTGGATCACATAAGAGGGCATAACCTCTTCAAGATCATGAAACAAAAGTTTTGGTGGCCGTGTATGTGTCAAGAAATCTTGGATCTCCTAAAGACATGTGTGCTGTGCAAAAAGAACACATCCAAACCTGCACCCCCCCAAGTCTGTCCTGCCCATCAAGGCCATGAAACCCTTTGAGCAGTGGGCCCTTGACATTGTGAGCCCCCTCCCCAAAGACAAACTGGGGAAGAAGTGCATCATCACTGCCATTAACTAACTCACTCAGTACAGTGGCCTGGGCAACAACTAACCACACCGCCACCACCATCACCCACTTCATTAGCAAGGTAATTGTGGCCCGCTTTGGGCAAACACAAGCGCCTCATCACAGATGGGGGCCCCAAACTTGTTGGGCATGTCATGAAGGCATACTGTGCCAAGAATGCACTCCAACAGATAGTATTGACCCCCTACCATCCGCAAGTCAACGGGCGTGTAGAGCAGTTAAATGGCTCACTGGTCCAACTGATTGCCAAGCTCTCACAAGAGCACCCCAACACCGCATGGACTGAACACTTGCCCACTGCTCTACTTATTTTACGAGCAAGAATTAACAGGGGCACGGGGTTCAGCCCCAGCGCCTAGGCCTTTGGAACACCAGACAGTCTGACAGGGGTTGCACAGGGGAAGTTACGCTTGACGGTCCCCAAAAAGCCCCCTCTGTTGACAGCACTATACTTGAACTAATGGCGTGCAAAAGCCCAAGAAATTGAACACAAACAAATTGAGGGAGGAAAAAAGCGCCTTGAAGCCAGATACACTGTAGGTGACCCCGTCTACACCCTAAACCCCAATTCTGCCAAGTTATAACCCAACCACCTAGGGCCCTTCAAGATAGCCACTATATATGACAACCATACCTATCAACTCAAAGATGCCCAAGGGAGTACCAAGAAGCTTCCTCACAATTGCTTGTGCCCCTGTCACGCCATCCCCACACAAAGGTTGTTTGTGCAGACCTCCTCAGATCTTCTGCAGGCTCTGATCCTGGTGTCTGACAACAAGCAGGGGGCAAAAGGGGTGTTGCAACCAAGTTTACAGACTTTCCTGCTAACATATCTTACAATACATAGGGGGCGCTTGATGAGTTGCCCCTTGACGTATCTAATGACATGAACTAATCTGATGGCAATACCAAATGGCAGGCACTTCATCCTAATTAGGAGTGCTACCAATTTGGCCTGCTGATCTCCACACAAGTTATTCCTTGGCTTTAAGCCTTACATGGAACTTCCCACTATGCCACCCCCTTTGTGGCTTTCCCCATATGGTATATTAATCACAATATTCTACAATAAACAATACCTTATTATATTTATTCTTGTCATTTCTATTGGACTGTTGTCTTCCCCAATCCAAATACTGAACTCTTATTGGTTAAGTTGCAACAGTATCTCATGATGCACAGGGGGCACTTAATGAGTTGCCCCATGACATGTCTAACAGCATGGATCAATCTGATGGAGAGGTCAAATTGTGGGCACTATATCCTAATTAGGAGCGCTGCCAATTCACTTTTGCCAATCCCTGTGCAAGCTATTTACTGGCTCTAAACCTTACATGGAACCCACCACTTTACCACCCCCTGGTGTCCTTGTGGCTTCCCCACATAGTATATTAGTCACAATACCAATTAATAAGCCTTATATTATCCTATTTTTATTTTTACTTTCTATTGGACTGTTGTCTTCCCCAATCAAATACTGAGCTCTCACTGGTTTAGTTGAAACATTTAGCATCAAGGATCCAGGCCCAAGGAAGTGCCCCTGAGGTGTTATGAGGATATCAACCAAGATATTGATTGAAGTGGGTTGGGGCTAGTTGTGAAACAATTTGGCGTGGGTTGAGAAAAGCTGATTAAGCCTTAAACTCCAGAAATCAGGTAGCTTGGTGCCTTTTTACCCCAAAATTGAAATTTCAATCATTAATCTTATAGCCAATCCAGATGGCTCTGTTGAGAAGTTTACCCGGATAATGCCAGCATCCCCTCCCAGACATCAATATGAGATATAAAAAGCTAAGTACTATCATAGCACTTCAATAAAGCCATAAGTATTTGAAAATATTAATTTTCAGTTTCTGGCAAAGAAATTGCTCCATGGAAATGGACCTTCTGCTTGCATAATTACCTTATGGCTCCTTGCAAGTTGTGACATTAATTTTGCAGTGTCTGCAGTCTCTGTGCTGCTTGCCACAACCCCTGGGCCTGGAATGGCAGGAATGGTTGGACTGGTTGACAAAACCATTTTTTGCAAACCTGGTTCCATTTCCCCAGATTCCAGCCTTCTTTATATCTGCCTTACTCTTTCTGGGTTGCCTTTCCCCAATGCCTTTCCTTGGAGTTTACCATCTGCAAATTTTTTTGGAAAGAGCTTTGTTGTTGTTGGATCTCATAAGCATTTGGATTGATATCCTCCATATTGTCAACACTTCAGAGTTTCAGCAAGGCTATGTCATTGCACTGGGTGGTAATAAGAAAACAACCTCAATATTGCACCAAACCACCAAGGAGTACCACCAAGAAGGGTAAACATCCAACCCCAATCCCAGGAGCTGAGTTCAAAAGTACAAATTCTGGCAAGAGGTATATTCCCGATCTTTAAAATAGGACTGTCAATGTGAGGATCTGAAACACTACCTGTTCTTTCAGAAGTGCAGCCTCCAGAAATCCTGCTGGCGGAGTTGAAGCAGGCACCAAACTTCCATAAGCACAAACAATTTTTTTTGCCTATATTTGAATACAATCAAACTTACTAGGGAACTAGCAATAAAGTATCTAATGTGAGCTAAATGATCCTGGCTATTTTGATTCTGCCTGGGTGTCATGATGCCATGTGCTTATATATATCCAGCTTCACACTCAGCTTCAATGGTAGCCCCATTTCCATAAAAAGGCTACCAATATCCATAAATTCCAGATCCTATCACCTGGAAGATTCTGATCATAGCATCATACCAGGACTTCTCTCTCCCTATTTACTTCTAGTGGTTAATTATTGCTCATGATGGCTATAAAATAGTTTTATTCTTCACAAATAGATATCAAGTTTATCCATATTTGTGTTAAATTTGGCATACTTCCCTTTTGTTCTAAAGAGAACCCTCTACTTCTCTGGTTTTCAAAAGGTTACAGTACAGATCCTTAATTTGTACTGAGAGGTAAACACTGGACAGCTAACAATTTTAAATATCTCTTGATAATGCTGTAACTGTGCTGCATTAGTAAAATTGCAAAGGCAAAAATTACAAGCTATATACTATCTTTATTGGCTTATGGGAGATTACATAGGTTAGGATAATTCTTTAAAGGGAATAAGATAACCTCTAATCAACTTTTGGGATGGGTAAGGGATGGCTTGATCCTGCTAATGATTTAGACGCCAAATCAGGGGGTTTCAGGATCTGGATTACTGATGGTCTGTGTTTCCTTGTTTGATGATAAAAAGGTAAATTACGCTTTTTTCTGTGTGTGCCAGGATATTTAAATCAAGGGGTAATGGGTCTTTTATGCAGAGCTTTTTCAGGAGGCTAACACTGCAGGTTTGACACCCTCTTCTAAGAGTTGGCCTTCTTGGAGGGCTGTTTGCAGGAAGGTCTTCAGGAACACAAGCTCTGTACTCTATCAGCTATTGCACAGTTGCTGGTGGTGCAGCCTATTTCTGTTTTTTATTGCTTTTAAGGATCAGAGACAGTTGTGGTGTAAGGTTTGTTTTGCTTTTTTACGCAATCTTTGTAATAAGTAAGTTTTATTATTGTTTATCTTTATCACAATACCAGAACCCACTTTTTAGGCTGTAGCTTACTCTTATCAGTATTCATCACCCAGACTTTTTAAACAACTTTGTGTCTTTCCTTGAAGGGGATTGTTGTGCTTTTCAGATGCTTTTCTTCCAAGATCTCATGATTGCAAAAGGTGAGGCACAAATTTAGGTTGTCTCTAAGTGGTAACTTTTTAGGTACCTCAAGCTTGGGTCCTATTAGGGCTTAAATTATGTTAGGCTGTGTGCTGTAGAATAATTCAAAAAAACTTTCCCCTGTGGATCTGTTCACTTGGGTGCAGCACACAAGGAGAGCTGTAGGTAACTGTTTTGGCCAGTCTTCAGCCTTTACAGAGGTGAGTTTGGCAAGGGCTTGTACTAAGGAGTAATTTAGATGTTCTAATATACCATTTGCCTGCAGGTGGTATGGCTTAGCTACAGTGTGTCTCACACCTTGCTTGGTGTAACAGACGTTTGTGTCATCAGATGCCTGTTCTTTGCCTCCATCTATTAAAGTAGTTTTAAAAGCTATGGCAACAATCAAAAATACTTCAGATTTAAAAAAGAGCTCATATTTAAGCAAATTCTAACTATAAGTGTAAAATAATCACTCTGTTAACAGTGATTTTTGGAGTTACTGGACAAAATGGGTCAACACAGCAACAAAGTGGGCACACTTCAAACAAAAATATTCAAAATGCAAACCAAAATACATGGATTCACAAACAAAATGGTTTGAGTTGACCTTCAGTGTACATATGGGTCATTATTTTAGGGATTAGGCCATTTTCTAATACACATGCTGCCCAAGTTGCAGCATAACACAGTTTGATTTTGAGAAATCAATTTACAAATGTTTATATTTAAAACAGTAATAACTCAACAAAAAAGTTAATAATTTTTCACACTATAAACTATCAAAATGAAGCTAAGAATCTTATCTTTCAATTGGTGGTAAAATATTAATATGTATAATATATTGAATATTAAAGCAAAAGAAATTTAAAAGTGCATATGTCAGATTTTATTATATTATTTTGATAATGAAAAGAAAAGATTTTATTAAGCTTAAAAAAGTTAATTTTCCAAGAATTAATAAATGGTTTTTATTTGAAAAAATAAAAGATAAGATCAAGAGCATTATTTCGGCATTTTATTTTATTTAAAAAGCTTATTATTTAGGGTTTATGGTAGTTTGAAGTTATGATGTTAATTTATTTGCTGTTTAGATGAATTTTGAGGTTCAAGTGAACTGTGGACCTCAAATTAAGCATTTTTTAAATACAATTCTTTATTATTTTATCATTTAAAAATATGCAGAACAGTTTTAATCAAGCTAATAGATCATTTTAATTGATTAAGAGATTACAAAGAGGATATGATGTAACAATGATGCTTATCTGCTCCACATATATCACTTGTGCATAAAAACTGGGTATTTCATTTATTTTAGGAATATAAATTTAAGTTGAAATTTTAATAAAAGCTATCACATCATTTCTTTCAGAATGGTGTCATAAGGCTTGGTATATAAGAGCTAAAGCACCACCTAAGATTTACTTCCAACCATCTTCACAAAAGGATATAATTACTGCAACCAGCACTCTTTTGAAAGGCATCTCTACAAAGCATCTCTTTATCAGCAATCACAAATCCAATATTGTGGAATCTGTTAACTTTACTTCTGCCATGAAGTCATTTTCCTCACTGGGAGCATCAACAAAAAGAGAAAGAATTGCTATTCTAAAGAAAGCATTCCTCTTTGTTTCTAGAGGCAATCTTAATTCCTTCATCAATCACTTCCTCACTCAAACTGAGTTTGGAAAAGCAGAGTTCATTTCTTTGATTCAAAATCAGAAACTAAATGGGATAATTGACAACTTAAATGATCTTCTGAAATCTGCTCCTCAAAAGCATCTCCCAGCCCTGAGATATCTGGTTACTTCCAGTTACGCTTTAAAAGAGCTTACTGATATGGGATTTAATATAACCAAAAGTGAGTTTGAATACTCAAGAAAAACAAATAAAAATAAAAATGTAAGCTTAAAAAAATCCAAAAAGATAATAACTATTCATTAAAAAAATAATCAAAAAATAATAAAAAAACTACTGGAAAATACTTTTGAAACAAGCCAGTTTACAAAAAAGACCTGGGAAAAATTATAAAGACATTGAAAAAGAAATGAATGAATATTCAACTGAAATGAAATATTCTCTATTAAAAACAAAAAAGAAAAATATGAAATATGAAAATAAATAATGAAATTTCAATCTCACTTTCAATGTATTATAAATTAATACCAAAAAATATAATAAAGAGTAAAAAACAAACTGACATGTGTAATATTTGTAACTTAAAATCATCCTTAGAAAAAAGAAAATAAGAATTTGAAAGTAAAAACTTATCATTGTCAGAATCTATAAACAGTAAATTAAAAGCTATTAATCAGCACAAATCTTTTATGCTCATCAAAATAGGGAATATAAGAAAGATATCAATGAACTAGATAATGAATCATGTATTATAGTTATAGCTTTTAAGGAGACTTTAAAAGTTGGTGGTGGTCCAATTGAAACCAATAACTGTTTTTATTCCAAAAGACCTATTTCTTTATTGGGGTTTGCATTGGTATTTAAAAAAAACAATAAAATTAAATATGAATACCATGATTTTTATATCAAACACTGTCTCATGATTATTTGTTTTCAGGTGAATGTCTAATAAGTCTTCTTAAATCAGATAAGTTTAAAAAAATAAATAATATCAATGTATGGACTGATAATGGAAACTATTTTAGATCCTATGAATTCCTATATTATCTATTTAAAGAGGCACCAAAATAAATTAAAGGGTCTATATAATACAACAAATTTAAAGAATGTCATGGGAAAAAGCATTGTTGATGGTCACTTTGATGTAATATCACAAACATTACAAGAGAAAGAAAATCAGCTTTATATTAAGAATATAAATGATACTAAAAATATTTTCAAGCAAGAAGAAAAAAGAAAAGAATTATATAAATCAGCACTATCAGGCTCAAATATTTCTCAAAATTCATTCTTTTTATATTTATGAGAGAAAAGTTAGGCCTATAAGGAAAGAGCTTGAAGTTAAAAATCTGTGCATTAATCTTTCATATTTGTTTAAAGATGGGAAGTTTTATACTTCACCTTTAACATTTAAGAGTTTCTCAGAATATTCTGAGATAAATTATCATTTGAAATCATGTGATGATACCAGAGAAACAAAAATATCAGAAGATGCTAGTGATGTATTGGGGCAAGTTCATGAATTAGGGCAACTTAATAGAGGGTACATTTTAAATAGAGTTATCAGTCTTTCAAAAACAACTTTTTTGAAACAAACTTAGAATATTTATGATGAGCCAAAGATAGGTTAATAGCATTTATAGCTTTAGAGCTGCTATTTCTCTCCCATGCAACTCATCATAAATATTTTTAGCTTTTAGTATGTAGTAGCACTTAAGATATTTCCAGCAATATTATAAGGTGAAATTTTCAATTCTAAAATTGGTAAATTATTTTTTTTAAAAATATCTAAGCCCAAAATCAATTAAAGATTTGACATTGATTGTATTTTAATTTTTCTTAACAATTTGAATATGAATCATTTAATTAAAATATAAAATATTCAGTCTAGCACTTAGGCATAACAAGTGATAAGGAGCGCCTTTTTTGGGGAAGCTTCAGATATGAAATTAAGAAAGAAGAGAAGTATCTTTTATTGGATTATACTTTAGACTTATATAGACTTGGCTGTGTCGGGAGATTTAGTTGGATCAAACCTAGGGGTTGGTCATGTGCTAGATGGGTTTGAGCCACTGGATACTTGGATGGTCAGATGATATTGCTTGGTTACCATTCTCAGTATGTCAAACAGTATATTGGAAGAGGACTAAATCGGGCAATGGCTGGATGATAAGTAGGTTGGCAGTAGCCAGAATGCTTGTACATCTAGACCCTTGCCACCCCTCCTTAAGGGGTTACTCTGGTGCATCAGGAGGGGGCTTTGTCTTAACAGCTTCCACCTGATGCTCATAGAGCTGTTTGCTCGTTGGAACCAGTCTGGTTGAGTGCTCTCCTTTACTGAGGCAGAGACAGGTTCTGTGGTATTTATTGATAATTGGGTTCTTGGCACTTTGAAATTTTACTAGGTAAGTGTTGTGCTCTGGTTTGTATTTGATGACTGTTCCTGGTCCCCTGTGTACTGAGTCTAGTTTCTTTCTGTTGCCAACTAGAATCCAGACAGGGGAGTTGATGGGAAGTGGTTCCTTTGTGGAGGTTACCTTTTGTGTCTTGATCCTCTTCATTTCAGCTATTTTAGCTTTTTAGCGGATGTGTTGTAGGTTTGGTGATTGCTCTACTGTGGGGGGTTTTCCTGTGGGGATCTTTATGTATGGCTGTTTGTTGCAGGTGATTATTTCTGGCTTGTAACTGTAGGTTAGCTCAAACAGTGAATAGCCTGTCCCTTGATTGGTGCGGACTTGGGATACTAATATTGCATGTTTTATGTATAGTAGCCATGTGCCATTGGCTTTGTTATCTATTATTTTTCTAGGGTCCTGATAAGGCTGCTGTTTAGGCGTTTCACTCTACTGTTGGCTTGTGGCCTGTATGGAGAGGTGGTGGAGTGTTTAATGTTTTTGGATTTCAAGTTGTCATTAACTACATGACCTGATAACTCTGTTGCTCCATCAGTTATGATGTAGTCTGGAGTGCCATAGTCAGCTATGATTGCTTTGTTAATGAAACAGTTGATGGTTTCTGCTTTGTGGTCCTTTGTTGCCCAGCAGATGGGCCAGTGTGTGGCAAAGTTGATAGCTATAATTAAGAAACGTTGGTTTGTCTTTGTTTCTGGGAAGGGCCCCACTATGTCTAGCCCCCAAACCTTAAATGGTTCAGGGTCTGGTACTGGGTTGACAGTTGGCTGAGGAGCCTCTGTACTGGTGTATTTTTTGCACACTGTGCACTTTTTCAGAACATCAACTATTTCCTGTTTGAGGTTGAGCCACCAAACTATCGCTTTTAGTGTGAGGTATATGTTGTTAGCCTTTGTGTGTCCTAGCAGAAGGTGGTTTCTTAGTATGGTATCAACTCTTTGTGCAAGTGGGATGTACAGAATATGTTTGTCATAGATAATTTGATATACTGTGCCATTTGATACATGGAAGTAATTTTTGTTTCTTAATAATGTATTGTGGGTAATTTGATGTGTTGAGGGGTAATTCCCTTTGGCTTTATACTTGGTGTTGTACAGGTTTGACCAGTCAGGGTCCAGGTGGTCAGGATGATCCTCTCTAGGCTGACATAGTCTAGAGAGAGCATTGGCTGTGACCAGCTCTGCCCCCTTTTTGTACTGGATGTCCAGGTTAAGCTGTTCCAGCAAGGACATCCATTTGGCTTGGCGCCGTGCAAGTGCATTCTGAGTTTTGAAATAGATTAAGGATTTGTGGTCAGTTAGCACTTGGACGTTCAAATGTCCTTCTAGATAACATCTCCATTTCTTGCATGTGTGGTATATTGCTAGCAATTATTTGTTGTGTATTGGGTACCTCTGCTCAGTATTGGTTAGTTTTTTGCTTTTGTAACATACTGGCAGGAAGTCTTGCTGCCCTGGCTGGTGGATGCACAGGACTGCGCCAATGGTGGTGTCACTAGCGTCTGACTCAAGCTTGTAGCACCTGTTATTGTTAGGGTATTGCAAGATTGGTGCTTCAATCAGAGCTTGTTTTAATAGTTGAAAATTCTTGTTGCATTCTAGAGTCCAGACTAATTTCTTTTTGGCATTACCTTTGGTTAGGTTGTTGATTGGTGTGGTTAGCTTTCTGCAGTCTTTGAAGTATTCCCTTAGGTAAGCTACCATACCAAGAAAGCATCTTACTTGTTTCACAGAGGTGGGGCGTTGCATGTTATTTATGGCTTTTATTTTATCTGGGTCTGATTTGATGCCACCATCAGAGACAATGTGGCCCAAGAACAGGTGTTCCTTTTCCATAAATTGGCACTTACTTGGTTTTATGTAAAGTTTGTGCTTTGTGAGTCAATTGAGTGTCTTGCAGACATGCGTGAGGTGTTCCTCTTTAGTTTTTGAAAATATGATGACATTGTCAAGGTAGCATAATGTATTTGAGAGACTGTTTAAAGCTTGGTTTATCATGGTGACAAACATTGCAGGAGTTTTGGTCATCCCAAAGTTCATTACTCTACATTTGAAGGATCCAAATTGTGTGCATAACACAGTTTTTGGTATGTCCTTTTCCTTTACTTCAACTTGGTTGTACCCTGAGGTGAGGTTGATTTTGGAGAAAAATTTGGCTCATGAGAGTCTTGCAAACAGATCCTCTATAAGTGGAAGAGGTTATTTATTCTTTACTGTGCTTGCATTGAGAGCTCTATAGTCAGTTACTAGACGTAGTGTGTCTTCTTTTTTCTTTACAAAGAATACTGCTGCCCCCCATGGGGATTCAGACAGGCAGATGAAGCCTTTGGCTAAGTTGTCCTCAATATGGGTTTTGAGGGTTTGGGTCTCCATGGGAGAGAGTATTTAGAGGGGTGCAGGTTTAGGCATAGCTTTGTACAAGTTGATGCTATGTTTGACCTCCTGTTTAGGGGATAACTATGTGAGTTCTTCTTTGAATACCTGAGCATATTTGTTTAGGAGTGCTGCAAGTTCTGGGCATTAGATTTTTTGTGTTTGTATGTTATTGAACTCAGTGTACCTCATTATGTGGAGGGTAATATCTTTGTTTAGATGTTCTGAGTCATCTTGGTTTATGACATGGACAAATACTGTGTCTCTTAGAAGGAGGTCATTGGATTCATTGAGGATGTTGTAATTAACTCTGTTGCGTTTAATGGTCATGGTCTTTGTTTTCCAACATACGCTGGGGTTCACTCAGGTGAACCAGTCCATTCCTGATTCAATGTTTTAGTTTATGTTGTTCATGAAAAGTCTTTTGATGGAAATTTATATGCCTTGGAGGTCAATTCTGAAGGGAGTTGTTTTGCCTTAAAGTAGAACCTTTGATTTATCTGCCATTCTGGCGTACTTGAAGTTGGATTTGACAACTGGTATTTTGTATTTCATTACAAAGGGTTTGCTAACCATAGTGTATTGTGCACCAGAGTCAAATAAAATTTTATGTGTATGTGATTTGTAAGTGCATGGATAGACAAGAATTTGTGAGCAATATTTAATTTTTAGGTTCATAAAAATGGAGGACTGTGGGACACAGAGAATGCAAGTTGCAAAGTTGGTACCTTGGTACAATTTCTTGTCAAGTTGGGGGGAGACAGGGGCACTTAAGCCTGGTACCCCTCTTCTTCATCCTGTTCCTCTGTTTCTAGACCTTTGAAATCAGAGAATATGGGATCAGATTCATAGCAGGTTGCTACTTCAGCATTGTTAACTTTGGTGGTGTCCTCTTTCTTGGGACAGGAGTGGTTTGCGCTTTGGCTATAATTGCCATTCTTGCAATTGGAGTTGCCGTTGTTATGGTTGGTATTTTGACGTTTGTTGCCATTGGAGTTTTCTCTGCCATTGCCCTTTGGGGATGGTTGCTGTTGTGTTCAACATAATCCATGTTTGCTAGTTTTTTGGCGTACTTGGCTTCTGCAATGAGCGTGGGCATGGAGGTATTTGCCTCTGGGCAGACAAGGGCAGCAACAGAGGGTTTTATTCTGTTGATAAATGATGCTCTGGTATGTACTTTATCAGCTTGTGCTGGGTTTTGGATCTTGCAATGTATTTCTTCAAATTTTTTGGTGTAAGCTGCAATAGTGGTCTTCTGAGTAAGATCACTGAGCTGCATTTCAATGTCTTGGAGGGATTCAGTGACACAGAACTTGTGGGTTTTGTCTTCTTTGAACTCTTCCCAGTTGTCAAGCTGGTCATCAGTTTGTGAGCCAATCCAGGTGACAAACCAGTTAGCTGCAGCCTTGTAAAGGCTCTTGCTGGCTTCCTGGACCCATTTTTTGTGGGGAATGTGGCTGGTGCAGAGTTTGGCAGCTGTGTGGTCTAGCCAGTTGATGACTTTTCTTTGTTTTTACCAAAGAACTTGTTGATACCAATACATTTGGTGTTGGTAACTTCACCTGTGATAGGTGTATTGTGTTTGTTTGTGGTTGAAGAGAGCAACTGTACTGAATAATCTTGGTGCATGCTTTGGGTATGACCAGACCTTCAAATACAGTGCATCCACTAGGTATATCTTCATACATGTTGTGGGCGCAGAAGTACGTTTTCCAGGTATCCTGGGATGTGGCCTGGTTGAGTATGTGAGCAAAGGTGGGTGGGTTTTGGTCAGTCATTTTCTCTTTCATGGGTGTGGTAAAAAACTGTAGTGCTACCAGTGATAAGGAGGGCCTTTTTTGGGAAAGCTTCAGATATGGAATTAATAAAGAAGAGAAGTACTTTTATTAGATAATACTTTAGACTTATATAGACTGGGCTGTGGCAGGGATTTAGTTGGATCAAACCTAGGGGTTGGTCATGTGCTAGATGGGTTCAAGCCACTGGATACTTGGATGGTCAGGTTATATTGCTTGGTTACCATTCTTGGTATGTCAAACATTATATTGGAAGGGGACTAAATTGGGCAATGCCTGGATGATAAGTAGGTTGGCGGTAGTCAGAATGCTTGTACATCCAGACCCTTGACACAAGAAAAAAATGACCCATATGTTTACTATGTAAATTGATGATAAAATACACTCACACATGGTGAGTCAAAACTTAAACCAAAAACAAAACACAGTAGCAAATTGACATTTAAATGAAGCCACTAAATTAAATGTATACAATGGAGTGTAATCAAGAATGATACCAAGGTATCTAAAATAAGGCAAACAATCTGAAACACAAATTTTAAAAATATTGTGTTGGGTGCTTAAACTTGGCGTAAAATCTGGAAAAAGGATGAAAATCATTTCAGGTATTTCAAAATGGGTGTTGTAAACCCAAAAACAACTAATTAAGAAATAAAAATCTATAATTGGGATATTGGATGGTGAAAACTTGAATTACATAACCATATTCTGATAAAAAGTAAAAATCAAAACCAGGGAGTCACTTAATTGAAATTTATTTAGTATTTTATTAAATTTTAGAATAGAAGGAACACAACAAAAGAGTAGCAATCACCCATTGTGTGCTGCAGTTGTGGTTGCCCCCACAGGTCAAAGAACAGAGTTAGTGCAACACAAGTGTCTACTCAGGAAGGAGATGAGAGAGGAAAGTTCAATAGTGAGTTTGCACTGACACAACCAGTTCAGGGAGCACAACATGCAAGGGTGCAGAGCATCAATCCTTGGGTCCCCAAGCTGACCTGGAAGTCCACCAAGGTTACCACCACCAAGAAAGTTAGAAACAAGGAAATATAACTTACTTCTTTTGTATTTGACCCTGTTTACTGCTATTAGTCAGTACCAACAAATATGATGGAGAAGATGAAGCCTGTACTTGATACTAGCTACAAGCCCTACGTCAGTGATGACAACCAAGAAGCCAACAAACAAACAAGCCAAAGTTCTATAGAACTACAGAGGGGCAGCTTATGCTCAAGAAGGTTGCAGTCTTCTACAACAAGGTGCCTATGTCTTGTGTACCAGTCCCTGAGCAGGAACCAGATTCAACTACTCCCGCTAAGGCCACCCAGAAGGCCATTCCCAACATCAAGCACACCATTCTTCTCAAGCTGATGCAGGAATATGGTAATTACAAGAAAGCTGAAGCCCTTATTGGGATGAATCATAAATAAACCAACAAACCCTTCACTAAGTACATAGATATGGCCAAGTTCTTGCCACAGAGAAATACTTTGTGTTTCTATCATGCTCACCAAGGAGCACAAATGGGCAATCCATCAGTGGATTAACTGAGAGGTCATCTTCACTAAAAAAATATATTCAATGATTAAGTACAACTTTGGGATTATTAATTCAACTTTCTTTTATTGTATTTAGTAAATATTCTGTGGTTTAAGGAAAAAATTGAGGTATCTCCCTATAACCAAAACAGCCCTTCTAACATAAATGTCCGGAAAAACGCAAATGCATAAATTGCCCTCAAAGCCAAGGGGAAGGACAAATAATATTATATTGTAAAATTTGCATTTGCCTTGTCTATGCAAAATTTCTAAGGCTATGTACCCAAAGGTACCAACAATGAACTAGCTTGGTGTGCTGCAGTCTGTGCCACAGCCTATTTGATGGTGGTTCTCCTCGGTCCAAAGGGGATTGAGATGTACCAAATGATATTGGGATCTCACAACAGCAGGACCTTCCTATCATTTTTCTAATTGGTTCAAGAGCACCTGGGGCGCACAAGCCCAGAATTCACCAATGTTATTGTGCTGGATAACATTGGACTCCATAAGGTGGAAGATATTCTTGAGGAATTTCCAACAATCAACTCCAGTAATACAGTTGGCCCCAACAATTGGCCACGTCAAATTTGCGCCTTCTATTCCTCCCCACTTATTCCCCATTCCTAAACCCAATTAAAGATATCTTTGGGTGGCTCAAGCAAGTTTTTAAACAGGAGACATTAACTGGGACCAAGGACCTGTTTGATTTGTTGCAGGCTGGGATCCACACCCTTCCAACCAAGACTGTGGCCGAATTCTATGATCACACTGATTCATTCATCCCTGTGTGCCTTGTCAAACAGCCAATCAACTAAAAATCTTAACAATTACAACAATTTTTTATATTCTTTAATTTACTTTTTTATATTTATTGATTATCATTTTATATTTAGAAGTTTCCAAGCCCACAATCACATGAACAGCACCATTGATGCAGATGGTTAATTTTTGTATTGAAATTTATTTTCTTTTGTATTCTATGGTGACAATCCCAAACAATTAATATTAAATTATATTAAATATATGTTCATATCACTAATAGCACATAAATATACTGTAAATTCAGAACCTGAACATAAAAATGCGTGATTTTCAAATCCTTGGTCCAAATTTTAAATCACTTTTGAAGGATAGCCTTTTTTAATTAAATTGATTTTTTGAGTAGTTATTTGAACATTTAAAAAAGCAGGAACTCATAGACACTTTGAAAAGTTCAAGTCAAACCACATATTTCCAATGGAGAAAATGAATTGACTGGAATCAGATTCGAAGTATTCAAATCCATCATCCTTTTTCATTAAGTTTACTATGTTTTTTGGAATTGCAGGTTTGTCAAATCCATGAACCAAATTTCAAATCACTTTTGAATGGCACTAGTAAACTCAGATATTAATTGCAGGAACTGGAATCCAAATTGAATGTACAGTAAGCACACTAGGAAACACCAACCCAAATCAAGAAGCTCCACCACAACTAAAATCAAATGAAAAATTCAATCTGAATAACCATAATTAGACATAAAAAGTGATTAAACTTTAAAATCATCCAAACCCAGAAAGTATACAATATTATTCACTTCAAATCAAGGATATAAAAATTCTGCTATTATTCAAGGCTAAATCAAGAGAAAACAACTACTTACAACTAAACCAATAAATCCAAATAAATACATATTTAATCTAAAATGTATTTTTATTTTATTTTTATGGACCATCAATTGCATTCCCAACCAGCTCCTGCACCAGCCTGCTGGGCAGCCTGTCCACAAGGGCGTCCCAGAGGGTCTAAAAACAGACCCAGAACCCAACTCAAGGGGTGTCATGCCAATACACAGGCCTCCCAAGGTGTCATTGCCAGTCAACCACCTCCCACATCCCAAGCCTGATCAACCAGCCTGAATCCAAGACAGAAGCCACTCTCAAGGCCTGCCATAAAAGTCTCCTACACCAGGGTCACCAGGAACACTGAGGTTACTTACACCTCCACTGTATACCCAGTTTTCACCCAGCCCCACACTCTTGACCAAAGAGTTGCTACTTCCTGCCCTGCGTTTTTGATACCTCCTATGAGCCATTGGCCACCACTGTTGACCCATCTGTGCCTGCTTGTATGCCACCATTGGCGGCACCAGTGCAACCAAGCGTGATCCCACCTTCTACACAAAGGTCCCCATCCCCTGTGTTGATCCTGGTAGCCAGGATGCCGTGGTACCTGCCAAGGGCTGGCGTTGGTTGACAGATAGTGAGCGTGAAGCTCTCCTCAACTGCTTGAACGGGGGAATGGCAGTTTGGGATATTGCATCCCAATTTGGTGTCACAGCCAGATACATTGCCGACATCAACAACAAGTATGGCAATACTGGGCAAATTGCCAAATCCACCCAGGCAAAAAGACAGCCCAAACTCCTTCAGTCTATTCACATTGACACAATAAAACAGTGGGTAGCCAAGGATTGCCACCTGGACACACTTGCTGCCCAATCAATGCTTGCCACAGAGTTTGGGCTTTCTGTTTCTAAAACCCTTGTTTACAAAGCAATGGTTGATTTGGGCTTCTCCTGGAAAGTACTGGGAGTTTTGCCGTACAATAGGAACAGTGAAAAGACCAACAAGGATTGACACATTTATGCCAAGATTTATCTGGCACTAAAGGAGACTGGGAATGTCTAGTTCTTCTATATCAACAAATTTTTGTTTTCCTCATCACTCAGGTCTAGGCATGGGTGAGTCAAGAAGAGGTCCAAGGACAGCGTAGCCCACTGTGCAGCTGTCTGTTCCCAAACCTATTTAATGGTTGTGCTTCTTAGTCCTTGTGGGTTAGATTAATATCAGATTATTAAGGGTTCCCATAATAGCAGGACCTTTCTCAATTTTCTCTGAGCCATCAAGGAGTACCTTCAGATACATTACAACAGAACAACCAACGTTGTTGTGCTTGATAATGTTGGGCTTCACAAAGTGGATCTGGCTGTGTCTGAGTTCCCCCATTGAAAAAATAGCCATTCTGCCAGCCACTGCCTTGCAGACTGCCCAATGAGACTCCTCTTTCTTCCTCCCTATTCTCCATTTCTGAATCCAATCAAGGAGGTTTTTGATTGAATCAAGAATAAGGTGAAACAAGGCCTCCCTCAGGACACCAAGGATCTCTTCAACATTCTTGTGATCAGCCAATTTACAATGCCACCCAATGTGGTGGCGGCTTTCTATGAGTACTCAGAATCCTTCCTCCCTAAACTCTGGCCTCCGAGCCAATCAGATAAATGGGCGCTCCAGGTTTTATTTGGTTTTAATTTTATTTATTTTGTTTTTATTAGGACTCAAGAATTATTATTTATATATAATAATGTGACTTTTTATTGTATTATAGACATATAAGAATACATAGAAAAGGTAAGTAAAATTAATTATACTAGATAAGATGGATTTATTTTTATTATAATTTACTAGATATTATTATTGGTTTTTGTGCTAAAAAATAAATAAATTAAAAAAGATAGAAAAAAATTAGTTTATTTAAATAATTGTGTGTCCTTGATGGTACTTTGGCTTTTCCAAGCTAAAAATAAGACCTTGCATGTCATCATCTGATCTTTGTTATTTCAGTGCCACTATAGCCACACGACACAGCAACCAATGATTTTTATGTATTCCTTACTAATTTGTACTTAGGATGCAGTTCTAGTATATCAAATATGTTTATCAAATCATATTACAAGGGGAAAGGTAATTTGAGTTCTAAACAATTGTTTGATTAGAATATAAGTGGAGCAGGCCGCATGATGCAGATAAATTCAATTTACAATGTTTATCTATGTGATAAATGGACCCGTACTCAATGTGACTTGTAATTAAACACACTTTTAAATTAATTTTTATTATTTGACGTGGTTGCAACTTTAACTGATGTCTTTTAATATATTTAGATATATTAATATTATAATTTACCTATAAAAATTAAAATTAAAATATTAAAATTAAAATTATGATTATAAATTTTAAAATTTATCTATTAAAGTTTAAATATTAAAAATTTAAATATACTTATTTAATTGTGGTATATTCAATATTAAAATATTATATATTAAAAGTTTTAAAAATGAAATATGTGCTATTTAAATTTTAATATTTTTCTTTAAGATACTAAAATTTTAATATTTAAATATTTCAATATTAAAATTTTAGTATCTAAAATATAAATTTTTTTTAAAAAAAATAAAATTTAATTTGCAAGGGAAAAATATTTTTTGAGGACATGCTAATTGCAAAGGGAATGTGATTATTCCAGGAAATTATACCCCAAAATTAAATTTTTGGCTAGAGCGTCTAATTGAATCCACATACTCTTCTGTACATGGTGGACATCCCTTGATGCAATTGCTAGAGGGATGGCGCCCTGTACCCTGGTGGTTGTTGATTGTTTAATAAAAGGAAGGCGGGTGAGGGAACCAATCAATGGGGTTTTCAGGGGGCATGTAGTACCCATATAACGTTGCCAATGTAAAGGAGTCATACATGATGTGCCTGACTGTCTTATACCCCCGCAGTGTCTTCTGGCGTTCAAGTGCTAAGCGGCAAATATCCATTTGAATAGGTACATCCTCCAACTTTTTGACGTTATTTTTTAATATGCAGTGAAGGAGGATCCCCAAGTAGACTGCAATAAGAACTCTATGCAAGGTATATTTTTCCAAGAACATGCATAATTTTTTGAATGTTTGAACTAACCTATTGATATAGGATTTTGGTTGAACTTGAAGAGGGTTCTGGGGGGCGTCTGACTTAAATCAGCCCCCCAGGCCTTGGCAAACAAAATTAATAAAGGTTTAAAAGTATTCACAAGGACTGCATCCACAACTTTATTTGACAGTGCCTTGAATACTTCATTAAAAATTGCAGTTTTCAAATATTTGGCTCCTATTTAAAAGTTGGTTTTTATTAAATTCTTTTCATATTTCTTGATGTTTGTGAAGGGGAATCTTTGAATACTTTTGTACATATATTCACAAAGTTTAGTTTGATATCCCCACAAATTTCATTCATTTTTTTGAAGTTGATATTAGATCCTATTTCATATGCTTCCCTTATCCATGGCAAGCACCCTGCAGGTGGTAAATAATCCCTATCTTTAGCTTCAATATTAAAAAAAATTATTCATATTCTGTTGAATTATTATATTTATTTAGTTTTTATTTATTTGTTTTACAGGGGCCACCAGTGACTGGTAACCCCTGTAAAACCAACTTGGCGTAAAAGCTGCCACTTCTGCGACCTCATCCCCATTTCTGGTGATGACTAAAATAAATATAAGTTAAACATAAAGAACTTACTGATTGTTTCCCCTGTGGTCCCCTCAGCCACAGGCGCCATTTTGGCAAACTTCATGAGTGTTGGATGCTCTTTGTTGCTTTTCCTGGGCTTGATCTTCCTTATTTTTCTTGCAACTTGTGTTTATTCTTGATTTTCATTTGAAAAGTTTCTGTATTTCTTGAGGTGCTTCTGCTTTGTTTTTATCTGTTTCCATTTGATTTTTCCTCTTCATTGGTGTTAATTTCCTTTAGAATTTCAGTTCCTTCAATTAGTTTGATCTTCTTATTGTTATCTTTGGCCCCTGTCAGAACTCCCACAAATTGTAGGTCGCATTGCTGAACTTCAGACTTGATAGAATTGTTCCCTGGAGATTTAGTAATGCTTCTTTGTTTTTTTGTCTATAATATTTCCTAGTTTATTCAGAGCATCTTATTTTGACTGTATAAGTGGCTGGCCCTTGTTACCCAGCTTTTCTGTTACTATTTCCCTGATATTTCTTTCTATTTCAACAACCTTTTGCAGGTCTACTTCCAATTTGTTTAACAAGTTATATATAGTTGACATTTTTTTGAATTCCATCAAAAAACTGGTTTTATAGGACTATCTTCAACACATACATATTTTTCATCATCATTAATAAATTAAAGACAATAAACGTAAATATTGCATTAGAATATTGCAATTAGACGTCAGCTCTTGTAATCTTGATATTATTTGCATAACACAATGCATTTTATTTAATAAAATTCATTGTAAAGGAGGACTTTTCCATTATAATTTAATGAAATGTACTGTGTTTATATTAGAGCCATTAATGCTTAGTACAAATATTGATACATAGTGCATTTTACAGCCTGTATATTTACCTATTGGTAATAATTCTATAAACTTTTTAGTTGGATTTTGTAAGTTAATAACAATGTAATGTGTTAATAGAATACTGTTTATTGTCATTAATTGGCTGATTTTCTTTGCTGTGGCAATTGTGCATTTTCTGATATTTACGCACTAGTATCCAATTGTTTGGTTTCACATCCAATTTCACAGGCAATAGGAAAACAAGCTGCCACACTGACCACATTTGGTCTCAGGGTGGCGTCTTGTTTTCCTATTGCCTGTGCAATTGAATGTGAAGCCAACCAATTGGATACTAGTGTGGAAATATCAGAAAATGCACAATTGCCACAGCAAATAAAATCTGCCAATTAATGACAATAAACAGTATTCTATTAACACATTACATTATTATTACATGCAAAATCCAACCAAAAAGGCTATAGAATTATTATCAACAGGTAAATATATAGGCCATAAAATGCAAAAATTATTAATATTATACTACAAGTTAATGGCTCTCTAATATAAACACAGTACATTTCATTAAATTAAAATGGAAAAAGCCAAGTTTAAATTGGATTTTATTAAACAAAATGCATTGTGGCATGCACATAATATCAAGATTACAAAAGCTGACGTCTAATTGCATTACTCTAATGCAATATTTACGTTTATTGTCTTTACTTTATTTATAATGATGAAAAATATTTATGCTCATAATTTTACGCTAATCATAAAATGTACAACATTTTATTAATTATGGGAAATTCTAACAATGTAAAAAATATATTAATAATTATGAACTGAAAGAACAAAATCAATTTTAATGAGTTGTCACAAAGAAAATATTTATTTACTAATCAAAGGGCAGGAAGGGGAGGGAATGGGCAGAATGAAAATTACCTTCATCTGCACCTATGAAAGGGATGGCATCAGATATAGTGGTGAGGGAATGGGGGTGGTTTGTGAGTCAGGGCTGGAAGGTGGGTGGCTTGATGGGGGGAGGCAGGGTTTGTTGACTGGGAAGGGGCAGCAAGAGCTGATTGCTTTAATTGCTCAAATTTGTCTTCTGTCACATATACAGGCTTGGTGAAACAAATGGATTGGCATGCAGGGAGGCAGAGGTCCTTTCCGACTTATCACTATCACTTGCATAGAAGATGATGAGATCAAATAAGTCCTGGACAGACGCGGAAGGGAAAATCTCATACCCCTTATCAATCTGGGTGCATAGTTTGTTGTAGGTGGCAGGCTTCAAGCGCCTGAGGGTGGAACCAAAATTGTAGAGACATAAATCTTCAAGATGCATGTTGGCGTAGTTGATGGGGTAGGACCAGCAGATATTCCCCGCAGCCCTGATTTCTTGAGTAGCCCATTCCTACTGCTCCATCTCCGCACTCAGTACAACTGTGTGCACAGAGTTTTGTGTGGCCCACTTCTCCAGCATGGCCTTGAGCTCTGTCTGGTAGGGATACCCATCTGCGTTGTTTGATATTGCTGAGTAATAATTGATGCCCAATGAGGAAACTACCAATAAAACCCCAACAAAAAAATACAATATTGGGCCGCGCTTGTTTACATCAGACTGGATACACTTTTTTCCATAGTCTTGAATACTTGCAGATATCTTAGCATACAACAGAAAGATTACGTCATTACAGGCCCTCATTGCCCTTCCTTTGATAAAATTAATAATGGTTGCATTTTATGGGTCAGTGTCCACCAAAATAAAGCCACTGAGAACTTGATTGGACAAGATTCTAGCTGCAACCACAACTCTGTGCATCCACAAATTCACCATTCTTTTGTTGGTAAAGATTCCATGGAGTCCCAACTGGAGACATACCTGGACCAGGGGCATCC
Organism: Entomophthora muscae; assembly: GCA_014839935.2. NCBI lineage: Eukaryota > Fungi > Entomophthoromycota > Entomophthoromycetes > Entomophthorales > Entomophthoraceae > Entomophthora > Entomophthora muscae. The sequence continues at coordinate 74,673 of QTSX02005093.1, read as the reverse complement.
ACAGGTCATATTCCATAATAGTCATCATAAGGGGATGGGCTTTTAACCTTCAGTTGAAGAACAGGCACCATTTTGGGTCTTCTTGGTAGGGGGACCACCTTTGGCGTGGGCTCGCAGGGTTGCAGCCACAGTGGACTTTAAAAAACCCATCACAGCTGCAATTTCCCTGGGGGACATAAGCATCAATTGCTTTTCAACAATTTTGAGAACAATCTCCAGAGTGATCAATTTTCTTCTGCGTCTTGCAGGCTGATTGGCTGGGGGAGGGATGTGTCTATCTTGGGAACTGGACATTACCATCTGATTGACTGTTTCTGGATTCTGGCTTCCCTGGGTGACCACTTGGCTCAATTGGCTGGTTCTGGATGCCATTGTTGATATGTGATTTGTGTTGGCAGCTGCCTGTGCATGGTGGGCAAACAGGGCCATGCTGGAAGTTGCAGGAGAAAGAACAGAATCCTGGGTGGGGCTTGCAGAGGGCCTGTGGGTTGGGATTGGCCATAGACAGAGGCTTCACTGTTAAGAGACCCAGTGTAGCCCTGCATGATTTTGTCAAGGCCAGGAAACAGCTTGTTGACTTGGTTGTTATTGAAAGAAGACATAATATTTTTTTATTAAGAATTTTAAATACAAAGAGAAGTGTACATTTTAATCAATTTTATTATTAAATATGTCAATTTTGTGAATATTATGGTCCTAATTTTAGCCATCCTAAACTGGAATAGGGTGGTTTTTGAGAATGCCTTTGATTCCTAAAAGAATTAGCACAAATCCACTCTAGATACTTTGACATCCTTTTTGAGACACCCATAAATTATATTTATTTCAAATTCATTGTAATTATGATTTGAAACTTGGTTCTTGGATTTGACAATCTTGCACTTTCGGATTTTTAATTTTTACATGGTGTCTATGATTTGTTTAGAATACAGAATATACCAAATTTTACATTAGATTCCCACATTTCTGATTGATGTATCCTGTATTTTTTGCTGAGTTTTGTCTTTTGTTAGTTGAGTTATCTGCTCAAGAGATTCAAAATTTGCAATTTAAATAGACAAAAAAGGTCAAATTAAATGGTTGATTATATTAAATATTTTATTTTTTCACTCAGATGAGTTGCCCGCAAAAGTGATTCAAAATTTGGACTAAGGATTTGACAATTCCTCATTTTTACGTTCAGGTTCTGAATTTACAGTATAAAGTTAATTAAAAAAGTCAATGTAAAGCTATCAAGGTATATGTTGATTTTTTATAAAAGATATTTTTTATAATTGTATAAATATCTGCTTTAAGATATTTTTGTTGTAGTAATAGATCACTGAAAAAGAATTGTTATAAAGATAATTATTATAAAAAATAATAAAAATTGTAATGTATAATTATTAAAGAAGAGATTTTATTAAATGTGCCTGTAGTTTGTTCAGCAGTATAAAGACACCTGGCATTGGAGGTGGTGCACTACTTCCACATCCACACTGTAGACAGTGGATACATTCTGATTAAAATTCTCCTGCCTGCTAGTCAAAGCAAAAATGGTGAGGTGGGAGTGAAGCAGCAGCTTTTCAGGTGGGGCTGCAACCCCATAGATTCCAGCCAGAACCAGGGTGTCCTGGATCACATGGTTGAGCAAGTTGTATCCATGTGGGACCTTGTTCCCATCAAGGGAGAGCCTGGCCTTGTCAATCCCAGGGAGAACCCCATACAGGTCTTCAACATTGGTGCCTATCCCAAATTAGAAGAGATACCCAAGGTAAACAACAAAACAGAGCCTTTTCCCAGCAAAGGCCTCCAGTAAATTGCAAGGTTTATTGAATACCACACTGGCTTTCTCTTGTGCTTAGTATTAGCAAATGTGAGTACCATTGACTGAGGTAAAGTCCTGTCCTCACTTCAGGCCAGTCCAAAGTTTGCCAGGAGAATTTTGGTTTTCTTTATGGCTGTTGTTTCTGCAACAGCCAATTTCCCCACTGCACACCTGAAATTCTCAAGGAGGTAGGATAGGGTGTTTTCCACCGGGAAGCAGAAGCAAGCAGCCACATGGGCCTGGTCCATCTCTGGTATGTTCTTGAATGGGATTGTTGCCAGAATGTCCCAAACAAGTTTGATAAAGTTTACACAGTAAACTCTGAAGAGGGAACCTGGGTCCAGGTGGACCAACTGGGCATCCTTGTAGGCAGTAGCTGCCCACTTATATACCCCCTTGCCATGCAAAAGCCCTGTGAGTGTGTATCACAACATCATAAAGGAACCATGTATTCAGTACTCAAGTTTTCAGACCCCAGGAGGTGACAGGGCCATCTGCCTGGCCACATGGCTGGCGTAGTTGGTGTAGAATGTTGCCAGGGAATACAGAACCATGACTTGGTGCACAACACCATCTACTACTTCTAAAACAGGCAATTATTATGAAAGAATTTTTGTTATGTTCCCTTTTTTTGTGATTTCTTTGCCTGAAGCCTTGGCCAGTTTTGGTGCAGACAGTTGTGCAGGAAATTTGATACCATCAAGCAGGCCCTCTTTGCGGGCTTGAGATGTGCCTAAATCTCAGGTTCATTGACCCAGACAGATGGTGTGGAGAGGGCAAAGGCCTTAAACTGCAAGCCATCTATGACAGTCTTTTGAATGTTTAGAGCACACTCAATGGTCTTCTCCAAGGTGTCAGGCATCTTGTCTATCAAGGCCTTTGCAAAAACCTTGTCAATTTTGTCCCCTGTAAGGAAGGCAGACTTGAACTTGGCCTTAACTTTGTGATAGATCTCCTTGATCTTTGCAATTGCATGATCAAGGTCCCTCAATAATTTCTTGAATTCTCTCATTGATTTTTTTACTAACCTTTGCATATGTTTTTATAGCTTTCACCCCAATAAGCTCTGTGTACTTCTGATATTATTGGCTCTCTGTTTATCCTTGTTTGCTTTTCCATTTACTAAAATATCCCATATTTTTACCCATTGTGTATATGTTTTTACATTTATCTCAATATACATTGTTTGCTTTGTTTTTTTTTGCCTAGATTCCATAATTGCTGTAGCGTTTTAGCTCTTTACACAACCCCCTATGAAAATATTAACAACAATTTTGATAATCAGTTAAATTTAAATTGGAAAATTATAAGTTAATTGTGTTTAGAAAAAGTTACTGCTTATCAAAATCCAAACCATTAATGATAAACTTTAAGTCAATCAGGAACTAAAAGAAAGTTATTGTTGTGAAATAAAGGGATATTCAATAACTCTTTGATGAATGTGCACTAATTAATCTGATTGGCTGGTTGTTTTGCCATTATGCGCCATTGCTACTGTGGCAAGTTGTCTATGGACTAGTGCTAGATCAGCTGCTGGGTTAGCACTAGTCCACCAACAACTTGCCACAGCGGCAATGGCGCACAATGGCAAAAGATCCAGTCAATCAGATTAATTAGTGCACATTCATCAAAGAGTTATTGAATGCCCCTTTATTTCACAACAATAACTTTCTTTTAGTTCCTGATTGACTTAAAGTTTATCATTAATGGTTTGGATTTTGATAAGCAGTAACTTTTTCTAAACACAATTAACTTATAATTTTCCAATTTAAATTTAACTGATTATCAAAATTGTTGTTAATATTTTCATAGGGGGTTGTGTAAAGAGCTAAAAATAACTTTTTTCTGGATCTAGATACACAGCATAGTAAACATAATTTACAGAAATAAATTGAACATAAATAATACAATAAACTAAAAACAAAGAGAAAATAACAAACGAAATTCTGGATAAAAATAATATAAATACAAAATGTTTGATGGAAATGAGTTTATGTGGAAGTGAAAGACTGATGCCTATTAGGCAGAATAGCGCAGGAGAGAAGGCGTTGAGGTGGTTCTGTCCTGGGAGATCTGGGACTGGGTCAGAGGGGCTGATGGGCAAGGGTTGGTGGTGACCTGAGTTGAACTAATTGGACTAATTGTTATGGCCACCATATACTTCTTGTTGTATTCCTTGTCTGTCATTAGCTGGAGTGGTTTGTAGCTGGCTGTGGCACAGGGTGGGAGGCGCTTGTGTAATTTTATGTGGTCCACCTTTGGCCCTGGACTGGGATGTATTTCCCAGACTGTCAAAGAAAGTGGCCTGTGTGCAAGCAAAACACCTCTAAAGCCTGGAGGACCTGGACCAAGCAGTGGATGAACGTTTTGTGTTTGCTTTCCTGTCTGAAGTTCCAATCTTTCCTTTGGAGTCCCCTACAACTGAGGAGGAGATGTTAATTCAGTTAGATTGCTTGTTGTCCTGGTGATTCTCTGTCTTAAGACAACTAACAGACCAACAGGAAATGCGGGCCACATTAAGCAAGGTAGGCTTAACCCGCGGCCTGGGGAAATTGAGTATCAAATCCCGCAATTGGTGGTATCCCAGGCAACCAATTCCTCTGGCCCAGAAGTCCCTTGGCCCAAAATAATTGGGTTCTGGAGCCCTCAAGTTGAGACGTCAGAGGAAGAGATTAGGGGAAATGCGCACCCTGAGTCCTTGGAAGGCTCCTAGCCAATTGAAGACTGAGCCCTACATCTGGGCCTGCTGCTCCTATTTCTCTTGGTCACAAACTAGGGAAGATTGGCCAGTGTCCTTTAACAGACTCTCCTTTAGATTGCTTTCTGATAGCCCCTTTCAAAAAAATCCGGCCCTATCACCTCCCCCTCTGCATAAAATGGAAGCCTGGGCTATCAGGTCCCTTGCTTACCAATTCCAATTGTTGAATAAACTCCTGACTTTGCAAATCTTTTTGTATTTTGAAGTTTATTTAATAATAAAGGTAATTGTCTCAACTCCTGCTGCTGTCCCCTCCTGCTTTTCCCTGGTCCACCTGTCTGTCTGTCTGCCCTCCCGTAGTTTTTGTCAGGAATTGTTCTGAGGAGATCTCAATTGGTCCATACCCTGTTACTTACCCCAAGCACTTGGCCTGTCTGCCAGGAAATTCTAGTAAAAAGGCACCTCTCTAATATCATGTTGTCTCCTTGTTATAAGGTGGCTATTTGGATATTGGTGCCTATTTCCCTATTGTTCTGGTCCTCTAACCCTGTCTTTTGGAGCAAACTTTCCTTTATTTCTCAAAATCCTGGATTTTCTCCAGGTCTGCTATTAATGTCATTGGACATCTCAACCAGGTTCTCATCAATTTAGCATCCTATGGTTTTTTCCCTTGGTCAGCTTCTTATCTTGAAGATTGTTGCCCCCTTTAGAATCCAGAACTACTGATAACCCTTTTTCTGACTTGGCCAATCCTCTCTCCACAGCAGTCTCAGCTCCCTCCCTACCCTCTGTGCACCAGATCCCTGTGTCAGATCCAGAAGTTCCTCTCACCCGGGATTGCTCTCTGTGGTTGCTAACCAGGGCTCTGGTCATGGCTTTGGATGCATATTTCCCTCCCCTGTCACATCCGGTCTCCTTTGGGAGGCTCCTTTGAGCTGGCTATTGCAGTCTTGTACTGGATGGCATCCTGGTGGTTGGTCCCACCAGGATGGGAGCCAGACTTTGTTAGCCTATCCCCCCTCTCTTACAGCTCAACCTTCTGTGATTGGTTGCCCATATTCACATGGAAAACCATTTGTTCAAAAAATTCATCCATCATTTGCAATCAAAGAGAGAACCATGGCCTAGGACTCTAAGAATAAAGGTCATCAAACGCCTGGAAGTGACGCTGCCAGACTGTGTCTCTGATATTGAAGAATACTACATTGGTCATATGGATGTCTGTGTGGCCAGCTGGGTACACTGAGGCCTGGTGCTTGAGTCCTTGGATTGATTCAAGGGTGGTAAAGCTACCCTCTAACTGGTGGCTCAAGAAAACCTGATAGGTGAAAATTTTCTATCCCAGGAGTCCAGCAATTCACTGAGGATATGTCTATTATATAGCCATTGGGGTAAATGGAGTTTGTCCAATAATAGACAAAACCCTTGGCCAAAACAGCCAGAAATGCACCAATGAATGTCCCCCTATTGTAATTCTTCCTTTCATTTTTATTGGGGGCTTTTTCTTGCTTGAAAAATTGTCAAAAGCAATTGATAACTTGTAGTACAAGATTAACATGCTGTCATCTGAAAAACTTGTCAAGCATTGAATCAGAGTAGATTCAATGGCATAATCATATGGGGAATCCTCACTGCCATCCCATTGGTTGCTGCCAACATTAGTCAATACCCTGATTGAAGCCACTTTTCTGTGCATCCAGAGCTGCACCATGCTCTCAGAAACCCAAATGCTATGGTGTGCAAGTTGCTTCCGGACCTTGGTTAGGGGAAGCTTGGGTTCCTGCTGCAGGGGATCAAGCATGGTTGGGTATGCCTCATTGATCTGTGACTCTGGGGCCTTCTTTGGCTTCTTTGTTATCCAATCAGTCTTCCTTATTCATCAAGTTGTTGAATTCCTACAGGATAGCTCCCAGGTAAACTTTAATTGGTTGGCAATCTGATCCCAGGTCAGGCTACACTGATTGAGTGCCAAAATTTCTAGGAGAATTTGGGCGATAATGATTTGGTGCTTGGTGCGCTGGGTTGCAGGTGCTGTAGCCTGATTGGATGTAGGATGAGCAGGTTGGTTGGTGGCAGGCAGTCTTTCCAAACCAGGGTTATCATTATGATTGGCTGGTTGGTTGGTAGCTTGTGCAGGGGTGGGTAAAGGGGCGGTGGCAGAGATGAACACTAGGTGACTCTCAAACAAGTCAAAACCATAGGGGTTGGGGGTCAACTACAAGTCAGCTTTCTTGTTACCTGCATTAAATATCTGAGTGTAAATGGGTGCCTCTAAGTTCTTAGCCTCACCTTCAAGAAAGCTGCATTGGCTGCTGCTGGCTTGTTTGCTGGTGCCTTCAAAAATGTTGCAAGTAAAAAACATTTTAAAAAACTAGGATAAAATAAATAAAAGTAGAAGTCTAAAACTTTATGATTTTTTTATTGTAATCACAATTCCATATTTATAAAGTTCTCAAAATCATTATACACAAATAAAGAGTCATTTAAATGAATAAATGCCTCTGTTCTCAGATTGAATATACATTGATTGGCTCCTAAAATGATCTTTTTCTATTTAAGGCTGCTCATACTACATCTTGTGTGACTTCATTTTGTTTTTTGTTTGTGAAATCTTGCTTTTGGGTTGCTCTATTTTTGTTTCATTTTTGCCCTCTGTTGGTGCCTTGTCTGAATCCAGATAGGATTACAATATATTTAGGAACAGCATCCATTCATCTCACTTGCTGTGTCATTTTGCTTTTGTAGTTTAGGCTACATTGCTTTATGTTTGATATAATTTTTATAATGTATTAGTGATATTTTGTTTATTATTTGAAATTTTGCTTGTTCACCAAAAATACTTAGATTATTTGATTCCTGAATTTTGCCCAAGTTGGGGTTTGCTTAAATATGAAATTATTTCTGTTGTGTTCTGAGTTGCAGCACAGACACACAACAGGGAATCCTAACTTTAGGATTGTATTTGTACTAAGCCTCTGGTTAGTTGGCAGGGAAAGTGAAGCAATTACCTTGTGGTCCTGAATAGTAAATCTCTGCTAGTTGTGGCTAGAGAGAGGCCCTGAAGTACTTGATAACACAAAGAAAAAAATGTGAATAGAGCTTAATTTTTATTGGTGAATGTGAAATGTTATATATAACATTTGGTGTTACCACAAAACAATACAAGGGCAGTAGGATCACTTGCCATAAGCATGAGTGGGACAAGTGAGTTACACAGGGAAAGAAAGACTAACATATAAATTTACATCTTTGTAAATGGATTCATTTTGAGGAACAAAGGCAAAAGCAAGTGATTCATCCTCAAAAGAACCCAACAAAGACGAAATCAAAATAGTGTGAATACTGGCATTCACAATAATTTGTTTAAATCTGAAGTATTTTTGCTTGTTGCCATATATTTTAAAACTACTGTATCAGAAATTCTGACTTTCTTAAATTGGCTGATTAGCTCTTTGCCTATGAATTGATGTGCATAATTGACAGTGTGTGTCTTGACATATTTGGCAATTAGCCATCTGATTGAAAAGTTGATGGCTGTGATGATGTATTTTTTGTTGTTGGCCTTGCCTGGAATGGGACCCACAATATCAGCGCCTAAATCTTGAATGGCTGTTGAGTTTGGATTAGAAGCAATAATTTGGGTGGTGTGTTGCTCTTGGTGTACTTTTCACATGCTTCACACTATTATAAGACTTTTTAGAAATCACAGTGTAGGTGTTCTTCCAGGCCTTATTTTTTAAGAGCTTGTAAAGGTTTCTGTCTTTTGTGTGCTCAAGAGCTTGATAGTAGCATATCATTGTGTCCATGATTTTCTGGATTGGAACATAATGAATAGTAATTATGTCTTTTTTAGTACAGGGTGCCATACACAGCAGCATACAGGTGCTTTCTCTTGACTTCTTTATCCCAAGTTAATTTTGTTGGTTCCCAGCAGGAATGATTTGTCCTTAGCACAGAAAACAAGAAGGCCTAATCCAGGTACATCCTGGCCTATGGAGGCTTGGAATTAGAGACAGCATAAAGCGTCAGCTGTAACAAGTTCTGGACCTGTTTTGTACTTTATCTTCATGTTGAACCTTCCAAGTGATATAATTCATTGTGCTTGTCTATTTGAGAGGATGATTTGGGCTTTGAATTAGATGATCAACTTATGTTTGATAAGCACTGTGAACTCTTTCTAACATTCAAGTTAGTAGCGCCAATCAACAAGAAATTGTATAATGGCAATTAGCTAATTATCATAGATAGGGTATCATTATTTACCATCAGTTAGTTTGTGTGTTTTATATTCAATGCATAGAAAATTTCATGAATAAATCTTAATCCAGATGACTCTTTTTATGGAGGCATCAGAAACATCTGTTTTTATCTGGTAGTCCCCATCTTGTTTGGGGCATTTTGGTATGGGGCTGAAACAAGCTTCTATTTAAGTTAATAAAAGCATGGGTCTCTTTGTGGGGTCCAAAAAGCCTAGACTTTACGCCTGTGCTGCTGATAGGGGCAGTAAGAATGCCACTGTTGAATATGAATTGTCAAACTTAGACCAGCATTCCAAGGAAGATCCAATGTTTAATTTCTTTCTTGAGAAGTGATATCTTACAAATAGCTTGCGCTTTCTGGGTATCAGACTTGGTGCCATCTTTGGATAAGTGTGGCCCACTAAGGGTAGTTGTTTGAAGAAAAAATGGCAATTGGATGGTTTGGCAAGATTTTGTGTTAAGATAGGGTGGTAAACACATCTTTCAAATCTCTGTAGTGTTTTCCTTTGTTAAGACTGTACATAATTATGTTGTCCAAGTATACCAAGGCATTTTTTCCTTGTGCAGAGCAATTACTTTATTAATGGTTGTCACAAATGTGGATAAAATGTTAGTAATTTCAAAGTTAATTTATTCAAGCTGCCCAGATATTTATGACATGGTGTTGCAACCAAGTTCATCTCCTTGCCTGCTAACTTATCTAATGACATAGATTAATATGATGATGATGTCAAAATTGTAATTAATATCTCCTAATTAGGAGCACTGTCAATTCAAATATGCTAATCCCTGCACAAGTTATTCCTTGGCTTCAAACCTTACATGGAACACGCCACTATGCCACCCCCTGTGACCTTGTGGCTTTCCCCATATAGTATATTAGTCACAATGACAACCAATACACATCATCTTATTCTTATGTGTGTCTTTTTTATTGTACTGTTGTATTAACCAATCAAATACTGAACTCTAATTGGTCCAGTTGCAAAAGTGGTAGCAGCAGTAGGTTCACAACCTCCCTAAGAAAAAAATTCCCCAAGAAAGGACAGAGTATAGGCCGTATGGCTACTCCCCACCAAGAAACCTTCCTGACAATCCCTGAGGGGGACATCCACAAAGGATATTTAATCTACCAGGATCAGCTAGTGCTAACAAGTGTGTACAATTGCCTCTGCCTGGGGCAGCTCAACACAAGCTGCTGTGTTCTGAGGCGCGGCACAGACACACAACGGGGAATCCTAACCTTAGGATTGGATTCATACTAAGTCTTGGTTAGTTGCAGGGAACGTTATTGGATTACCTTGTGGCCCTGAATTAATAATCTCTGCTATTTGTGGCTAGAGAGAAGTGCCAAAGTACTTGGAGACACAAAGACAAAAATTTTAATAGAACTTAATTTTTATTGGTGAATATGAAATGGAATATATAGTGGTTGGCAATACCACAAAATAGTACCAGGAGGGTAGGATCACTTATCACAAGCATTAGTGGGGTGAGTGATTTGTGCAGAAATAAGAAACCAAACAATTGAATTTCCAGTTTGCAAACAAACTCATTTAAAAGCGCAAAAGTGAAAGAGAGCAATTTGACCTCAAAATAACCCATCTAAAGCAAAATCAAAACATTGTGAATAGCAGAATTTACAGCATTGCTCTCTTCTAGATTGACCTTAGGGGGTAGTACTTGCGGAGAAACTTGGCATGTACTTGGGCAAACAGACAATCACTAGAAAGGAGTTTCACAATGTGCTCTGATTCTTGTTTGAATATCACTTCTAAAGGCCCAAACCACACCTATCTAGCTTATGAGCGCATCCTCTTACTCTATGCTGATAGTAGATAATATCATCCCTAATGTTGAACTCAGGCAAGGGAGAACACCCAGCATTGTCAGGGGAGAGCTCAAGCATCTTAGTCTTATATGCAGACGTATACACAGTGGCCTATATGTCATTTATGCGGTTGACTAAGTCTTTGATGTGAGTTTCAGGGTCCATGGCCTTATCAGAGGAGAGTAGGGGGCCCCAAGAGCAAAAAAGTAGTGTCCTTGCGCCCATACAGCATAGCAAAGGGGGAATACCCAGTGACACCGTGTTTTCTGAGGCAATAGGCAAAGAGAGCAGCGGGTAAGTAAAGATCTCAGTTGGCAGCATTAGGTAAGTGAGCTTTCTCATGATGGAAACCCAGGTCAAGTTAGCACGCTCTACAGTCCTGTCATTGGAAGGGTTATAGGGGCAAAGAAGGATTGATGAGACCCAAGAGCCTTGACAACGGAAGTCACCAGTTTGGCATTGAAGTTAGTCCCATTGTCTGACAACAACACTTGAGGGCACCCATGGCAATAGAATACATCTTGCAGAAGAAAGGCTGCTTTTGTCTTAGCAGTGATATCCTTAATAGGGCAAGCTTCTACCCATTTGCTGAAATTATCAACAGAAATCAGGATGAAGCGGCAACCTGATCAAGAGTGTGGTAAAGGCCCTACAGCATCAATACTGACTGTGTGGAAGGTATGCTGCGGAGGGACTAACATGAACTCGTGAGAGGCAGCTCAAGGTTGTTGGAGTTGACAGTCATGACAACTGGAAATAAATTCTGAAGATCAGCAGACAGAGGTCTCCCAGAAGTAGTTCTTCTGGAGCCAGCCATAGGTCTCAACAATGTCTCCATATCCAGTTTTCTTATGAGCTTGTAGCACCAACAAGATACAAAGGCTAGGACATACAAGGAGCAGGTGTTGATCATTCATCTTTTTGAAGAGCTTATTTTTACAAATGAGGGTGTTCTTGGATAGTTTAGACAGTGAAATTCAAATCTCTTCAGTCTTGTTTTCTAAAGAAGAAGGATACCCAATTAGTTCATATAACCAATCAGCTTTAGCAGGGCGTAGAGCAAGGATAGGCATTTGGGACTATCCATCAGTGTTTTGGTGTTGAATCCTGGGGCAGTGTAGCACTGTGAAGTCATAGCCCTTCAAGTAAAGGGTCCATCTAGCTAGCTGTCATTCTAGTTCTTTGAGCTGTTGCAACCACTTGAGCGAGGCATGGTCAGTGACCACAGTGAAATGGGTGCCATCAACATAATGAAGGAATCGGTTGACTGCATGCAGTAAGGCAAGACATTCTTTCTCCACAGCACTATAGTTCTCATGTTTGTTTAGGACACAAGAAGTATAGACTAGAGGGTGATTCACCCCTTCACCATCTAGTTGAGCCAGGATGGCCCCAATAGCTAGATTGCTAGCGTGTGTGTAGAAAATAAATTCCTTATTGTAATCTGGATATATCAAGATAAGAGCCTCTTTGAGTTTTTGCTTAAGAGTCTCAAAGGACTGTTGTTGACTAGCAGTCCGTTTAAAGGGACATTAAGTACCAGTTGGACCAAAGGTTTGCTAGTATTGGCAAAGTCAGGGAAAAACTGTCTGTAGTAACCCATCATGCCCAGAAAGACTTGTACTTTGTGTAGGTTGGTGGGTAGAAGCATCTTGTCTATGGCCTCAACCTTCTTGGTCATAGGACAAATTCCAGTCTGGGTCACCTCATGGCCCAAGAATTCAAGACGTTCCTTGAAGAAAGCACACTTTGATGGTTTCAATTTTAAACCAGCCTCTCAAATTTTTAGGAACACTTCCTTTAGGTGGGTCAAGTGATCATTAAAGGTAGCACTGAAGAATTTTATATCATCCAAGTACACCAGGACACAGGAGAGCTTCAGATCACAAAGGATGACGTCCATGGCATGCTGAAAGGTAGCAGGGGCTTTTCATAGTCCCTGAGACATACAGGTAGGCTCAAACAGCCCTTCAGAGGTGATCAGCGTAGCTTTTTGCCTAAATTCTGGAGAGAGGTCAACTTGCCAGTAACCAGAGGCCAAATATATAGCTGAGAAGAGCTTGGAACCTCCAAGGCGGCAGAGTGCGTCATTGATACACAGCAAGGGGTAATAATCCTTTTTGGTTAAGGAATTTAACTGTCAATAGTCCATCACAATGTGGTGACCTCCATTTTTTTCTTTGGTATGAGCAAAGGGGAGTACCATGGACTTTAAGATGGTGCAAGTAATCCAGCATCTAGTAGTTGCTTGAGTTCCTTAGACATCTGAGCGTATTTCAAGCAACTACAGCAATAAGGTTTAGCTCAGAAGGAGGAACATCACCAGTATTGAATTGATGAATAATTTCTTTAGCTAGGCCATAATCAGTGCTATCTTTAGCAAAGATATCTGATAACTAATCTAGAATGTTGAGCACCTCTTTCTGTTGGACTGGGGATAGTTGCAGAAAGTCCTGAGTGGTGAACAGATATAAGACCTGTGGCTTGTCTTCAGATAAGTTAAAGTCCTGGAAGGAACCAAAGGGATGTAGGGATAGCACATCAGGAGCATTCAACAACTTGCTATAGACATCCAAGATCCCTGGGCAGAGATAGGGTTTGTTGCAACCTAGCAAGGTAGGATAGTAAAACTCTAAGAATGTGCGTTCAGGCAACATGTATGATATCTGAGAGTCTAAGATGGCTTGGAAGCCAGAGGGATGGTCACAGAAGAAGTGGCCAGTAGCAAAATCCCTTCAGACGCAGGGCAGGCCATAGGAGGACACTTCATGTTGGAGGAGTGAGTGTGGTACTTTAGCGTGAAAACACCAGTGGGAAAATCTAAGGCACACATCTTGAGGCGCTTTCCAGGAACTTTGGCAGGCTCCTCAAAGATTAAAGGGACTTCATACCCTAATATGGAGAGGTAGCCGTCTTTCAAGTTGATGATCTCATTATATTCCCTAAAGAACTGGATACCAACTAAGAGATCATAGCTCCCATTCTTTAAGATAACTGCAGGATCAGCTAGGAGTAGCTTGACAAACCACATAGGGAGAGAACAGTATGCCCCTATAGAACAAGTTATGAACAACCAGGCTGTACCATACAACTGATGATATTTAAGGTTATGGGAGAGTTTAAACTTCTTAAAAATCTTTGAGGAGACAACATTAACAGGGGATCATGTATCCAAGAAGTCCTTAATCTTCACCTTTTGGATGGATATCTCCACACAAGTGGTAGTACAACCAAAGGAAGGGAGGACAGCCAGAATGTCTTGGGCTTCTGCTAGCTCCTTGTCCCACTTCTCAATCATGCATCTAAATCCCTGAAACTCCTTGTATACAGTCTGAAGAGGAAGCAAGACTGAAACATTCTTGAAAACAGCATCAGCTACTTCCGCCACTTATTTGGAGGATTCTACAAGTGCAGGAAACCTCTTAGCTTGTGTAAGGTAGGAGTAGAGACAATCTCTTTGGCTTCAGGCATAGGCTTGACAGTTGTTGTAGCTTTCCCAGAGCGTAGCTTGTAAGGGACTGCAATGGTTTCAGGAACTTCTAGAACTGAATACCCATAGGCGTTGGCTTATCAATGTATGAGCGGTCCATATCAGAGTCATCAGAAATATCATGGAACAGTATCAAAATGGTAGGCGCTTTGGTGTCAGCAGGCTCAGAGTCTACTACAGAAAGTGAAATTGGAGAGACTGGGAAGAATTTTCAATCAAGAGCGTCTCTGCCTCTAGATTGACTGCTATTTTCCTGCCTGCTTCTTGGTGTTGGCACCTTTAACGTGAGGATTGGTACAGACTCATGAGTGGTGACCTATCTGGCTGCAGTTATGGAAACCTTGACGTCTAGGAGGGTTCTGAGAGTTCATAGTGAGGATCTGAGAGAGGGGGGCTAAACTAACTAAGTTTGGCTCCCATCCCAGTGTAACAAACCACCAGGATGCCATCCAGTGCAAAACTGGGATGGCCGCTCAGAGGGGGGACCACAGGGAGGACACCAGGGACAACTGAGGGAAGTAGGCGTTCAAACCCATCAGTATCAGGCCGGTGAACAACCAAGGAGTGCAGGTAGGAGCGGGAGAGGACACCTTGGAAGGCCTGGGGGGTACTGCATGCCTCTGGACCATGTTGGGGAGGGGAGACATGGAAGGCGCTGCTCCTTCAGAAACGGGTGAAGTAAGGTCCACAGTGTCCAAGTCTAAATCATCACATGTCAAGCTCTTGACCACAGCCTCTCCAGAAAAGAGAAGACTGCTGGGGAGGTTCCAGAGACTGGCAGGGTCTCTACCTACCAGACAGGTTGACAAAGAGATTTTTCCCCACAGATCAGGGGAGGTGGACCACAGAAGTAACAAGAACGGAGCCAGGGAAAAAACCACAAATTTAAGCACTGGGAGTATCATAGGAATATTCTTCACAAAATTTGGGGCAGGTGGGTAGGGTTTTCTGAACAAAAACAGAGGGAAAATATCCTGGTAGGGTAGTCTTAGAACAGGATACAAGGAGGAGCAACTGGGTGGGTCTGGGCAGCTTCACTATAGCCTTGGATACCTTTAATAACAACAGGAAGCGAGAGCGGGTTCAAAATCAATGATTTCAATAGAAAATTCAAAATAACAATAGGTATTATAAGAAAAATCAATTGAAAATTTAAGTTTTTGAACTTGGTTTCGAAAGCAAGAACAGGAAAGGCAACTACTGGATGAACCAATACTAGTATAATGAACCAGAAGAGAAGCCAGGTTCAAAACTGGCTGACAGAAGGTAAGCTTGAAGCAGAAACTAACACTAAAAACTTTAGGCTATAGGAACTCAAACTGGGTTCCAAAATAACACAAATATTAAAATAAAGTGCATAATGGCTCCAAACTTTAATATTATTGGAAAATAGACAAGCAGGGGACTAGAAGTCCCCTTGTTTGCATAAAAGGGATGGGCTGCAAATAAGTTGGGTCATATGACAGTGGAACCAAATCTAATTGGCTGGAGGCAAAACTTTGCTAGGCAGGGGCAGAGGGACTGGAGGGTTTCATTCCAATTTCCGCGGTCAGATCTGATTGGATGGAAGAGGCACTGGTCATTTGGAATTCACTTGTGTTGCTTAGTGTAGATGTGGCGACCTCTGATTGGCTAGCTCTAATGGTTTTTAGAAGTGGGCAATACCAAGCTAATAAGTAGTCTAAATTAACCAGTGTTTCTTCCCAGGAGGGAGCAACCAAAGGCAAAGGTTCTGCAGGGTAGGCCAGCACAAACCTCTCATCTACTGTGTGAGCTAAATCATTTAAGGAATGGAGGGATTTGGCAGGCGTTTTAGAACCTTTCTTGGTACAACAAGGGAAAATTGCATGATCCAAAGCCAGAGGTTGTAGTGAATTTACAGAGGATGTGTGGGCCACAGGAAGAAGAACCAGATTTAAGGACAGCTTAATTTTTCTTGCACTACCAATCCAGAGTAAGGTACATATCCTGTAATAATGTCTTTATACTCTTCATAGACAATATCATGACCTTGTGAGATTTAAAATGGAGACAAGGAAGTTGATTAACTTTGAGAGCTCTATTGCAAGCTGTTGTGAATGCCGCTATTCATCACATTTTGATTTTGCTTTTGGTGGGCCATTTTAAAGACAAATCCCTCACTTTTGCTTTTGTCTCTCAAAATGAGTTGATGACTGAATCAGCAAATACTATTGCTTGGTTTCTTGACTCTGCATAACTCATTTGCCCCACTCATGTTTGTGGCAAGTGATCCTACCGTCCTGGTAGTGATTTGTGGTATTCCTAACCACTATATATTCCATTTCACATTCACCAATAAAAATTAAGTTCTATTCACATTTTTGTCTTTGTGACTTCTGTACTTCCGCGCCTCTCTCTAGCCACACCTAGTAGAGATTATTCATCCAGGGCCGCAAGGTAAACACAATTGTTTTCCCTGTCATCTAACCAAGACTTAGTAAAAATCCAATCCTAAGGTTAGGATTCCCTGTTGTGTGTCTGTGCTGCGCCTCAGAACACAAAAAAATGGTGCTCACTACAGGGGCTGTAAGCCCCTTGGTTATCCCTTTTGCATCTACGTTTGAAGGTCCCTTGCCTCCGCCTATTTGGGAGTCAACCTTGCCTTCAGTTACAGTTTAGCCGTGCTGAATACTATGAGTTAATTGTGGCCCCTCAGTTTCCACAACATCTCATCCCTGCGGCTGGCTCTGCTGATCATCTGCTGTCATCCTTTGTACAGCCCGCCTTGGCCCACCACCAGATGGTGTTGGGACTCCACATTCAAAAAATCTTGTCTCTACAAGCAGCTGTTACCCATCATTGGGACCAGTTTGCCCCTACCAACAATGGATTTATTCCCTGTTCTCCCTGATATCTGACAATCAGCGTGATTTGGTCACCTCTCAAACACGTTTAGTCAATTCCATCAAGTGAATATACCAGTCCATCCCTGAGTACGTTAGGGAGCAACTACATGAGTTTCCCCAGTTAGAACAACCCTGGCGCACTCAAGTAGGCTCCACCCTAAACACTTATCTCTCTGATTTTGAGCGCCTAGTGCAACAGCTCAATGCATTCAGTGTCTATTCCTTTGAGCAATTGCAACAGGTAGCTGACCTTGCAGCCCAAGGTCTAAATGAGCTCAGTGCGGAATTCAATCAAGAGAGAGCTACCACTGCTGCAGTTATTGCCAAACTTCAGAGTCAGGTGAATGAGCTGTCCACTCCCAAACCTGATGTTCCGCCTTCTCCTCCTGCTAATGATCTGGTGGACAGAGAGCAGAAAATCTGGGAAGCCATCCGGGAATTACGTGCTTCCACTTGTAGCCAAGGACGTCCTACTGAAATGCCTCAACCTGATCACCAGGTTCTTGTGTTGACTGCTCAGGTCGCTGAACTACAGCAAGAAGTTGCTGCTTTACGTGAGGTAGTGACGGCTGCTGCTAGTCCACTCAGGGTTAACAAGGAGGATGGTCACTGTCCTGGTTTGGCGGGGGCTCCTTGGATCCACTGTGCCAGAGAGTTGATTGCCCTAGCTAATGAGGTGGATCATTTGAAACAAGACCAGACTGATTTGGACAGGGACGTACTGGAGATGAGTGAGTTGATTGATTTGGTAAATGACATATTTGCCCCTTGCCTATCAGTAGGGCCATCCCTTACTTTGCAACTGGCTGAGCTCTCCACAGTTGTCACTACCCAAGGACAACGCTTAGATGTTACTGAACAACAGACCGCTCTAGCCAACACTACGGGTGCCAGAACCACTGAGACTTTGACAACCCTTGAAGAAAGTGTTTGACAACTGTGGGCTAGACAACCCCCCTCCAAATCTGAAGCTGAGTTCTCCCCGCGCATAAATGTACTCAATAGCAACAATGGTGGTCCAACTCCTGAGGCACACTTCAAGCCTACTTTTAAAAAAGTCTTTGATCCTAAAACCTTGACTATTGCAGCTTTCTTAACTATTTACAAGACTGCTATGAGACGAGCATCAGATAAAGCTAAGAAAGAACATATTCTGACTTTCCTACACCTGACCAGTCAAGAGGTAGTCGTACCAGAGCTGCCCTCCATTGAGACCTGGGAGGACATGAAGCAGCTCCTGATTGACAAGTTTGGTGGTGATCTTAGCCTGGAGGTGAAAAAGGATGCTTACATGCACATATCCTTCAAGCCCAAGGAGACATTAGCTGAATTTGCTGACAGATTTATATGGAGGGAAAAAAGTTAATAACAAGCAGACAATTGACGGTGTATGAAGCATATATGGCCTGCGCCCAGGCCCTCAAGGTGAATCAACTCATATTCCTCCATTTCAAGGCCCACAAGGCTATGCTGTCCTCCATGAAAAGTATTAAAACACTGCTCCAAGATATGCATCTGACCTATTCTGGGGCAGTTGTTTGGGAAAGTTGTGCCGCTTCCAACTCTGGCTCCTCTTCTCGCAGCCTTTTATCCTCACTATGAACTCCCAAAATCCTCCTTGACGTCAAGGTTGCCACAACTGTGGTCAGATAGGCCACCACTCTTGCATCTGCACCAATCCGCGGGTTGAAGAGCTGATCCCAAGGATCAGTCAGGAAAAGAACAGTCAACCTAGAGGTGGAGACACTCTCGGTTGACAATTCTTCCCAGTCTCCTCCTACACCCCCGCCTGCTACTGACTCTGAGCCTGTTGATGATGAAGCTCCTCCTATCCTCCTCCTGTTCCATGACATTTCAATGATTCTGATGTGGATGAATCTGATGTTGAAGACCATGATGCATACAGGTATTCTGTTCTTACCGTCCCTGAGACTATTGCCGTTCCCTACAAGCTACAATCTGGGAAGACCACAACTACCACCAAGACCTTGTCTGAGGCCAAAGCAGTTGTCTCTTGTCCCTATCTTACTCAGTCAAAACAGTCCCCTGTATCAGTGAAATCATCAGAGGAAGCCGCTGAAGTTGCAGACACATTTTCAAGAATATATCTGTCTCACTCCCTCTCCAAACTGTATATAAGGAGTTTCTGGGACTACAATGCATGATTGAAAAATGGAACAAGGAACTAGCTGAGGCGCAGGATATCTTGGCTGTTCTTCCACCCTTTGGACGCACCACCACATGGGTAGAGATATCTATCCAGAAAGTAAAAGTCAAAGCTGTCCTGGACACCGGTTCTCCTATCAATGTTGTTTCTTCTAAACTGGTGAAGAAAAATTAGCATGCCCCCAACCTCAACTACCATCAATCCTATGGCACTGCTGGTCTCTCCATGACTCGTGCCATTGGCGCGTACTCCATCTTGCCAATGCAATTTGGTAAACTCCTGTTGGCTGCGCCGGCTGTTGTTCTAGAAAATGAGAGCTACGGCCTTTTGGTTGGTACCCAGTTCCTTCGGGAATATAATTGGATCATCAAACTAAAGTTGGTTATCTTTATATCCTAGGTTACAAAGTCCCTCTGATCTTTTAAGAGCCAATCAAAGTTCCTGGTAAATGTTTGAAGACATGTACTCTGGAGTACCCCACTGGAGTTTTCACCCTAAAATACCAAACCCATTCTACCAACATGAAGTGTCCTCACATAGCTTGTCCTGCAACTGAGCAAATCCCTCTCATGTCCACATCTGCTATCACCATCCCCCAGGCTCTCAGGCTATCATAGACTCCCAGATATCATATGAACTACCTGAACAGACTTTCTTAGAGCTGTACTCCCCTCCTTTGCTGGGGCGTAACAAGCCTTACCTTTGTCCTGGAATTCTGGATGTTTCCCACAAGGATCCCATTCAATTACTAGTTGCCAATCTTACTGCGCTTCCTATGACAGTATCCAGAGGAGAGGTTGTTGGTTACAGAAAGTTGTTAAATGCTCCTGACGTCTTGTCTCTTCACCTTTTTGGAACGTTTCAAGACTTTAACCTACCTGAAGACAAGCCTCAAGTCCTATCTCTGTTCACTGCCCATGACTTCCCTCAGTTGTCCCCGGTTCAACAGAAAGAGGTGCTTAATTTAATAGACCAGTTCTCAAACATCTTTGCTAAAGATAGTACTGATTATGGGCTAGCCAAAAACGTGATTCATCAGATTGACACAGGAGATGCTCCCCCTTTTGTGCCAAGCCATACCGCCACAGCCAAGTGAAAGATGCACAGGTTTCTCAGGAGCTCAAACAACTACTGGATGCTGGACTGCTTTCTCCCTCTCAAAGTCCCTGGGCTTCCCCCCTGCTCATCTTAAAGAAAAAAGATGGTGGACACTGGATTGTGATGGACTATTGAAGGTTGAATTCTCTAACCAAGAAAGATTCCTATCCCTTACCGCGCATTGATGACGCTCTTTGACACCTTGGGGGTTCTAAGTTTTTCTCTGCCATGGACTTGGCGTCTGGCTACTGGCAAGTTGACCTCTCTCCTGAAGACCGTTAGAAGGCTGCACTCATCACATCAGAAGGATTGTATGAACCTACCTGCATGCTGCAAGGGCTCTGTAATGCCCCGGCAACTTTCCAGAGGGCCATGGATTCCATCCTGCCAGATTTGAAGTTGTCGTGTGTCTTAGTCTACCTAGATGATATAAAGTCTTCAGCGCAACTTTCACAGATCACCTAGCTCATCTTAAAGAGGTGTTCATAAAGATCTGAGAAGCTGGCCTCAAGTTAAAGCCTTCCAAGTGTGCTTTCTTCAAAGAGCGCCTTAAATTCCTGGGCCATGAAGTAACCCAAACAGGAATTTGTCCCATGACCAAGAAGGTTGAAGCCATTGACAAAATGCTTCTGCCCACCAACCTCCAAGAAGTACAAGTCTTTCTGGGCATGATGGGTTACTATAGACAATTCATTCCTGATTTTACTGATACTAGCAAACCCCTGGTCCAACTATTGCGTAATGTCCCTTTCAAATGGTCCGCCAGCCAACAGCAAGCCTTCAAGTCTCTAAAGAAGAAACTCAAAGAAGCACCCATTTTAGTGTACCTTGATTACAATAAGGAATTCATCTTGTAAACTGATGATAGAGACCTTGCTATTGGGGCTATCTTGGCTCAGCTTGACAATTTAGGCGTGGACCACCCTGTATCCTATACTTCCTGTGTGCTGAATAAGCATGAAAAGAATTATAGCGTTATGTAGAAGGAGTGCCTTGCTGTGCTGCATGCAGTCAAACAATTCCTCCACTATGTGTATGGTACCCATTTCACTGTTGTCACTGACCACACTTTGCTCAAATGGTTACAATAACTTAAGGAGTCTGAAGGACGCTTAGCCAGGTGGGCTCTCCACCTGCAAGGTTATGATTTCATTGTGCTATTTGTCCCGGGACTTAACATCAGAACACAGATGGGTTATCCCAAATGCCCATCCTTGCCCTACATCCTGCTGAGGCAGACCAACTGTACGAGCTATAGCTACCCTTCTTCCTGGGAAAGTGAGACAGAAGAAGTTCAACTTGCCTTGTCCAAATTGTTGGAAGATATCCTCATACGCGAAAACCAACTCTTCAAGAAAGTGCAGGGTCAATACCTGCCATACATGCGCCCCAGTCTTTGCCTCTCCTTAGTGTCACAAGCTCATAAAGAAACTGACCATGGAGGCATTGCCAAGACCTTTGACTGGCTTCAGAAGAATTACTTCTGGGAGAATCTTTGCCTGTTGATCTCAGATGTCATAGCTAGTTGCCATGACTGCCAACTTCAGAGTCCCTGAGCTGCTTCCCATAAGTTCAAATTGGTTCCCCTCAACACGCTTTTCACACTGTCAGCATTGATGCTGTAGGTCCTCTCCCCTGCTCACGCTCTGGATGCCGCTTTATCCTGATTGCCGTTGACAACTTTGGCAAGTGGGTAGAAGCTTGCCCTACTAAAGACATCACTGCTAAGACTACCTGCCTTCCTGCTGCAGGATTTTTTCTACTGCCATGGCTGCCCTCAAGTGCTGTTATCAGACAACGGGACCAACTTCAATGCTAAACTTGTAACCTCTGTTGTTGAAGCTCTAGGAAATCACCAGTCTTTCTCTGCCCCCTATAATCCTTCCACTAATGGGGCAGTTGAGCGTGCCAACTTGACACTGGTTTCTATCATGAGAAAACTCACTTACTCTGACGCTGCCAATTGGGATCTATACCTACCTGCTGCTCTCTTTGCCTATTGTCTGAGCAGGCATTGGATCACAGGGTACTCTCCCTTTGCCATGTTGTATGGGCGTGAAGCCACCACTCTGTCACTCTTGGGGGTTCCCCTACTCTCCTCTAATATGGCCATGAACCCTGACAATCACATCAAAGACTTAGTCACCCGCATCATTGATATACAGGCCACTGCCTACACTTCTGCATATAAGACTAAGGCGCTTGAGCTCTCTCCTGACAACGCTGGGTGCTCCCCCTTGCCTGAGTTTGCTGTTGGTGACCATGTCCTATACTATCAACACCTTGTGGGTGGGCGCGCACACAAACTAGACTCCCTGTGGATTGGTCCTTTAGAGGTGACTTTCAAACAAGGGTCTGAGTACACTGTAAAGCTCCTCTCCAGAGGCCGTCCTTTTGCTAGAGTGCACACAAAGTTCCTTTGTAAATACCACCCCCCTAAGGCCAATCTTGGGGAGGGTAATGTTGTGAATGCCACTATTCATCAATTTTTTATTTTGCCTTTAGTGGGCCATTTTGAAGACAAATCTCTTTCTTTTGCTTCACCTCCCAAAATGAGTTGATGACTGAATCAGGAAATATTATTGTTTGGTTTCTTGACTTTGCGCAACTCACTTGCCCCACTCATGCTTGTGGTGAGTGATCCTACTGTCCTGGTAGTGTTTTGTTGTATTGCTAACCACCATATATTACATTTTCCCATTTAACAATAAAATTAAGTTCTATTCACATTTCTGTCTTTGTGTCTTCCAGTACTTCCGCGTTTCTCTCTAGCCACAAATAGTAGAGATTATTCCTCCAGGGCCACAAGGTAATCACATAGCCTTCCCTGTCATATAACCAAGACTTAGTAAAAATCTAATCCTAAGGTTAGGATTCCCCATTGTTTGTCTGTGCTGCGCCTCAGAACACAACACAATCCATATAATCCTTATGCACTGTCAACTGTCTAATGGTTATCTACTGCTGTCCTTCCATGTAGACTCTGTCTGCAGATTCAGCCAGTGTCTCTTTGGGATTGAAGGCAATGTGCTTAAACACATCCTTTTTCACTTTCAAACTAAGGTTGGCACCAAACTTGTCAATCAAAAGCTGTTTCATCTCTTCCCAAGTCTCAATTGTGGGCAGCTCTGGCACCACCACCTACTGGAAGGTTGGGTACAAGCAGGTTAGAATGTGCTCTTTCTTAACCCCATCAGAGGCACATTACATGGCTGTTTTGTAGATGGTCGAAAAGGCTGCAATGATGGATGTTTTAGGGTCAAATGCTTGCTTAAAGATAGGTTTGAAGTGTGTTTTTGGGGTAGGGACAACATTGTTGCTATCAATAAAACTTATACGTGAAGAGAACTCAGCTTCAGATCCTGTAGGGGCTGTTATGCTCACAGCTAGCAAACACCCTCTTCAAGTGTAGTCAAAGTCTCAGAGGTGTGAGCACCCACATTGTTGGTCTGATCAGCCTTTTGTTTGGTAACATCTAAGCGTTGACCATGTGTGGTTACCACAGTAGAAAGCTCAGCTAACTGGGAGGTCAGAGAAGGTCCCACTGAGAGGCAGGAAGCAAACCTGTTGTTTACCAAATCAATTAGCTCACTCATTTCTTGAACATCCCTGTCAAGACTAGAGTGATTCACTTCAGGTGGTCCACTTCACTGGCTAGAACAATCAACTCTCTAGCACATTGGATTCAGGGGTTCCCTGGTAGTCCAGGGCAGCAGCCATCTCTGTTGACAACCTCAAGTGGGCTAGCAGTAGTTGCCAAAATCTCACGCAGAGCAACAACTTATTGCTGTAGCTCAGTAATCTGAGCAGTTAATGCAAGCACCTGAGGGTCTGGCTGTGGTAGGTCTGCTGGGCGCCCTTAGCTATAAGTGAATGCACATAGTTATTTAATGGCGTCCCATAGTTTCTGTTCTCTATATATCAGTCATCAAATGGGGGAGAAGGAGGAACATCTGGCTTGGGCATAGACAACTCATTTACTTGAGCTTGAAGTTTGGCAATGGCAGCAGCCGTGGTAGTCCTCTCTTGATCAAACTCCTCATTGAAATTATAGAGACCTCTAGCAGCGTGATCTGTTAATTGTTGTAATTTGTTGAAGGATAGGTACTAAACACATTGAGTTGTTGCACAAGTTGTTTGAAGTCAGAGAGGTAGGCATTCAGGGTGGAGTCTACTTGAGTTTGCCAAGGCTGTTCTCATTGGTGAAACTTATATAGACATTCCCTGACATACTCAGGGATAGACTGGCGCATTTTCTCTATAGATGTAACCAAGTAAGCCTGGGAAGTAATGGAGTTGTGTTGTTGTTAGATACCAAGGAATACAGGGAGTACATCCACTGCTGGTAAGCAGCAAACTGATCCCAGTGATGGGTAACAGATTCTTGTGGAGACGAGATCTCTTGGACGTGAAGCCCCAACACCATCTGATGGTGGGCCAAGGCAGGCTGTACAAAAGATGCCAGTAAGTGCTCAGCGGAGCCAGCCGCTGAGAAGAGATGTTGTGGAAACTGAGGGGCCACAATTAACTCATAGTATTCAGCACGGCTAAACTGTAACTGAAGGCAAGGGATGGCCCCTTCCTGAGCTATCCCAAGGGCTACTGCCATGACTTGTTCCAAGTCAGGGGTACCCATAGGGTAAGCAACTAATCAGGGACCATTCCCAAGGTTCAGTACAGTAGGGACAATAGGCGGGTTGGTGATGTCTTCCTCAATAGGAGGGCTGGTAATTTCAGGCAAGGTTGACTCCTAAATAGGCAGAGGCAAGGGACCTTCAAACATGGATGTCAAAGGGATAACCAAGGGGCTTACAGCCCCTGTAGTGAGCACCATTTTTTTGTGTTCTGAGGCGTGGAACAGACACACAACAGGAAATCCTAACCTTAGGATTAGATTTGTATTAAGTCTTGGTTAGATAACAGTGAAGGCTATGTGATTACCTTGTGGCCCTGGATGAATAGTCTCTACTAGGTGTGGCTAGAGAGAGGTGCTGAAGTACTTGAAGACACAAAGACAAAAGTTTGAATAGAACTTAATTTTATTGGTGAATATTAAATGGAATATATAGTGGTTGGCAATAAAAAAAACAGTACCAGGACGGTAGAATCACTTTCTACAAGCATGAGTGTAGTGAGGAGTTGCACAGAATCAGGAAACCAAACAATTGAATTTCCCAGTTTAGAAGCATACTAGTTTTGAAGGGCAAAGCAAAAGAGAGCAATTTGTCCTCAAAATACCCCATCAAAGGTAAAATCAAAACATTGTTAATAGCAGCATTCACAACACAAGTGTCACCCTGCCTCAATTGGATCTCTCACAAAACATGCTAAACCTCTGGCTTGAGTCTTTTGCGGGTGGTGTGGAAGGGGCTGACCTTGTTAGCTGGCTTCAATCCACAGAAACCCGCCTTTGCATCTTCCAAGTGCCTGAACCTAGTTGGGTTGCCACCGCATCTGGGCGCCTTAAAGGGCCTGCTGCAGTGTGGTTTGCCAACTGGACAAGCCAAGAGCAGGAAGTCATGTGGGCAATATTTAGGGACGCCGCCAAATCCTGTTACTGTGAAAACTTTTCACCCATTGTAGTGGTAACTCCCCTCCTGGCTATCAAGCAAACAGGATTTGTCCCTGAGTACCTTGCAGCTTGATAGCAAGCCCCTGCTGCCGCCCCAGAAGCTGTCACCAACAGAAACGCCATGTTGCTCACTCTCATTGTCAATGGGATCACTTCCACATTTGCAAGTGGGTTTCTATAGGGTGTTGCACTTCTATTGACAACGCCTATAAGGCCATTATAGAGGCCAACAATCAAGCCTCAATGGGGTTCTGCAGGTCCAATGATGTACCTTCTCAGTCTTGTCCCACACCTGGCAGCGCCCATAATCAAGTGAGCCACTGCTAATCCCGTCAGCAGGAGAATGGGGCTAAGCGCTCTTGCAAGGGGAACTTCAGCTAGATCAGATTGAAGACCCAGGAAAAGCCTGGGGGTTGTAGACACAAGATGTTCTGCAACCCCACTTGACCCACACTCCCAATCTCTCCTTGCCAAAACCCCTGTGACTATAATGTGCACAATGTCAAGACCCTAGATGTATTCCAAGTCCACAGTGACAACCCCACCCTCCAAGCCAGTCATTCTTCCAATAAAATCACCCAATTGACCTATCCCTTCCATTTTTGTGGGAACACCCACAAGCTTTTGGTAGACACTGGGGCTGATCACACCATGGTCAACCAGGAATTTGCAGATTTTCAACAACTAGATTGAGTACCTAGCCAATTCAAAGCAGTACAAGTAGCCAACTCCCACAGAGTAAAAATCACAATGAGACAGTTTCCTTCTCTTTGAGAATGAATAATGTCCAGGTTATGCTCTCTGAACCAATTTTAAGGTCTGAAGGCTTGGGGCAAATTGTTGTAGATTAGAGCCTTTAACCCAAGAATATTTATATTTTTCAAATATAGGAAGGTGGGAAAATTTTGCAATAGTAACTGAACTAAGGCTCTGAAGAGCTTATATGAAGTAAAATAAGGACTAAGACAATTTATTAACCCTAAGAAAATAAAATAGAGACCAGTATTAATGACTGACAATTTAGTTAAAAAGTCAATTTCTAAGTCTAGAAAATAGTCTGCACTAGCAGGAGAATTGAAACTATCAACAATTAAATAGTTGGTCCCTCTATAAAGGCTGCCTAACTGGTGAAGAATAAAATCAAAAGGAATCATGAACTAAGATATAGCTAAGATTAAAAGAATTGAAAGAGAAAAACATAAGCCATAAAACCTAACAAGTACCTTTTTGGGGGTGCAAGTCAAACAATCTCAACTTTTTGTTGAGACTGGACAAACCAAGCCTTTTATTGTGCTTTGTTTGTAAAATGAAGAATTAAAGTAGGAAAATTTCAACCATTTTTGGTTAGGAAACTTTCCTTAAAAATGAAGGTTGAGAGCATCAATTTGCAAATTTAACTTATATAAGTTAAACTACTGTAAAGGAGACTGGGAGGAGAGAAGGTGGTTACAGCAATGCTTGGAATTTAAAAGCAAGCAAAAAAAACAAAGGAAAACTAAGTCCAAAGCTTGATAGGACGTAATCAAGCATATAGTGAAAGGTAAGTTGTTCAGAGCCAACTCTTTAACTTATGTGTGTAGGTCCAGGGTTTGAATCCGGTAGCAGAAGGTAAGGAAAGTTTAAAAATAATACTAACCAACATTTAGGTTGTAACTAGGCTTTAAAAAAGCCTAATTTTGACCCTAAAGGTGAAAAAGGGAGGAGAAAAAGAGGGGAGGATGAAAAAATAATAAGAATAATCTTGAGAAGACTTAAAAGCCAATGAAGGCAAATAAGTATAGAAACAGAGTGGCAGCTATAAAAAAGGGTGAATCCTGACCCCAATCATGGTAGGGCTCAGCCACAACATTATTGCTGGCCTAAACTGGCTCCAACACAAGCACCATTATATTGACTGGGATACATCTGTAATTGCCCTCAACAGAAATGGGGTGGACTTCCAGATATACCCATCAACACCTCATGGAAACACTTGATAAGAGCTTTATCTGCCCATATCTCTCCATATGGGGCTGGAGTCTTCTTTGTAGCTAAGAAGGACAGGCCCCTTTGATTGGTAACCAACTACTATACTCTAAAGGAGGTGATAGTCAAGAACAAATACCCCTTACCGCTAATTGACGGCCTGTTTGACACACTTTTGGGTGTGAAGGTCTTCAGTAAGATTGATCTCACTGTGGGGTACAACCAGGTCCATATTGCACCAGGGGATGAGACAAAAACTGCCTTCTGCACACGCTATGGGTTGTTTGAGTGCTGTGTCATGACTTTGGAATGACCAACACTCCCTCCACCTTTGTCATGTTGATGAACAAAGCCTTTAAAGATCTAATTAGAAAGTGTGCTATTGTGTACCTTGACAATGT
This sequence comes from Entomophthora muscae, assembly GCA_014839935.2. Lineage (NCBI taxonomy): Eukaryota > Fungi > Entomophthoromycota > Entomophthoromycetes > Entomophthorales > Entomophthoraceae > Entomophthora > Entomophthora muscae. The sequence continues at coordinate 46,518 of QTSX02005093.1, read as the reverse complement.
TATTTTCTTTAGTCAAGATCAAGCCACACATCTCCAACATCTCTGTGCTGTCCTCAACACCCTTTTTAAAAACCAGTTAAAGACCAATCCTTCTAAATGTGAGTTCTTCCGGAAAGGGCTCTTATTCCTTGGGTACACCATCTCTTCCCAAAGGGTAAATCCTGACCCTGCAGAGATAAAGGTAATTACAAGCATGCCACCCCAACAGATGTGGGTCAGATGGGTACATTCTTGGGCTTGATTGCTATGTGCAGAATTTCATCCCAAATTGCAGAGACCTAATTTCACCTCTCCCCAAGCTCTTAAAAACAAAAAAGTGCTTCCACTGGACACCTGCCAGGGATCAAGCCTCTGAGAGGTTGAAGCAGAAGCTTACAGATGCACCTGTATTGTAGTTCCCCAATCACAACTGCTGGTACAAAATTGAGACGGATGCCTCTGGCAGGGACATAGGGGATGTGCTAAGGGTAGAAACTGACAAGGATATCTTTCCCCCCGTAGTTACAAATCCAGGAATCCTACCAACTCAGAGCAGCACTATCCCATACATGACAAAGAGTTAGCGGCAATTGTGCACTGCGTCAAGAGATGGCACTGTTACCTGGAGGGCACCACCTCTCCACCCTGCGTCCTAACAGATCACAAGTTGCTCCAGTACTTCAACACGCAGTCACACCTAACAAGCTGTCAAGCGGGCTGGGTGGCACCTGTCCTTCTACCAATTACACATCAAATACAAGCCTGGGGAGGAACTTGTCACTGCCAGCACTCTCTCCAGACTGTATGTATGGTCCATCACGGGAGATAACAGCTTAGACCCAGACGACCCATGCTTTATCTACTCCCTGAAGCTACCTGTTATGAAAGCCTTAATTCTGTGGCTATTTCCAAGTTGAAGGACAACAAGAGCCAGTTTGCCACTGACACAGGTAATTTCTGCCCCCAGGCAAGAATACACCTTATATTCCCACCACACAACAAGGGGATACCATACTGCACTACCACCCCACCTTGGGTCATATCAGAGGGTGTAACCTCTTTGAAATCATGAAGGGCAAGGCTTGGTGGCCCCATATGCCCAAGACATCTTGGACTCCCTTGAGACATGTGTGTTGCGCAAAAAAACAGGTCTAAACCTGCCCCAAACAAGTCAGTGCTATCTATCAAAGCCATGGAGCCCTTCAAACAGTGGGCCCTCAAGATTGTGGGGTCCCTCCCCAAAGACCGGAAAGGCAAGAAATACATCATTGCGGCCATTGGCTACTTCACCAGTTGGCCAGTAACATGGGCGACCACCAACCATACTGCCACCACCATCACCTGCTTCATTGGTAAGGAAATTGTGGCCTGCTTTGGGTGGCCCAAGCAGCTTACCACAGATGGTGGCCCCAAGCTTGTAGGAAACTTCATTAAGGTGTATTTGTCAGGAATATTCCTGACACTTACAGCTATGTAATCAACAAACTGTCACCTGCCATCAACGTGAAGGCATCTGAAGCCACCAAGCAGTTGTCTGCTGCTAACGTGCAGACATCTGCCGCCACTGTGTGAGTCCCTGCTGCCATCAAGCAGATACATGCCGCCACCACACGGAAGTCCGCCACAACCAAGTTGTCACCCACCGTCAACGTAAAGGCGCCCGCCGCCACCGCGCGGGTCCTTGCTTCCACCAAGCAGATACACACCACCACCACACAGAAGCCTGCCATCACCAAGCTGTTGCCCGCCGCCAACACACAGATGCTTGCTGCCATTAAGCAGATGCCTAACACCACTGCACAGGCGCCCACCACTCTTGCCAGCCCCACCTGCAAGCCATCCTCAAACCAGGCACTCATGGGCCAGCCTGCCTCCTACCAGCCTTTGCCCTCCAATGCCAGAAGGCCAGTCTCCATCCACTTCTTTGGGAAATAGCCAAATTGGGAAGCCAGGAAAGGAAATTTCCCTAAAGCCAAACTTGGAAAGAACTGTGGTCCAATTTGGGAGCTTACCAAATGGAGAATGGACTGACAGGCTCTCCAAAAATGAAAATCATGCACCAAATTTAGTAAATAAATTTAGATGCATGAAGAAGGCCCAACTTGCACTATGCCAATGCAAACTGGGATCCAGCCAAACCTTCTCAATTGCCAGCTACCTAAGCCAACCCAGAAAAGGGAATAACAGATGTAACTCAGACTCAAGGTTCCCCAATACTATGCTGTCCAAAGATCATGCCTTACAGGTCCACTAGTATAAATAAAGACAAACCCCTCAATGATAGTTTGTGCTATAATTGAGTGAATATCCTCCTCAATATTATCACATTAATCAATCCTTTACCTAGTCTAAGCAAGTAACCCTACTAAACCCATTACCCCTCCCCAAGTCAGAAGATGAACTACATCATCTTCATAGCTGTCTTGAAAGCTTACCTTGGGATAAGGGGCAACCAGCCAACCAATGCTCAGTTTGGTCCTGTCCCACAGGGACCAAAAGGAATATCATACAATGAGCCAACTCACCTCAACTCAATGGATTTGAACCTGTGGACACCTCTGGCGTTATCTTGCCCAACTCCCAACTTGGCTACTTACATGATCCCCGCAGCTACGCTACTGTACCTTGCCATCAGCCTTCAACAATGCAACATTCTTACCAAAGCCTTCTGTCAGGAAATAAACTTCTATCCAATTGTCTATGCCTTGAATGGGTTTGAGCCTCTGGATCTGCCATCTATGTTGCTAGAGTTTTATCCTCAATACTTGGGTATTACAGTATTGCGCCAAGAACACACTCCAACCAGTGTTACAACACCCTACTATCCTCAGACCAATGGGTGTGTGGAGCGCTTAAATGGTTTGTTGGTCCAACTGATTACCAAGCTCTTGCAAGAGCACCCCAATACTGCATGGACTAAACACCTGTCCTACTCATCTTTAAGAGCAAGAATTAACAGGGGAACCGGGTTCAGCCCCAGCACCTTGGCCCTTGGGACCCCTGACGGCTTGACGGGGATAGAACAATGGAAGTTACAGTCTACGGTTCCCAAGAAACCTCCCCTGACAACTACCCCCTGGCTGAGCCAGTGGCGTGCCAAAGCTTGAGACATTGAGCACAAACAGATTGAGGGGGGACAGAGTGTGACAAAAATTGCAGGATAGTATGAAACCGTATCTAAGTGATAGAGAATTACCACCCAAATCCACATAAAATTGATGATTAACCACCAACACGGCTTCAAATATTGTTTTGTAAAAATTCCAATTGTAATACCAGGATTAAGCAAAACAATTAATCCTAACCAAAGTAATACAAGATAAAGAACCCAAGAAAGCATCAATGCATCTTCAGCATAAAATTCTGGGCATTGAGAAGTCACATAATTTTCAGTTTCTAGAATGGGGGGAGCTCCAAGATTGGCTGGCATGAAATTGATATTGGGCGGCACTGACAACAAAGTTTCCAATTGCAGGGCCCCATCTTTCAGAAATAATTTGGGTCAGAATCAGATTGTAAGGAATATAATGCAACAACCCAATCATTGGATGCATTTTTAAAATGAAAATTAGAACCTGGGATAAATGATTTTTATTGAGTAGATTTTTACAAGGACTCAACTCTTAGAGTTGAACAGTGAAAATTATTCAATATATATATCAAAATTGACTAAGCAATACCACCTGGATCCTGGGCTCCTGTTTCTGCTGCATCATCAAGTAAGTGTCTGGTCCAGGTTGCAAAGAGCCCTAGGATGACTAACTTCTGACGCCTGTGCTGATTAACAAGCTCATATTGGGTAACCCTTAAATTACGTCAAGTGATCAACATCACTTTGCAAGAAGGAATCAGTTTTGGTTGGCAGACTGGAGCAGCTGTAACCCATTTCTGATTGACTGCTTGATTAAAATCTGTTAAGTTGATCAATTTTGATACGGGTTTTCTGGCTTTTCAAGCCTTCCTACTTGGGTGGATAATTCCTGGCATGATGAAACCTACTGTGACATTACCCTCCGCTTTAGCCCTGGGCAAAATACCACCATCTGGGAGATGGGATAAGGAGATGTTCTTGTGGGAAGGTGGGAGTTTCATTGCAGCTAAGGTAAGTTCAGGGTCACCAATAGCAGTAGGATTGCACTTGTAGAACTTGTCAATCAGATCTGGGGAATTGGAACAATCATAGTGGGGAACCCAAGAGTTTCAGAATCAGGATAACCCTTCCAAGACACCAGATATTCCAAACAGCAGCAATTCTTGCAGGAAGCCAGAAAAAAATTTAACTCATACTCTGTTTCCCCTTCCACAATAATGGGTTGGGAAGAGGGAGTCTCTTTACCTTTGAAGGGAGTAAGAAGACATTCATGGAAGGTGTGAAAAATCTTGAAAGCTGGGGGTAAATCTAACCAATATGCAGAGGGACCAATTCGACGTTCAACCTTGAAGAGACCAACTTGCTTGGGACCTAATTTGCAACAGGGAACCTTAAATTTCATATTTCAAGCATCAACCATGACTAGATCACCTGGCCTGTAAGTTGGACCTTCCTGGCGCTTGCAATCTGCATATTCCTTGTAAGTTGTCACGGCGGCGGCAAGAGTAACCTGGAGCTCCTGATGGACCTGCTTCAATGCAGCGGCTTGATCAGTTGCAGCTTCCACGTTGCTAACCAAACAAAGAACCATGTTGGAAGAAGGATTGTAACCCACATTGGCATAGAATGGTGATACCTGAGTTGACGTGTGTGGGGCGTTATTATATGTGAACTCTGCCATGGGTAGATTATCACACCAGTCATCTTGTTGCACATTGGTGTAGCAACGTAGGTAGACCTCCAAACTTTGGTTTACCCTCTCTGTTTGTCCATCAGATTGGGGGTGGAAAGCCGTGGAACAGCACAATTTGATACCTAGAATCTCAGTGAAGGCTTCCCAGAACTGAGCAATGAATTGGGGCCCGCAGTCACTCACAATCTCCATTGGAATGCCATGTAGGGAGAAGATTCTATTCACAAACAGCCTAGCCGTTTCCACCAAAGTAATTGTGGTTGAGCAAGGTACAAAGTGCGCCATTTTTGTGAAGCAATCTACCACCATCATAAGTGTGTTAAACCCATTGGAATTGGGAAGTTCACCAATGAAATCCACCAACACAGACGTCCAGGGACCTGCAGCAGGCTGTAGTGGAACCAGTAAACCAGTAGTCTTATTCTGAATGGCCTTGGATTAAACACATACCAGAAAATCTCAAACAAAAGCTACTACCTGCACTGTCAAACCTTTCCAGGAAAACTGGCGGCAGATTAGTTCCACCGTTTTGTTTTTCCCTGGATGACCAGCCGTTGGACAATTATGATTAGCCTCCATGATTTTATCCCAAATAGTGCCCTCAGAAACCCACAAGCAACCTTGATGATATAGGACTGGACCTACCTTATGATAACCCTGAGGCTGACCCACTGGGTTTGCACATGCTAGCTCTAATAGCCTATCATAGCATTTGGACAAAGGTTGCAGAAACTTAACCTTGGAATACAGGTCCAGGTCTGCGCCCTCAGCTAAGGACATGGTGGCTAACATAGCCGGCAGAAACAATACAAAAGGCACTACCGCCTTGTCTGGGATCATAGTATGAGTATTAAACTTAGTGTTCATACTAGCATCTGGGAGATGGGAGGGGTTTCTGCTCAGTGCATCAGCCAAGTGATTTTCAGATCCCTTAATAAATTTTTAGAGGAACTTGCATCTTGTCAGATCACCATGCCATCTGGATTGACAACTTGACAGAACTCTGGGTTGTCAATAGTACAGAAGAGCTTTGTGGTCTGTTCTTACTACAAATGGGTGACATGCCAACATGAGGTGATGATTCCAGTGCTTCAGAGATTCCACAACAGCCAACAATTCCTTGTCATAAAATGTAGTTGTGTTCATGAGCCTCCATCTTCCGGGAGAAATACCCTACAGGTCTCTCAATACCGTTGCTAGCTGTCTGCAACAGCACACCAGCCACAGCGTATTTAGAGGTATCTGTGGAAACCACAAAGGGTAGCTCAGGATCCACATGACTTAACACAGGTGACAACAGAAAAAGATCCTTGACTGCTGAGAACGCACTTGCGCACTCAGGCGTCCAGACCAAAGTTGTCTTTCCACTAGCCAAATACAAAGGAGTGGCCACCTCAGACAAGTGGGGGGTGAATTTCTTCAAGAACATACAGGTACCCAAGAAACTACGGAGTTGGGATACTGTTAATGGTGTAGCATACTCTTGAACTGCAGCTTCCTTGTCAGGGGCAATGGTGTGGCCATCCTGAAAGATAATATTACCCAGAAAGGTAACCTCACGTTTAAAGAATTCACACTTACTCCTTTTGATGATCAAGTTTGCCTAGAGAATGCGCTCTACAACTGCCAACAAGTGGGCCTTATGGGACTCCTCATATGGAGAGAACACCAAGATATCATCCATATATGCAATAGCACAAAAACCTAGGAGATCCCCCAAGACTGAATCAATTAGCCGCTGAAAGCAAGCTGGAGAATTCTTCAATCCAAAAGGCATTACACAAAACTGGAACATGCCCTTCTTGGTTCTGAATGCTGTTAACTATTCAATTCCTTCTGCAATCCTGATTTGGTTGAAAGCATTCAACAGATCAAGTTTTGATAATACCTTGGCCTTCTCAACACACCTAGAGATCTGTGCTTCAAGAGGTAAAGGGTAAGGATCCGGAATCTTAATGTTATTCAAATTCCTGTAGTCAACACAAGGACAAAGAGACCCATCAGACTTCTGAACAAACAATAATGGGGAGCAGATTAACAAAGACTTATTAAAAATGTAGCCTTTTGCCAACATGTCACGAGTCCACTCTTCCAAACATGTGTCATCCTTGAAGGTTAAAGGGTAAATAGGAGATACAACGCAAATCAGATCAACAGTAACCTTAAAGTCAAAGTCAAACTGAGTGTGCTTGGGAAAGACCTTGCCTCTGGTGGCATCAAATGCCGCAGACCTGGGTTGCAGACATGCCAGTAAATCCAAACTTGCGGGGACAGGGGCAGGAACCAATTGTATTGTCTGTGATGATTGCTCCAATCCGGACATTTCCAACAGCAGAATACAAATAATTATACCTGAAGAGTGTTCCACCTGCAGCTCATTTTTCTTTAGTAAGGTTGATACATTATGATCTCTCCACCAACTCACTCAAAAAATGATAGGATACATCAGGGTAGAGCAAACAGAAAACCTTGCAGTAAAAGACTGACCTGCAACTACAAAAGTAACTGGCTTCTTCAGCTGGAAAGAGGGAAACATTTGACAATTTCCACCCCTAACAAGCAATCCTGGGTGGTACTTGAGTTGTAGCAAGTCAGCAGTCTCTACACTTATGAAGTTCTTGGAAGCACCTGTATCCAATAAAATGGCTGGCTGATAGATAGTTTGACCATTATCTATGTTACCACAAAACAAGAAGTAACCAGAAGTTGATTTATTAGCAGCAAAGGTTTCAATCTCAGCAGGAGTTTGCTTCTCCTTGGTAGTACGGACGGCGGCTAAGGAGACGGGATGCTCCTGGAAGTATTGCTCAATAATTTCTTGAACAGCGGCGGGAAGAACGGGATGGTTACAATCAATGGGCACAAGAGGCAACTCTCTGGACATAACCTCGGAAGGCTTTGCAGGTATGATGTGCTTAGCATCACCAAAGAGCTATTGAGAATGGACACCATGGTTGCCTCAGTCACATTGACGGGTTTGTTCACCACCGCCAATTGCAACTAAGAAGAGCTACAAGAAGAACGATCCTGACTTTGGCTGGAAGGAACTGCCACAGAACTAGGACCAGAAAACCAGAAGCGCACTGCGGGTTTTTCTTCAATTACCAATGTACCTTGCTTGGAAGTGGACAGAATTAAGACCAGAGAAAGAATTTGGCTTACCAGGGCCTCAGTTGTGATTAACAGGGAATCCCAAACCGCCAAATCCAGGGCAGTCTAGTCAACTGCTAACCACAACGCTGAGAGTTTGTTCACCTCGGGAACATCAATTGCTTGGCAGTAGGCAAGAAACTGAAGAAGGAATACCAAAAGCGGAGTTGTACCCTGATGGAAGGTGTACAGCTTATGATATACTATGAGCTCCTCAATAGGTACACACAAATTTTTTAACAAAGGGAATAGAGATGCACTCTCAGTTAAAACATGTGCATTGCGCTCCACCGCGGACAACAACCATTATCGAGCATCTTCAGAAAACTTTGTCATCACATGGTAAACTTGGGATTTGTGACTAAGGCCTGAACCGGAATAGAATGGTAATGCTGACAAAACTTCACGCGAAATTTCATCAGTGGGTGGAGCAGGAAAATAATCTGGACGCCAAAATGAGATGTTGCAACGAAAATAGGAAACAGAGGATCCCTTCTCAAAAACTGCAACTGGAGATGGAAACCACAAATTAAAGAAAAGCCCAAACTGAAAACTCAGAAATGAACTGATGCAAATAAACATGGTAAACACAGATATCTCAACGGAGCAGGAGAAAAGAAACACGAATTCATGACAAACTGCTTCCAAAAACTCAGATGTAGAAGAGTTGAGTAATGTGACGGAAATCACTGGATAATATGAAGCCGTTTCTAAATGATGGGGAATTACCACCCAAATCCACATAGAATTGATGATTAACCACCAACACGGCTTCAGACATTTTTTTGTGAAATCTCCAGTTGTAACTCCAGGATTAAGTAGAACAATCAGTCCTAACCAGAGTAAACCAAGATAAATGACCTGGAAAAGCATCAATGCATCTTCAGTGTAGAGTTCTGGGCATTGAGAAGTGACACAATTTTCAGTTTTGAGAATGGGGGGAGGAGCTAAAAAATTGGCTGGCATGAAATTAATATTTTGCGGCGCCGACAAAAAAGTTCCAGATGCTGGGCCCCATCTTCCTGAAATGATTCTGTTCAGAATCAGATTGTACGGGATATACCGCAACAACCCAATCACAGGATGCATTTTTAAAATTTAAAATTAGAACTTGGGATAATTGATTTTTATTGAGTAAATTTAGGAGGACTCAACTCTTAGAGTTGAACAGTGAAAATTATTCAATATATATATCAAAATTGACTAAGCAATACCACCTGGATCCTGGGCTCCTGTTTCTGCTGCATCATCAAGTAAGTGTCTGGTCCAGGTTGCAAAGAACCCTAGGATGACTAACTTCTGATGCCCGTGCTGATTAACAAGCTTATATCGGGTGATCCTTAAATTACGTCAAGTTATCAACGTCACTTTGCAAGAGGGAATCAGTTTTGTTTGGCAGACTGGAGCAGCTGTAACCCATTTCCAATCGACTGTTTGATTTAAATCTGTTAAATTAATCAATTTAGATGCAGGTTTTCCAGCTTTTCGAGCCTTCCTACTTGGGCAGATAATTCCCGGCATGATGGAACCTACCGTGACACAGAGCACCTTAAGGCAAGGTACGTCGTAGGTGACCTGGTCTATGCCTCAACCCCAACTCTGCCAAACTCAAGCCTGACCACTTGGGACCCTTCAAAATAGCCGCAGTCCACAATAACCACACCTATCAACTCAAAGACGCCCAAGGAAACACTAAAATGCTCCATCACAATTGCTTGTGTCCCTGCTGCGCCATCCCCACCCAAAGGTTGTTTGTGCAGACCTTCCCAGATCCTCTGCAGGCTCTGATCCTGGTGTCTGATGACAAGCAGGGGGGTGTTGCAACTGAGCTTCCCTCCTCACCTGCTAATGTATCTTACAATACACAGGGGGTGCTTGAGGAGCTGCCCCAGGAGGTATCTAACGGCATGGATCACTCTGATGGTGATGTCGAATTGTGGGCACTATCTCTGAATTAGGAGCACTACCGATTCAACCGGCTGATCCCTGCGCAAGCTATTCTACAGTTCAAACCTCGTGTCAAACCCGCCATGTGCCACCCCCTGTGGACCTGTGGCTTCCCTACATTGTATCTCGATTATAGTATCCCTGGATAAACCCCATCTTATTCTATTCATCCTTGTCCTTGCTATTGGACTGGTGTCTGCCCTGATCAAGTACTGGGCTATAATTGGTTCGGTTGCACCAGCGGTTTCTGATTTGAGCCCCGAAGATAATCGAGATTTTTAAAAAAATGCGCTGGTTGTGCTTTAAAGTATCCCCTTTGTGACTGAACCAGATTTTTCTCTGTCTGTACCATTCTTGTTCCATGATCACTATCATGCTTGATGTAGATTGCTTCAGGATGGGGCTGGTTTGTGCTTGCTTTGAATATGGAGTGCTCTTGTTTACTACCTAATTTTTGGGATTCAGTATTTGATTTCAATTTTGTTGTGTGGTTGGCTTATTCTTGTTATCTGGACCTAGATGGATAGAAGCTTTATTGAGGAAATTGAATTTCGACCGGTTCCAGTTGAAATTCGCTATTGACTGACCAAATTCGGTAGGGGCTGAACCATCTTCGTCTATCCCAGCAGGTTGGAAAACTGCTGTACGATCTTGACTTTAAATAAGTTTAGTTGGGATTACCTTTTAGGAAGGAATTCCAAATAGGGATTTGATAAGGCCTATGATAAGCAATCCCTGCCTGAAAGTACGATAGAATATATTGGGTCGATTTAATTAATTCAGCTCTATATCTCTCATTGGACAGGGCAATCATCTGGTCTTTAATAATTTGAAAAACCAATCCAGTCCTTTGTGGCTTGAGTACGCTTGAGCTGATATCACAAGCTGACAGGCTCGCCGTTATATGTATCGATATCTGAAAATTGAAAGGTATGGTATGCCAACGATTGGATGGGGCTGAAATTTCATGCAGGATGGAGCCAGGTAGCACCTCGCTAATAATGGCTAAGCGATTCTAAACCTGGTCAAAAATATTTTTAAATGATTGAAATTATATATAGGGCGCTGGGGCTGCTACGTAGCTCTTGCATCTAAACGACTTGGTGGTGCATATCGTTTAAATGTAAGAGTATTTTAAATTTTAAGAGGGTTCTAGAATGCCGGATGGCGCTTCAAATATCTTGGGACCAGGTCCAAGTTACGGCTGCTTCAAAGCCATGTTCGGAACCTGGCATGCGGATATAGCTAACTGCTCATGGGGTTGTACCTGAACCCTTGCTTAGAAACAGGGCTGGATCAAGCCATCGTGCTTAATGTTTGAACGCTTCCTGCTGTCCGTAAAATGATCAGTTTGGCATAAATTGCGGCCTAATCCGAAGCGCTAGGAAATTCGGCTGCAGCGTACCTCCTCCGGACGCCAACCGGATATGTCCGCACTGCCAGGACGGTGGCTATAAAGCATTGGTCTATGGCCTTTTCCTGTAAATTTCTTACGAGGTTGGAATTCGTTTAATCATTTCTACGATGGGATACATGGTTGATTTTCTTGGATGGATTAATCTATCGGTACCTTGATATGAGGAGTGAGGGATATAATTGACTTTGGATTAGAATGGTAATTTATTGGGTGGCATAAGAGACATGGTTTTTCTTGGATGACTTGAAGAGCATCACCAGGCGCTCAAATGTTGCCGAGTGGGCAAAGATGACAAGGAATGGGTTTGCAAAGCACAGGGTGTAGAGAGCCAGGGAAGTGGCTAGCCTTGATATGCCAGCTTCGTCTATTAGCCGGAACCCCAGCAGGACCAAGGCAAAGCAGGAGGGGGTCACGAGCGTAAAGTAAATGGCGCAGATCAAAGTGGTGCGCATAGCCACTGGGGCCAGACGCCAATGCGACTTTGGGTTTGGGCTTGAATGGTTCAGCTGGTTCATCTCAATGTCCTGCGTCGTCGTAGCGGCAACAAAGAACAGGATGCGAATGTAGCAGAACAGCGTCACCACCAGAAACAGCATCAACGAAACTCCAAACATCACCATGCTGGCCTGGGAAAGCCCACCGCCATTGGCATCAGGCGCACACACAAATCCATCTTCCTTTGGAACAAACTTCCTCTTAGCCGCAGTAGCCATGACAAGGGAAAGGAACGCCACAGCATACCCTCCCAGGAGACAGACCATCCACTTGGGAAAATGCCAGCTGAACATGACGCGATACCGCTCTGCCGCCACCAGCATCACAAGCATGAGGGAACTAAACACTCCTACATAGAAGCCAGCGCCGATTGCTGAACACCACCTAGGGTGGTCGCTGAATTCAAACCCAGTAAAAGTCAAGGTTCCTCGAAACACCAGCATCGTGCATGGAAGGAGGATATCCAAGACGGACAGCACCAGCGCGTACTTGATCTCCCGTTTCCGGTCGCGCATCCGCACCACCAGCACAATCAGCAGCAAGTTCATCATCACCGCCCCCAGCCCCACCGCCAGGAACAAGCCCTCGTTGATTTTCCCTCCCATCCCGACTTGCCCTGCCGCCGCCCCGGTTATATCCCAACCCGACATGTGCATGTCACGTCATAGATTACTTTTACACCGCACTTGCATCTACATATAAACTTTCCGTACCTGCCAATGCCATCCCAACTTACATAAACTGCCAAACTTAAATTATTTTCTGAATCGCTCATGTACGACCTGGAGTCACGCTTCAAGGGATCACCATCTGCTCCATAGAGATTTTTTGCTGTGCACATGAGCTATACAATGGGATGGTTGGCTAGTTTAAGCACAGCCATGGGTGGAACTAATCCTTCCTAAAGTTCGATCTGAAGCTGAGGGCTGGTAAATTTAGATGTCGCCGCAATCAAACGCCACCTAAACTAATACTTTTTTGTTTGGAGCTAGGGGTCAGTCGAACCCAGCTGCGGTCTATAGTCTACCCGATCTTCTCTATTGAGCGAAGCCGGATCAGGGAACTTTAGATCCGAACCACCAAGCAATAAGGACAACTTACCCAATCCTTTTTTTAGATGCCATATTTTGCATTAAAAACCAAATATAAACCCAAACTGATCGATATTTACACTTGCCATATTATCTCAATTGTGGTGGTGAAATATAATGATAGCTCGTCATACCCAATCACATGTGAAATATACATCCAAACTAGGATTATATAACAGGTGAGAAAAATATGGTGCATACTTACTCAAGGATGGTAGCCATTGAAAACAGAATATAAAAATGTACAGCATAATACAATGCACCGATAAAGAACAAAGGCTTTGATTCAATGCCCAGCAGCACAGATTGGTTCACACCCAACTTTACAAATGCTGGAAATGGTCGACCAAGCAATTGGCAACCATGGCAGAGTCAGCAGAATAAACTGGTAAAATATATTGTTATCAAATGAGGCAACTGAAACTAGATGATTTCGAAATAGAATCTTCGCCTAAAGCGCCAACAGGAAATTATTCCAGGTGGTGCAGCGCCATCTTGCAAGTATTTTAGGTGCCAGAGCGCCATTTCGATTTTACACCAAGCGCCGAGGCGCTGGTTCAATCCCCCAAATCTTAAGTCCCCTAATTTAACCGCATTTCTAAGCAGCAAATTCAGAAGCATGGCTAGGATAGAAAGAAGTTATCCCAAAAGTACCAACCCCATGCCAGCAAGGGTCCCCTGTGCTGGGTGAAGAATATCATATCATATTGGTCAGTGTGCACAAAGTGCCAAACCTAGATCATCATTTACCCAAAGTAGGGACATGCTAGAATGTCCTAGATGACATTTTTAGCAGCTCAGAAAGCACCCCTCGACGGTATATAAGTATAACTGCTTGGCTTACAATAAGAACATCTTTATTTCAACAAGTGCTTCTGCACAATCAGAAGCCATCCCCAAAGAGTAGTTATTATCTCTTCTCCCCATAGCTCTTCCAACACGGTACTGATAATATCTTCACACCTGACAGTATCCAAGAAAAGTACCCTATTCCCCACTATAACTAAATCTGGAATGAGTCACACTACTACCCAAAGTGCAGCAAATGGTGCTGACTACAGGGGGACCACACATTAGCCTGTGGAAGAAGAAGCTAATCAGGAGCCGTCTGCTGAACTGCTGGCCGGTTTCTACAAGCTCTATTATGGTTCACCGATAGAAGTCAGTGACATCAAAAGAGACCAGTGGTTCTACCAGGAGCAGGAGTTCATTGATGTAAACAACCTCCCCTTAATCTCTATTAGCAGGTGTGCTGAGCTGACCCACACCTCCCTCAACTGCCCTGTTGTTGCAACCAAGATTCAAACCTCGCCTGCTAATGTATCTTATGATACACAGGGGGCGCTCAATGAGTCGCCCCTTGACGTATCTAACGTTATGAATGAATCTGAAGGCAATGTCAAATGGCGGGCACTTCATCCTAATTAGGAGTGTTGCCAATTTGACCTGCTGATCCCTGCATAAGTTATTCCTTGGCTCCAAACCCTACATGGAACTCCCCACTATGCCACCCCCTTGTGGCCTCATGGCTTCCCCATTTAGTATATTAATCACAATATCCTACAATAAACAATACCTTATTCTTATTATTTTGTCCTTTCCTATTGGACTGTTGTCTTCCCCAATTCCAAGTACTGGACCCTCATTAGTTCAGTTGCAACAGTGGTAGCAGAAGTAGGTTCCGACCTATTTAAAAAACAAAATCCCCACCAAGAAAGGACAGAGTATGGGCCACATGGCTACTCCACAACAAGAGATGTTCCTTCCAATCCCCAAGGGGGAAATTCCCAAAGGTTATGTCATCTATCAAGATCAGCTAGTTCTTACCAGTGTATACAATTAGCTCCGCCTCGGGCAGCGTGACGCTAGTGTCACCCCACCACAGTCGGATCTGTCACAACATATGCTCAACCTCCAACTAAAGTCCTTCACTGGTGGGGTCAAAGGAGCTGGCATTGTCAGTTGGCTCCAGTCCACCAAAATGCGCCTTCATATCTGTCAGGTTCCTGAGTCCATGTGGGTTACCACCGCATCTGGCCAACTTACAGGGGCCGCCGCCGTATGGTTCACCAACTGGGCCAGCCAGGAGTTTGACGTCACCTGGGCAACCTTATAAGACGCCGCCAAGTCCCAATATAGTGAAACCTTCTCTCCCATTATCTTGGGGACTCCCCTCTTAGCCATCAAGCAGACTGATTCTGTCCCTGAGTATCTTGCCACGTGGCAACAAGCCCTTGCTGCCGCCCCCAAAGCAGTGACCAATGGGAACGCCATGTTGCTCACTCTCATTGTTAATGGGTTAAAACCCCATATCTGTAAGTGGGTCCCCGTAGGTTGCTGCACCTCCATCAATGACTGCTACAAGGCCATTGTGTAGGCTAACAACCAGGCTTCAATGGGTTTCTGCAGCACCAAAAATGCTCCACCCCAATCACATCCTCACCTAACAATGGCCAGGGTCAAGTGGGCCGTTGCCAACTGCGCCAGCAGGAAAGTGCAGCTAAACGCCCCCGCGAGGGGGAGCTCCAGATAGCGCTAATCAAGGACCAGGGAAAAGCCTGGGGGTTGTAACAACAAGAGGCCTTACAACCCCAACTGACCCGCCCTCTCAGCCCTTGCTTGCAAAGAACTCTGCGATTACAATCTTCATGAGGTCAAAACCCTAGACGTTTTTCAGGTCCATAGCAACGACCCCGTGTTGCAAGCCGCTCATTCCGCAAATAAAGTAACATGCTTGTCCTATCCCTTCTGTTTCCGTGGGAACACCCACAAGTTACTGGTAGATACCGGGGCTGATCACACCATGGTAGATCAGGCGTTTGCTGACTCCCAACAATTAGACCGAGTACCCAGCAGATTCAAAGCAGTACGTGTAGCTGATTCCCACAGAATTGCCATCACCCAAAAACGGTACCCTTCTCCGTAAGAATGGGGAACATCCGGGTTAAGCTCTCTGGGACAATCATGGCAGGTCTCAGCCACAACGTAATTGCTGGCCTCAACTGGCTCTGGCATAACCGCCCTTACATTGACTGGGATACCTCTGTCATCACCCTCAATAGAAATGGGGTGGGTTTTCAGTTTTATTCCACAGAAATGAACAAACTACTACATGACACAGTGTTTGTCAGAATGACGGAAACAGGCTCATACAATTTCAAGGGGGGAGACTAGAATTTAACCAATGTTCAGTCAAAGTTATCTGTGCAGAACCATCTGCAGTCCCTCCCTTGTCAACATCACCACCACCAGCGCTAGCTGCACTCCTCAAGGAGTACAAGGACATATTCAGTGAAACACTCGAACAACTACCTCCACCCCGGGAGATCCAGCACACTTACAACTTCAAGGATTGTTACCAAAAGCACAACCATTATACTGTCTCACGCCAAAAGAAGATGAAACCCTCTGCCAGCACCTTGTGGACGCGCTTGATAAGGGATTCATTTGCCCCTCGCTCTCTTCATACGGAGCAGTAGTCTTCTTTGTAGCTAAGAAGGATGGGTCTCTTCGCCTGGTCACAGACTACTGCGCCCTAAATGAGGTGACAGTTAAAAATAAATACCCCCTGCCGCTGATTGAAGACCTGTTTGATACACTTGCAGGTGTGAAGGTCTTTAGCAAGATCAATCTCACTGCGGGGTACAACCAGGTCCGCATTGCGCCAGGGGACAAGGCAAAAACTGCCTTCTGCACATGCTACGGGTCATTTGAGTGTTGTGTCATGAACTTTGGAATGACTAACGCTCCCTCCACCTTTGCCATGTTGATGAACAAAGCCTTTGAGGAACTGATTGGGAAGTGTGTGGTTGTGTACCTTGACAACATTATTGTCTTCAGTCAAGATCAAACCACACATCTCTAACACCTCCGTGCTGTCCTCAACACCCTTCAGGAAAACCAGCTAAAAGCTAAACCCTCCAAATGTGAGTTCCTCAAGTCGGAGTTACTATTCCTTGGGCACACCATCTCTGCCCAAGGGATAAAGCCCAGTCCTGCCAAAATCAAGGCAATCACTAGCATGCCGCCCCCCACTGATGTGGGCCAAGTGCAAACATTCTTGGGCATGGTTGCCTATGTACGCAAGTTCATCCCCAATTGTGGAGAACTAATTGCACCTCTTACTGAGCTCCTCAATACCAAACAGCGCTTCCATTGGACCCCCGCCAGAGATCAAGCCTTCAAGACGTTGAAGCAAAGGCTCACAACAGCACCAGTACTGCAGTTTGCCAACCAAAATTGACAGTACAAACTTGAGACTGACACCTCTGACAGGGCCATAGGGGGTGTGCTAAGGGTAGAAACTGACAATGGCGTCTTCCTCCCCATAGCATATGAGTCCAGGAAGCTCACTGACTCAGAACAATGTTATCCCATCCATGATAAAGAGCTGGCAGCCATTGTACACTGCGTTGAGAAGTGGTGCTGTTACTTGGAAGATGCGACCTTCCCACCCCGCGTTCTGACGGACCATAAGTCACTCCAGTACTTCAACACACAGTCCCATTTGACACGCCGCCAAGCAGGATGGGTTGAACGTCTATCCCCCTATCAATTACGCATCAAATATAAGCCTGGAAAGGAACTTGTCACAGCCAACGCCCTTTCACAACTCTATGTAGCGTCCATCACTGGGGATGACGGTCTGGACCCTGACTGGCCCATGCTCTACCTGCGCCCTGAGGCAACCCGCTACAAGGGCCTTAACTCGGTCACCATCTACAAGCTGAAGGACAAAAAAAGTCAGTTCACCATCAATGCTGGAAACGTCTGCCACTGGGCAGAGACAGGTGAAAAGATGCCTTATATTCCCACCACACAACAAGGAGACACCATCTTGCACTACCACTAAACCTTGGGTCACATCAGAGGGTGTAACCTCTTCAAGATTATGAAATGTAAGGTCTGGTGGCTGCGCATGCGCCAAGACATCTTGGACCCCCTTGAGATGTGTGTGTTGTGTGAAAAAAATACGTCCAAACCTGCACCTCCTAAATCTGTCCTACCCATCAAGGCTATGGAACCCTTCAAACAGTGGGCCCTTGACATTGTGGGACCGCTCCCCAAAGACAGACTTGGTAAGAAGTGTATTATCACCGCTATCAACTACTTCACGTGTTGGCCAGTGGCCTGGGCCACAACCAACCACACTGCCGCCACTGTTACCCACTTTATTGGCAAAGAGATTGTGGCTCTCTTTGGGAGACCCAAGTGTCTTATCACAGATGGCGGGCCCGAACTTGTTGGACACGTTGTGAAGGCATACTGCATCAAGAACGCGCTCCAACATATAGTCATGACCCCCTACCACCCGCAAGCCAACGGACGTGTGGAACGGTTAAACGGCTCCCTGGTTCAACTGATTGCCAAACTCTCGCAAGAGCATCCTAACACTGCGTGGACTGAACACCTTCCCACCGCCCTACTAATTCTGCAAGCAAGAATCAACAGGAGCACTGGGTTCATCCCTAACACCCTGGCCTTTGGAACACCTGACGGTCTGATAGGGGTTGAACAGGGGAAACTACAGCCCATGTTTCCGACAAGCCCCCCTTGGTGCCAACTCCCTCCCTAGACCAATGGTGTGCCAAAGCCCAAGAAATTGAACACAAGCGGATTGCAGGAGGGACAAACACCTCAAAGCTAGGTACACTGTAGGTGACCCCGTCTACACCCTCAATCCCAATTCTGCCAAATTAGAACCCAACCACTTAGGGCCCTTCAAGGTAGTTGCTGTCTATGACAACCACACCTAACAACTTGAGGACGCCCAGGGAAACACTAAGAAACTTCACCACAATTGCTTGCGCCCCTGCCGTGCCATCCCCACACAAAGGTTGTTTGTGCAGACCTTCACAGACCTTCCGCAGACTCCAGTCCTGGTGTCTGACAATGAGCAGGGGGCAAGGGGGGTGTTGCAACCAAGATTCAAACCTTGCCTGCTAACGTATCTTACAATACACAGGGGGTGCTTGATGAGCCGCCCCTTGACGTATCTAACGTTATGAATGAATCTGAAGGCAATGTCAAATGGCGGGCACTTCATCCTAATTAGGAGCATTGCCAATTTGACCTGCTGATCCCCGCACAAGTTATTCCTTGGCTCCAAACCCTAAATGGAACTCCCCACTAGGCCACCCCCTTGTGGCCTAGTGGCTTCCCCATTTAGTATATTAATCACAATATCCTATAATAAATGATACCTTATTCTTATTATTCTGTCCCTTCCTATTGGACTGTTGTCTTTCCCAATTCCAAGTACTGGACCCTCATTGGTTCAGTTGCAACACTGTGGACATCAAACAAGCCACCATTATTGATGTAGCCTCCAATCTTACCCATGGCTACTGATTGGCCCATGAACCTGCTGATGAGGGATCCTCTTTCTTCCATTGATACCCTGATGCTCAGAGGTCACTGGCATGCTTTTGGAGCTTCCTCAATGCTGAAGCAAGGCACCTAGAACGGTTCCCTGATGCCGAGCCCCTCAGCAACTGTATGGAGAACTCTGTGCACCTGGCAATACACCACCTATTGGGAGTGCAAGCTCCCCCATATGGAAGTATGGGGCATGGTGGCCTATTTGGATCATCAATAAGAGTACCTGGTGCCCTTGTTGGCTGGCTAGGCCACAGTTCCATGAAGGTTCAGGAATACACCTGGGATAGCGCACCGTGCCCTTATCTCCCATAGATTTTCCCGCCCTCTGGATTGGTTAAGCGCCCATCTGCCAGTAACTGTGGGTGAGACCCTAGCATTATGGAGCCACCTGATTCTGGTGCTGGGACGTAGCCGGCCACATTCTACCAGCAGAGCACTGTGTGGAGGAGGCAGCCTGCCAGGAAACTCTATACCAGAAAGAACCCGCCTGCTAGACTACAGAGATCCAGGAGGTGCAAAGGGAGCTTGAGATCTTGCAGAAGGGCTTTGAGGTTTCCCTGATGTACTGCCTGGATGGAAACTACTGGGATTGAAGACCTTGCCAGTGCTGCTGAGGTAGATATTGTTGGCCCAAGTGGTAATTATTTGAAGCACAATGACCCCCAAGCTGGTACTAGAAGAGAGCTCAGCATCCTTATTGTAAGAGAGGGGGGCTAGACTAACAAAGTCCGTCTCCCATCCGTGTGGGACCAACCACCAGGATGCCATCCAGTGCAAGACTGGTGTAGCCGCTCAAAGGGGCCTCACAAGGGAGACCAGATGTGAAAGAGGAGGGAAGTATGCATCCAAAGTCATGACCAAGGCTCCAGTCAGTAACCACATGGAGCAACCCTTAGTGGAAAGAACCTCTGTATCTGATTCAGGGTTTTGAAGCAAGGTGGGTAGAAGAGAAGCTGGAACTGCTACGGGGAAGGATTGTCCAAGTCAGAAAAAGGAGTTCCAATAGTACCAGAGTCCAAAGGGGGCAACAATTCTTCAAGATAGGAGGACAACCAAGGGAACCAACTATAGGATAATGAGTTGGTGGGAACCTGGATGAAATGTCCAATTACATCTACAAACAGACCCAGAATATACTCAGAAGACCAAGAAATCAAAGAAATTTGTTCCAAAGGACAGGATTGGGGGACCAGAACAATAAGGAAATAGGCACCAATATCCACATAGCCACCTTGTACCAAGGAGACAACATGATTTCAGCAGGGTGCCTCTTTTTGCTAAAAAAAATTCCGGGCAGACGGACCAAGTTCCCGGGTAAATATCAGGGGATGGTCTGAGTTAATTTTCTTGGAACAACTCCCAACAAAAAAAATGACAGGCAGTCGGGCAGTTGGGCCAGGGAAAGCGGTTGACGGGGACAATTAAGTGCTTGGGTAAATAACAGGGAATGGCCCAAGTTATTGTTCTTGGAACAATTCCTAACAAAAAACAACGGGCAGATGAGCAGGCGGGCAGGCAGACCAGAGAAAGCGGGAGGCGGGGACAACAGTGGGAGTTGGGATAAATACCTTTATTGTTAAAAAAACTTTAAAATACAAAAGATTTGCAAAGTCAGGAATTTATTAAACAATTGGAATTGGTAAGCAAGGGACCTGATGGCCCATGCTTCCATTTTATGCAAAGGGGGGTGATGGGACAGGAGGGGTTATGAAAGGGGCTATCAGAGTGCAATCTAAAGGGGAGCCTATTAAAGAGTACTAGCCAATCTTATCTTGGTTTGAGACCCAGAAAATAGGGGCTGTGGGGCTGGATGTAAGACTCAGCCCCTTAATTGGCTAGGAGCCTTCTGAGGACTCAGGGTGCACATTTCCCCTAATGCCTTCCTCTGACATCTCCACCAGAGAGCTCTGTAACCCAATTGTTTTGGGCCGGGGGACTCCCGGGCCGGAGGAATTAGCTACCTGGGACACCACTGGTTGCGGGTTTTGGTACCCAATTTCCCCGGGCCGCAGGTTTGACTTTTCTGACTTCATGTGGCCCGCATTTTTCCGTTGGTTTGCTAATTGTTTCAGGACCAGGCAACACCAGGACAACAAGCAATCTAACTGAATTGATGTCTCCTCCACAGTTAGAGGGGACTCCAAAGGGGGAAGGGGAACTTCATCCAAGGAAGGCCAACACAAAGTGTTTGTCTACTGTGTGGGCCAAGTCCTCCAGGTTTTGGAGGGGTTTTGCCTGCACGCGGGCCACCTTCTTTGATGGTCTGGGAAATACATCCCAATCCAGGGCCAAAGGTGGGCCATGGAACTTTACACTTATGCAGGGAGGTAGATGTAAAGCTACTTCTGGCGGCCCAAGAACAAGCGGCCCCTGGCACCTCTACTACCACCCCTGAGATGGATGAGGTACCCCGCCAGCTGGACAGCTGAGCCATTTCTGATAACAACCCCTTCCTGGGAATTTGTGAGGTAGACAACAAGCATGAGCAACATGAGGCTGAGCTCAGGGATGAAGTCTGAGACCTTTGAGCCATCATCAAAGACACTGACAAGGGAATAGAGGCCCAGGAGTCTACCATTGATGAGCTTAGGAAAGGAATGGTAAATTGTGGGACTCTCATTGAATGCCTCTGCAGCGCAATGAGGGGATTGGAGGCGCAGTTAGCTGAGGTCAGAGAAAAGCTACATAAAAACTGATATTGCTTCACCCAAGAGCAATTCTCCAACCTATATGTACCCCAAGGTATGTCTGAAGAATGCACCATGCTACACCATTCAACCCTCTCTTTGTATGCAATGATGTTTTTTCATCTTCTTTGGGTAGACACAGTCTGCCATCTGTCTTAGCAATGCATTCCATCCCAGAGGATACTTCTTGCACAAATTGCTCAGAATCCTTAGCTAGAGCACCATGTTAAAAACTTCTTTACATGTGCACATTGAGATGCTTCCCCTTGTCCCTACAGGTGCCAACACCCATAGGGGAAACACTCTTAGGTTCAAGCCTATGAACCTCCCCAAGCTTGATCCAAAGGGGAATGTGCATGCTTCCATCTAACTCTTTGGTATGTTGATATAAAGGGCTAATGACCAGGATAAGGCAGCTACACTTCTGAACCAGCTGGAATCTGCCAGCACTGACCTCATCATTCCACTAATGTCACATAACATCTGGTTGTGAGGGATCCAGGTCAATCCAGTCAAAATTTTTATTCTTGTTTCCAGGCTGACTCTTGCTAGAACCTTTTTTGGATAAAGCTTCAGCAAGCTTTACCTCCAAAGAGGCTATTTTCTGTGACAACACTTTATTTTCATCACTTCATCTGGACATAATATCAACACTTTTCTTCTCTTGAATTGAGAGCCTCAATCTCTTGGTTTGCAGTGCTTCTCACCTGCTGCAAGGTCTTATCAACCCCTACTAGCAAGTTCCACAAATCTCAGACCTAAATTTGATTCCCTTGCGCTGGGGCTCCCTCTGTAGCAAAACAGGTGGAATTTAACTTCTCAAACACTGCTTTCACTTCTACTAACAATTCCTTAGAAAAACGTCTTTGCAACCTCAAGAACCACCCAGGCTTCCTCTAGGGAGCCTTCAGTGATTTCTTTCCTGGTGGAAGCAGTTTCTAATCTAAGGACTTTGAATTTGCTTTTTCAAATAATAGCTGTAAAGACATGATAATTGAAAAAGAATGAGGGGAAAGCGTCAAATTGGACAGAATCTATTGATTGGAATGTTTCTGTTTTTGCTTATATACCATTGGGGGCATATTTGGTTGAAGCCCCTCTGGTTCAGGGATCAACCCTTGATTCCTATCATGTGATTTATGGCATAACAATTCCATCCAATCCGGATCTTTACCTAAAAGGTCCCTGCATTTCTCAACCTATGAGAATATGTGCAAAGTACAAAGGAACCACACAATTCCTTTTGTTTCAATGTATTGATTTGGCATGGAGCATCTCAAGCTCCTGGCGCCAAATCCCTGTGGTGTTTTAAATACTCCTGATCCAAGCTATCATTGTTCTGACAGGGAACCAGCTGATCAAACCTAAATGCCCGACACCGTTTTCTATATTTAGTTATTTTTGCATTAATGGGGGTTTCACATTAAAAACTATCAAAATACTCCAAAACTTGAACCAGGTGCCACTGCGGGGCCTGAAACATTCACTGGGCGGCGCCTTGTTGCTTTACAAATTGATTAGGCGGTGCGGCGGCGCTTCAACCCTAATAAGTTTGCCAAACTGGCGCATTTAAACCATAATTCAGGGGTTTAACTTTTGGTTAGCCTTAACCAAACTTCTTGATACAGTCAAGACTGTTAAAAATATGGTTAGTTCCCCCTTGACAATATTCTGGGTATATATTAACTACATGGTTTTCAAACCTATTGAGATAAATGTATACTAGTCAGTTTAAAACGCATAGGTTCAGTCACACAGCAAGTTTCAACTGGAACCAGTTGAAGGTCAATTCACTCATTAAAGCTCCCTATTATCTATAGCCAGAAAACAAAAATATTCAATCCCCTAACAAAAAAAGTCAAATACTGAATCCGAGAGATGAGACAGCAAACACATGGAACTCAAATTCAAAACACATGCAATCCAGTCACTTCCTGGAGCATTCTATATCAAATTTGATAATGCGGGTGTGGCAGATATGATACAAGTAGAGAACGCATGAGGTTCAATCACAAAAGTGATGATTGCAAACAAAAAAATGACACATTTTTTGAAAATATTGATTATTTTTGGGGCTCAAATTGGAAATAGTGGATTTCAGGAGTGAATCCACCACATCTATTCAGGGAACTACAGCATTATTTTCAATGGTGTGCATCTAAATTTGGGCATTTATGTCTGAGAAAATGTCTCAAAAAGGAGCACTTGTTTAAATGAGATTAATTCTCTAAAAATGATTTGCTTTGCTTTTCTGTTTTTAATAGAATTTTTATTGCTTTTTGTTAGTATGAGTTTTTTAATTGAAGATAACTTTGATGTTGTTGAGGAGCAGTACCAGGAGCTATTCCAAGCTCTGGCTGCTGATCTAAGGAGCGCAACCACTGTGTTTCCTGTGTACACCCAAATCAATGCAAGTTGTGAGGAGGCTGAGTTGTATGTGTCACCAGGCCCATCCACAGATGGCTTTTCTGATAACCAATATGGTGCTCCCCAAAACCAGGCCCAACCCACACCTGTGCCACATTTTGGAGACTAAGAAGCTGTAGCCCCCTCCAACCCAATCCAACCATTGCTTAAGAATTTGGGCCAATCAGAGAGAGCCCTGCCTTATCTGGGTACTAGCATCATAAAAGGGGCCAAAAACAACGCTTAGTAACCAATCTGGTCATAGAAGAGTTAATGAGCCTCAATCAGAGTGGCGTAAATTTTGCCAAAATACCCACCCACTTCAATTTACTTTGGCAGTGATTAAGCAGGAGTTCTGGGCTCTTTTGAAGAGAGGTGGTACCAAGCTGGCCAAGAAGCTAAAGAAGCAGTTCAACTCCCAGATTAATGATGTCTATCATCTAATGCTTACCTTACTCCATCAGGATCCTTACCTCCAATTGACTGAGGTCTGTTACCTACTTGGGCTCCAGGGCATATTAATTGCCAGCCACACAGCGCAGCTCCAGATGCATGGGCTTGTAGTCAGTGTTCTGATTCTGACCTATCAACTGGCCAATGAGTTGGATGGCAAATCTGATTTGCCCTATGACCCTGTAATTAATGCCACCATCACCTGCTGCCTGTCCTCCATTTTGGAAAATATAATCTTTAAATATTACTATAAATTGTCATTAAAAGTCAATGAGTATGGCACTTTAAGTAAAAAAGAACATCCCCAAGGGTAAAAAGAAGAAATCATAGGGAATTGTGATTGGTGAATTCCTTGCAGTTTCCCCAAAAGGGACTGTATTTTACCAAACCACAACCAGTTACACCAATGGGTACTGGTACAGGAAATTCCTATCTGACCTGATTGCCACCTGACTCTTGGCCAATTCCAGCTTCAATATCTTCCTGAGCCATCAAATGAATTGCGCTGAAGTGGCTTACAAGAAGATCCAAGCAGACAGCCACAATGTCTCAAATTTCCTTGCCAGGCATGCTGATCTTCATCTGGGTGATGTATTGTTCTTCAACATTGGAGACATCATCTGTGGGTGCAACCCCACAACCTTCAGCCAGGTGATTAGTGCAGCAAACGGCCCCATTGTGCTTTTCCCCCATCAGAAGGTTGCTGAAATGTTTACAAAGATAGCCTTGAATGCTCTCAGCAGCATCCAATTGTCAAAGGACCCACAGCTTCTCCCTTGCAATTCCCCAGTGTACAAACCAATTGCTGTCCTCATTGAGTTGGAATATGATGTGATGTACAATCAATTTCTCAAAGCCAATCAAGGCAAACAATTGCCACTGGGTCCTCCAGTTGCCTTAGTCCCCAGCTAACCAATCCAGTTGTTTGGAACCCAACCACCCCCAGCCAATAAAGTCCTTCCCCCACAATTCAGCCCATCAACTAATTTTCTCCGCCAAATCCCATTTTTCCCAAAAAAACCCATAATTTTTTTGATTCAAGTTGTATGTATTTTTTATTGTTATAATATAAAATTTACATTTAACTACAGTGATAATTGATTTTTATCATGCCACATGTTAAATTTGGCTTCTTTAATTTGTATAAATTCTATTGTTTTCTATTATAAATTTAGTATTATTGTAGTGCTTCAAAAATATAAAAGTATAATAGAAAACAATAGAGCTAATAAAAATAATCCATCTCACCACATATAATCTCTTAACTGTATGATCTACATATAGCCCCTGAGTGTGATTATTTTTTAATAAATTTGTACCCCAAACATAATTAGCATACCAGGTTAAGAACAAATTATATTGTACTTGGACAAAACATGCTGTTCATGAGGTAGGACATGTCATTTCAAAAATGGCATCTTGAAAAACGCCATCTCAAATTTAATTCGAGATGGCATTTTTTGTGTTGGTGATAATGTATCACAAAAAAAATAAACAATAAAATAGTTAAAACTTAATTATACTTTTATAATACAGCATCTTGAATTTACACCATCTCAATTCTGTCACTTTGAGTCAGATTAATTAAATCTTATTTTGCTAACTTTATTTACATATGAAATCACTTAGTGTGGGGCGTGTTTACGCAATCTCAACTTTGCGTCATTTCAAATTACGCCATTTATCTTAAACTAAAATAAGCTTATAACCAAACTAAAATAAATTCTGTGGTATAGTGCCAGAAGATTTTCCTATAGTATTAATCTAAGACACTTATAAAAGGAACAACCTAAAAAGACGCCACTATGATAGTCCTTCTAGTGATTGTCATTGCTGGGTAAAATAACCAGTTTTGTTATATGTAATTTTTAACTTTATTATACATGGATACATTGATAAGGGTTTTATTAATAAATAATTTTAATAGTGATTTTAATATGAAAGGGGGTGATTACGCCATTTTGATTTATGTCACTTTGAATTCCACCGTGTTTCATATCACCCAATTGATTATAGGCGCACAATGGATAGGGGGAAATAAGGGGAAATTACCTATGACGCCAGGCTACACTATATCAATTCCCCTGCTGCAATTCTTGTTTTCCACTTTTCAAAAGTATAGTTTCACGTCTAAAACCAGTTAAGCAAAAAATGTAAGAAAACATATGAAACTTTGCAAATATATATTTTTTAATCTCCTCTCAACAACTGGGTACTTTTTAACCCCAGTTGTATAAGCTAGTTTTTGAGAAATTAAAGTTTTACTCTTTAGCCCAGTTGAGGTAGCTTCATCATAGATTTGTTAATTTAATATTAAAAATTGCCAAAAACACTATGTTTTTGAGCTATGGCACCTCCATTACGTCACTTCTAAAACGCCATCTTGAGAGCAAGTTTTCAGTCAAAACTCAAAGTTTTGCCTACTTGTGCTACTAACAAAAAAATTATTTTTGCAAAATAAAAAAAAACATTCTAATTTTGATAGTATATATTTTTTAATCTCTTCTCCAATTCTATGTAAAAATATTTGATATTTTTATATTAAAAACATTCTCATTTTTCTATTTAAAAACAACCCCAAAATTGCTCATATTTTATTACTAATTCACTTTTAGATGCCTCCCAAGTCAACTGCCAAATCTGCGCCCAAGGCCTCCAAGGCCTCAAAGTCCAAAATCACTCCGCCCAAGGCCAAAAAGGCCAAGACAACCCCAAAGAAGCAGCCTTCTAAGGCCAAAGCTCCCCCCCAAGACCCCAACTCCGCCACCTGAACAAGAGGGAAACAGTACTACCCCTCCCCATTCTCCTTTTGTTTACTCCCATCTGATCCTCAAGAGAAGTTGTTGTGACTGTACTACAGTCACTGCTGAGTATTTAACCAAATAAATGCTCCAAAATATAAAGATGTTCTGTTTTTGCTGTTTATTATATATAGATAGGTTTGTTTGGAATTCTTGGGGTAAAGGTTCCTAGAAACTGGATATCTAGGTGTAATAAAAGAACATAATATGGATGGTTAGTTAGGTTAGGCTAACTAAAAGAATTGAGGCATGATTGACCAAATCAGTCTTGGAGACTAGGCCTCTCAAAATGGGTTGATTAATCAGGAATATTCATTAATAAATATGGGATATAATTGATGAGGATTTAATTAAATTAAAATGGCCTTGACTTTGTCAAGAAGTTTGGTTAAGGTTAACCATGGGAAAACCCCTGTAATTTGGGTTAAAAGCGCTGTGTTGGCAAATTTATTGGGTTAGAGTTGCCACCACGCCGCCTAATGAATTCAAGATGTGCTGAGGCGCCGCTATCAAATTTTCTCAGGCGCTGGGGCGCCGCCTGGGGAAATTGCTGGGCGCCACGGTGGCGCCTGGTTCAAGTTTTGAAGCAGTTTAATGGGGTTTAAAAGCAAAAAAACCGTTAAATGCAAAATAACTAAATAAAGGCAAGGATGCCTAGGAATTCAGGTTTGATCAGCTGTTTCCCAGTTGGAACACTGTTAGCTGAGTTTAGGATGTGCAATCCACAGGTTTTTGGCGCTGGGAGCTGGGAAAGCTCCATGCCAAATTGATACATTGGGTTGAATGGAGTCAGGTGACTTCTGCCCATTGTAGGTCAATTCTCATAGGTTGAGAATTGTTGGTGATCTTTTAGGTAAAGATCTATGTTGGATGACTCAAATGTCATAGACCACGTGACGCAAATCATTGGTTGATTCAGGAACCAGAGGGGTTTTCAGCTGTGTATGCCCTGAATGGTATATAAGCAAAAACAGTTAAACATTAATAAAATATATTCATTGTCAGTTTTGACGCTTTCCCCTCACCTATTTTTCAATTGCCATGCCTTCTTTGTTAAAATTTGAGAGAGCCAAGTTTGGGGTCCTTTGTGTGGAAACCGCTGCAGCAAGAAAGGAGGTTCCTACAAGTACATTGGAAGAAGCTTAGACCAGCCTAGAGGTCACTAAGACTGTTCCTGCTGAATCTTTGGTAGAAGTAAAGGCTGCGTTTGAAGAGCTGTATTCTGAATACTTTGCAAAAGAATGGGATTCCTGCCTAAGGGAATTGAATTTATGCTTGGGATGCTTGGAAATTGTTGGTAGGATGAGATGAAATCTTGCAACAAGCAAAAGAGATGGCAAATCATTAAATTGAGGCGTTGAGAGTATGAGAGGAAAAAAGCGTTGAAATCATGGCTTGTTGGCAGGATGACAATAAAGTGTTATCTGATAAAATTGCCTCCCTGGAGGCAAAGCTCCTCAAAGCTTTGTCCCAGGAAAGTAAAAGCAATAAGACTTAAGGTCAGGATAATGGCAGGATGGACTGGTTAAGCCCAGATTGTCACAGAGCCCAACATGGGGGCAGAAAAAACCCATGGTGAAAGGAGTTCAGTCCATGCTTGCCAAGATGTCACCATTTTCTGGAAATCCCAAGGAAGGAAACACTTTCCTGGAGGGTTTTCTTATTTGAGCCTCTGGTCTGGAGGATGCAGAGAAACACCTTTGGGTGGAAGTTCTTGCAGGACCTGCCTGTTTCAAGTGGTTCAAAAGACGTAAATGTAACAATTGGACCACCTTGTTAGAGGAATTTTGAGCCAGTTACACTGTAACCCTAGACCTGGTGATGCTCTTCAAAAAGCTTGAGATGTTACTCAAGCTGGCCATGAGACAGTGTCAATGTACCTTTCCAGAATGGAGGAGTTTTTAGCCTTTGTTGATGTGGAACATAATCAGGATCTAGTGGAGGATGATTTCTTCACTGGAATGTGGCCCAGGTTGCAAACTCAGGCCTCTATGTTACGCTGTGAGAAGTTGTTATGATCAAAGCTTGTTCAGAAGGTTATCCAGATGGAATGTGTTGTGTTCTGAGGCACGGCACAGATACACAACAGGGAATCCTAACCTTAGGATTAAATTTGTACTAAGTCTCAGTTAGTTGGCAGGGAAGGTTATTGGATTACCTTGTGGCCCTGAATGAATATTCTCTACTAGGCGTGGCTAGAGAGAGGCGCGGAAGTACAGAAGACACAAAGACAAAATTGTGAATAGAACTTAATTTTATTGATAAAATAGGAAATGGATTATATAGTGGTTAGGAATACCACAAAATTCTACCAGGACAGTAGGATCACTTTCCACAAGCATGAGTGGAGCAAGTGAGTTGCGCAGAGTCAGGAAACCAAACAATCATATTTCCTGATGCAGAAACCAGTTCATTTCAAGGATCAAAAGCAAAATTGAGAGATTTTTCTTTGAAATGGCCCACCAAAGGCAAAATTGAAACATGATGAATGCCGTTATTCACAACATTGCCCCCCCTCTAGATTGGCCTTAGGGGGGTGATATTTCAGAGGAACTCGGCGTGTACACGAGCAAAAGGACAATCACTGGAGAGGAGCTTTACAGTGTACTCAGATCCTCGTTTGAAAGTCACCTCTAAAGGACCAATCCACAGGGAGTCCAGCTTATGCGCGCGCCCACCCACATAGTGTTGGTAGTACAGGACATGGTCACCAACATCAAACTCAGGCAAGGGGGAGCACCCAGCATTGTCAGGAGAGAGCTTGAGCACCTTAGTCTTATATGCAGAAGTGTAGGTAGTGGCCTGTATATCAATGATGCGGGTGACTAAGTCTTTGATGTGGTTATCAGGGTTCATGGCCTTATCAGAGGAGAGTAGGGGAATTCCCAAGAGCAACAGAGTGGTGGCTTCACGCCCATACAACATGGCAAAGGGGGAGTACCCTGTGATCCAATGCCTGCTCAGACAATAGGCAAAGAGAGCAGCAGGTAAGTATAGGTCCCAAAATGGCAGCGTCAGAGTAGGTGAGTTTTCTCATGATAGAAACTAGTGTTTTTAAATTGGCAGACTCAACTGCCCCATTAGTGGAAGGATTATAGGGGGCAGAGAAAGACTGGTGATTTCCTAGAGCTTCAACAACAGAGGTTACAAGTTTAGCATTGAAGTTGGTCCCGTTGTCTGATAACAGCACTTGAGGGTAGCCATGGCAGTAGAAAAAATCCTGCAGCAGGAAGGCAGGTAGTCTTAGCAGTGATGTCTTTAGTAGGGCAAGCTTCTACCCACTTGCCAAAGTTGTCAACGGCAATCAGGATAAAGCGGCATCCAGAGCGTGAGCAGGGGAGAGGGCCTACAGCATCAATGCTAACTGTATGAAAAGCGTGTTGGGGGGAACCAATTTGAATTTTTGAGAAGCAGCTCAGGGACTCTGAAGTTGGCAGTCATGGCAACTAGCTATGACATCTTGGATCAACAGGAAAAGATTCTCCCAGAAGTAATTCATCTGAAGCCAGTCAAAGGTCTTGGCAATGCCTCCATGGCCAGTCTCTTTATGGGCTTGCAACACCAAGGAGAGGCAAAGACTGGGGCGCAGGTATGGCAGGTATTGACCCTGCACCTTCTTGAAGAGTTGGTTATTGCATATGAGGGTGTCTTCAGACAATTTGGACAGGGCAAGTCAAACCTCTTCTGTCTCACTTTCCCAGCAAGAGGGTTAGCCAACTAGCTTGTACAGGCAGTCTGCCTTAGCAGGATGTATGGCAAGGATGGGCATTTGGGACAACCCATCAGCATTCTGATGTTGAACCCTGGGGCAATGGAGCACAGTGAAGTCATAACCTTGCAGGCAGAGGGCCCATATGGTTAAGCGTCCTTCAGGCTCCTTAAGTTGTTGTAACCATTTGAGCAAAGCATGGTCAGTGACAACAGTGAAATAGGTACCATACACATAGTGGGGGAACTGTTTGACTGCATGCAACACAGCAAGACATTCCTTCTCTGTGACGCTATAGTTCTTCTCATGTTTGTTTATAAAACAGGAAGTATAGGCTACAGGGTGGTCCACTCCTTAATTGTTGAGCTGAGCCAAGATAGCCCCAATAGCAAGGTCAATAGCATCAGTGTACAAGATGAATTGCTTATTGTAATTGGGGTACACTAAAATGGGCGCTTCTTTGAGTTTCTGCTTTAGAGTCTCAAAGGCCTGCTGTTGGCTGGCGGCCCATTCAAAAGGAACATTACACAACAGTTGGACCAGGGGCTTGCTAGTATCAGCAAAATCAGAAATGAATTGCCTATAGTAACCCATCATGCCCAGAAAGACTTGTACTTCTTGTAGGTTGGTGGGCGGAAGCGTTTTGTCAATGGCTTCAACCTTCTTGGTCATTGGATGAATCCTTATTTGGGTTACTTCATGGCCCAGGAATTCAAGGTGTTCTTTGAAGAAAGCACACTTTGAGGGCTTTAGCTTGAGGCCAGCTTCTTGGATCTTTAGGAAAACCTCTTTAAGATGGGCTAGGTGATCAGTGAAAGTTGTGCTGAAGATTTTTATATCATCTAGATAGACTAAGACACACAACAACTTCAAGTCACGCAGTATGGAATCCATGGCCCTCTGGAAAGTTGCCAGGGCATTACAGAGCCCTTGCGGCATGCAGGTAGGTTCAAAAAATTATTCTGATATCATGAGCGCAGCCTTCTGATTGTCATCAGTAGAGAGGTCAACTTGCCAGTAGTTAGATGCCAAGTCCATGGCAGAGAAAAACTTAGAACCCCCAAGGCGCCAAAGAGCGTCATCAATGCGCGGTAAGGGATAGGAATCTTTCTTGGTTAGAGAATTCAACCTCCAATAGTCCATCACAATCCAATGGACCCCATCCTTTTTCTTTAAGATGAGCAGAGGAGAAGCCCAGGGACTTTGAGAGGGAGATAGCAGTCCAGCATCCAGTAGCTGTTTGAGCTCCTGAGAAACCTGTGCATCTTTCACTTGGCTGTGGCGGTATGACTTGGCACAAAAGGGGGAGCATCTCCTGTGTCAATCTGATGAATCACGTCTTTGGCTAGCCCATAATCAGTACTATCTTTAGAAAAGATGTCTGAGAACTGGTCTAGTAAATCAAGCACCTCTTTCTGTTGAACCGGGGACAACTGAGGGAAGTCTTGGGCAGTGAACAGAGATATGACTTGAGGCTTGTCTTTGGGTAGGTTAAAGTCTTGAAACGTTCCAAAAAGGTGAAGAGACAAGACGTCAGGAGCATTTAACAACTTTCTGTAACCAACAACCTCTCCTCTGGATACTGTCATAGGAAGCGCAGTAAGATTGGCAACTAGTAATTGAATGGGATCCTTGTGGGAAACATCCAGAATTCCAGGACAAAGGTAAGGCTTGTTACGCCCCAGCAAAGGAGGGGAGTACAGCTCTAAGAAAGTCTGTTCAGGTAGTTCATATGATATCTGGGAGTCTATGATGGCCTGAGAATCTGGAGAGATGGTGACAGCAGACGTGGCCATGAGAAGAATTCCCTCAGTTGCAGAACAAGCCGTGGGAGGACACTTCATGTTGATGGAATGGGTTCGGTATTTTAGGGTGAAAACCCCAGTGGGGTATTCCAGCGTACATGTCTTCAAACGCTTCCCAGGAACTTTAACTGGCTCCTCAAAGATCAGAGGGACTTTGTACCCTAGGATAGAAAGATAACCATCCTTTAGGTTGATGATCCCATTATATTCCCAAATGAACTGGGTACCAACCAAAAGGTCGTAGCTCTCATTTTCTAGAACAACAGCTGGCGCAGCCAACAGGAGTTTACCAAATTGCATTGGCAAGGCAGAGTACGCGCCAATGGCACAAGTCATGGGGAGACCAGCGGTGCCATAGGATTGATGGTAGTTGAGGTCAGGGGCCAGCTTAAGTGTCTTCACTAGTTTAGAAGAAACAACGTTGACAGGAGATCCAGTGTCCAGGACGGCTTTGATTTTTACTTTCTGAATAGATATCTCTACCCGGGTGGTGGTGCGTCCAAAGGGTGGCAGAACAGCCAAGATATCCTGTGCCTCAGCTAATTCCTTGTTTCATTTCTCAATCATGCATCTTAGTCCTGGGAACTCCTTATATACAGTTTGTAGAGGGAGTGAGACAGATACATTCTTGAAAACAGCGTCTGCAACCTCAGCGGCTTCCTCTGATGATTCCACCAATACAGGGGACCGTTTTGCCTGAGTAAGATAGGGGCAGGATAAAACTGCTTTGGCCTCAGACAAGGGCTTGGTAGTAGTTATAGTCTTCCCAGATTGTAGCTTGTAGGGAACTGCAAGGTCTCTGGGACAACAAAAACAGAATACCCATATACATCAGGGTCTTCAATATCAGATTCATCCACATCAGAATCATCAGAAATGTCATGGAACAGAAGGAGGATAGGAGGAGCCTCATCATCAGCAGGCTCAGAGTCAGTAGCAGGCGGAGGTATAGAAGGAGACCGGGAAGAATTGTCAACCAAGAGCATCTCTGCCTCTAGATTGACTGTTCTTTTCCTGACTGATCCTTGGGATCAGCTCCCTCAACCCGCAGATTGGTGCAAACGCAAGAGTGGTGACCTATCTGACCACAGTTGTGGCAACCCTGACGTCAAGGAGGATTTTGTCAGTTCATAGTGAGGATACAAGGGCTGCAAGAAGAAGAGCCAGAGTTGGAAGCGGCACAACTCTCCCAAACAACTGCCCCAGAATGGGTAAGATGCATATCTTGTAGCAGTGTCTTTATACTTTTCATGGAGGACAGCATAGCTTTGTGGGCCTTGAAATGAAGACACAGGAGTTGATTCACCTTGAGGGCATGGGCGCAGGCCATATACGCTTCATGCGCTGTCAATTGTCTGCTTGTTATTAATTGTTGTCCCTCCATGTAAAATCTGTCTGCAAATTCAGCTAGCATCTCTTTGGGCTTGAAAGATATGTGCATGAAGGCATTCTTTTTCACTTCAAGGCTAAGATCACCACAAAACTTGTCAATCAGGAGCTGTTTCATGTCTTCCCAGGTCTCAATGGTGGGCAGCTCTGGTATAACTACTTCTTGACAGATCAGGTGTAGACAGGTTAGAATTTGTTCCTTCTTAACCTCATCTGATGCTTGCCTCATGGTAGTCTTATAAATAGTTAAGAAAGCTGCAATAGTTGAGGTTTTGGGATCAAAGACTTGCTTAAAAGTTGGCTTGAAGTGTGCCTTTGGAGCTGGACCACCATTTCTGCTATTGAGTACATTTATGCGTGGGGAGAACTCAGCTTCAGATTCAAGGGGGGTTGTCTAGCCCATAGTTGTCAAACACTTTCTTCAAGAGTCGTCAGAGTCTCGGTAGTTCTGGCACCCATAGTGTTGGCTAGAGTGGTCTGTTGTTCAGAAACATCTAGGCGTTGTCCTTGGGTAGTGACAACAGTGCAGAGCTCAGCCAGCCGCAAAGTAAGGGATGGCCCCACTGATAGGCAGGGGGCAAATCTGT
Source organism: Entomophthora muscae (assembly GCA_014839935.2). Taxonomy (NCBI): domain Eukaryota; kingdom Fungi; phylum Entomophthoromycota; class Entomophthoromycetes; order Entomophthorales; family Entomophthoraceae; genus Entomophthora; species Entomophthora muscae. The sequence goes on along the minus strand of QTSX02005093.1, from coordinate 11,437 downwards.
TGTTTATCAAATCAATCAGCTCACTCATCTCTTGTACGTCTCTGTCCAACTCAGTCTGATCTTGTTTCAAATGGTCCACCTCCTTGGCTAGGGCAATTAACTCCCTAGCACAGTGGATTTGAGGAGCCCTTGCCAAACCAGGACAACAGCCATCTTCCTTGTTAACCCCAAGTGGGCTAGCAGCAGCCGTCACTACCTCACGTAAAGCAGTGACTTCCTGCTGTAACTCAGCTACTTGAGCAGTTAACGCAAGCACCTGAGGTTCAGGTTGAGGTTTTTCAGTAGGACGTCCTTGGCTACAAGTGGAAGCGCGTAATTCTCAGATGACCTCCCAGATCCTCTGTTCTCTGTCCACCAGATCATCAGCAGGAGGAGAAGGCGGAACATCAGGTTTGGGAATAGACAGCTCATTAGCCCGACTCTGAAGTTTGGCTATAGCAGCAGCAGTGGTAGCTCTCTCTTGATCAAATTCTGCACTGAGTTCATTTAGACCTTGGGCGGCAAGGTCAGCTACCTGCTGTAGTTGCTCAAAGGAATAGACACTGAATGCATTGAGCTGTTGCACTAGGCGTTCAAAGTTGGAGAGATAAGCATTTAGGGTGGAGTCTACTTGAGTGCACCAGGGTTGTTCTAACTGGTGAAACTCATGTGGCCGCTCCCTAACGTACTCAGGGATGGACTGGCACATTTGCTTGATAGAATTGACTAAACATGTTTGAGAGGTGACCAAATCACGCTGATTGTCAAATACCAGGAAGAACAGGGAATGAATCCATTGTTGGTAGGCGGCAAACTGGTCCCAATGATGGGTAACAGCTGCTTGTGGAGACGAGATCTCTTGAACGTGGAGTCCCAACACCATCTGGTGGTGGGCCAAGGCGAGCTGTACAAAGGATGACAGCAGGTGTTCAGCGGAGCCAGCCGCTGAGAGGAGATGTTATGAAAACTGAGGGGCCACAATTAACTCATAGTATTTGGCACGGCTAAACTGTAGCTGAAGGCAAGGGATGGCCCCGTCCTGAGCTATCCCAAGGGCTACTGCCATGACTTGATCTAAGTCAGGGGTACCCATGAGGTAAGCAGCTAGGCAGGGACCATTCCCAAGGTTCAGTACAGTAGGGACAATAGGCGGGTCAGCAATGTCTTCCTAAATAGGAGGGCTGGTAATTTCAGGCAAGGTTGACTCCCAAATAGGCAGAGGCAAGGGACCTGAAAACATAGATGTGAAAGGGGTAACCAAGGGGTTTACAGCCCCTGTAGTGAGCACCATTTTTGTTGTGTTCTGAGGCGCGTCACAGATACACAACAGGGAATCCTAACCTTAGGATTTGATTTGTACTAAGTCTTGGTTAGATGACAGGGAAGGCAAATGTGTCTACCTTGTGGCCCTGGATGAATATTCTCTACTAGGCGTGGCTAGAGAGAGGCACGGAAGTACAGAAGACACAAAGACAAAATTGTGAATATAACTTAATTTTATTGGTAAAATAGGAAATGGATTATATAGTGGTTAAGAATACCACAAAACACTATCAGGACAGTAGGAGCACTTGCCACAAGCATGAGTGGAGCAAGTGAGTTGCGCAGAGTCAGGAAACCAAACAATCATATTTTCTGATGCAGAAACCAGTTTATTTTGAGGGTCAAAAGCAAAAGTGAGAGATTTGTCTTCAAAATGGCCCACCAAAGGCAAAATCAAAACATGGTGAATGCCGTTATTCACAACAGAATGGGATCTTGGAGGCCCTCCACACAGTGCTCCTTGTTCCAGAGCAGGAGCTCATGTGGCGGCCGGGGAAGAATCTTCTGAGAGAACCAGACATCCAAGAAGTCCCTCTGATAAGGACTGCATGTTGTAATTTAAGCAGGCATGTAGGTTACCCATGGCCAAGGGATGCTGGATCTATGGGAAAGATGGCCATTTTTCTGGAAAGTGTCCCAACTGTTCAGAATTTGACAAGGAGCACCCTGACCTTATGTTAAAGGATTTGGGGAAAAAAGGCGGGCTTAGGTGTCTCTCAACCTGAGTCCAGTAATTTGGAGAATAATGGGAGAATGAGACTTCAATCTGGGAAGGCTTTGAAGGAATACAGGAAAAGTGCCAGTCAACCAGTGGAACCACCCAAACAGCAAATCGATGTCTCTTGTCCAACTCTGCCTGAGGGAAGTCCAGACGCCTCTCCAGATGAGTGGATAAGAGATGTGCGCTTAGGGATGAAGGAGGATGGGGAGATTACATGGCAGCCTGTGCAAGTTCAGTTGAGCGTGGATCAGCTCCAGAAGTTGAATGGTGTAAAAAGGTGGCCCAAAGTATGCCTGCACTTTTGATTGCAAAATCTTTTGTGTGGGCATTACAAGGAGTTATCCTCCTGGATATTTTGCTTGATGGTATCTCTGCAAAGGCAGTCTACAATCCAGGGTGTGCTGGAGTGGCGGTATCAAAGAACTTTGTTTGTAGACATGACATGGACCCATCAAGATTGGTCACTTTGATTTTATCTTCCGCAGATGGGGTTACCATCATCAAACAAGACGTGTTTGATGAGGTGGTAATAAAATGGAAAAATACCAAGGTCAAGACTTCCGATGTAGTTTTACCTGGGGCAGGATTTGATGTTCTGCTTGGTATGACTTGGATTGTTGAGTCCAAGGTGAGCCTGAACGCCGTCAAGAATGTCTTGGTTTGTAAAGGAGTTGAATACGCTTATCAACAACTGACATTTTGCCAGCACCAGAAGATGTCCAGTCAGTTGTCATCTACGCCAAGAAATATTGCTCAATTACACCAAAGGGAACCGCTTGGTTAAAACCAGTAGCTTTCAATTGCGGAACGCAAGGAGGACAGGTTATCCCAGAATTGCCCCGTCATATATCCTCAAATGTGGCAATATTTGAGGATGGTTCAAATGGTGAATCTCTCAAGTCCTGGAAGTTGTTCAACACTTGTGTGGTTCCTGTGGACATTCAGCAAGGTCAGTGTATTGGAGTTTGGATGCCCGTAGTTGGAGAAGTCACAATAAATAAACCTACCATCTCTTATGTTTGTTTGCCCTTCAACAATTTAACCCGTATACTATGTTCAAGTGAAGCACCAGGTACCCTGTTGTATACTTTGGTGTGGAAATAGAGTAGTTGTTTCTTGTTGGACAAATATGATATAGGGAGAACTGGTCCACCTTATATCATAAAAACGCTTACTGGGAAGCCATACAAAGGGTATTTACCCTGTTGTAGTCCTGCTACAGTTGCTGCAATCAGAGAAGAGGTGGAGAAGATGCAAAGAGCCGGCCTGATTGAGGAGAGCATCAGTCCTTATTCTGCTCCAATGGTTTGTGTTCCAAAGCCAGATGGGAACATTTGTGTTTTTATTGATTTCCAAATGGTAAACAAGGATATTGTAAATGATGCCTACCCAATGCACCAAATTGAGGATCAGCTGGATGCCATGGCTGGATCTTCTTGGTTCACCACTTTGGATCTGACTAAGGGATATCACCAACTGTTGATTGATGAGAAGTCTAAGGAGGTTACAGCATTATCTACACCTGATGGTCTTTATCAATGGAAAGTCTTGCCATTAGGAATTAAAACAGCTGGTGCTGTGTTTCAGCAAGTGATGGATCAAATTATGGCGGGATTGCAGCCTAGGTGTGTCTCGGTATATATAGATGACGTTAATGTATATAGCCCTTCCTGGGAACAACACCTGAAGGATCTTGATGAAGTATTCCGCCAAATTGAGAAAGCAAAGTTAAAGATTAGTGTATCTAAGACTAAGCTTTCCTGTTGAGAGGTCAAGGTGTTAGGACATATTGTGAATTCTCAGGGGATTAAGCCAAGTCCTGAGAGAGTTACTCTGTTGTTGAGCATGAGATCACTACAGTTGGTCTGAGAGGTGCGGGGATTTATGGGATTGGTGAATTTCTATCAGAGATTCATTCCTAATTGTTCTGCGCTTAGAGAACCGTGGTTTGCTTTAACAAGGAAGAATGTCAGATTTGTTTGGGGACAGGAACAAGAGTCAAGTTTCTTAGAGCTGAAAAAGAGACTCTCTGAGGCCCCCATCCTAAGATTCCCTGATTGGTAGAAGTTCTTCTACATTGAAACAGATGTAAGTTCAACTGGTCTGGGTGCATTCTTACTCAGGAAGGAGAGTCAAAGTTATCCCGGCATCCGGTGGTGTATGGTTCCAAAACATTGGGGACCACTCAAAGGAAATACTATGCTACTGAACGTGAGGGATTGGCAATAGTATGGGCGGTGGAGCATTTTAGGACGTATATCCTAGGAATGCCATTCATTATAGTCACTGATCACACAGCATTGAGAGCGCTTTGGACTAAGGAAGACTTACAAGGCCGTATGCAGTTGTATGCTGAAAAACTCTCTGGATATGACTATGATATCATTTACTGGCCTGGTTTGGAAAGTCAGATTCCCAACTTATTATCCCAAGTGCTGTTGACCTGTGAAGTTGAGACGCAGGAAGCCTGGGAAGCGTTATTGAGGAATAGGATTTAAGTAGAGCAATCCAAGTGTCTTCAAGTGGTGAGAGATCTTCATGTTTAATGGGGAGGTCACCTCAGATACAAAAAGCTCTGGTAAGCAGTAAAAGCCCGGTACTGGTGGTCAGAGATGATACTACGGTCCTCCAGATTTTACAAGAATGTGAATTTTGCTCTAAGTTCTCAGCGGCAAAATCTAAGGTACAGCTCAAGTCAGTGATGTCATATTATCCTTTTGAGTTGGTCTCAATGGATATGGGTCATATCAAATTACCAAGTGGTTGGAAAGAATACTTCATGGTTGCCGTTGATTCTTTCACAAAATGGGTAGAGGTTTGAGAAATGGCTAAAGAAACAAGTGTTGCACTTGCTAAGTTTCTCTGAGAAGAAATCATAGCACAAAATGGGTTGTCCCAAGAAGGTTCTCACCGACAATGGACCACCCTACGTAGGGCCAGCCTTGACTAAGAAATGCTTAAAATGGGGCATTTCTAAGTTAACCGCAGCTCCCTACCATCCCGAGACCAATGGGTTAGCTGAAAGAACCATTGGAACCTTAAAGCGCATTATGGAAAAAATGGCTGATGGAGCTACAACCTGTTGAAAGGATCACCTAGCAATGAGTGTCATGGCATATTGGACAATGCCCCATGATTCTACTGGGTTTTCACCATTTCAGATGTTGTATGGCCGGGAGACTACAACCAGCACTGAAGTGGGCCAATGGGAGTTTTTGGAAAAGAATTCCTATGAAGCTGCTATAGAGGAACATGCAGCCAAGATGCAGAAGTTATTTGCTGAGGCAAGGAGTAAAAGAGAGCAGGTTCGAGAAAAGCGTGCCACCAAGTGGAACTCAAAGCCTGGAGTACTTCCTTGTGATCATTTCCAGGTGGGAGATCTGGTGTGGTTTGATCAAAGGCGCCAAGAAAAGCACCCAAGAAGAGGTCTTCAGCGATGGGTAGGGCCTATGAAGATTATTTTGGTTAGTCCAGGGCCACAAAACCTAATTCAGGGGGTTGGAGCTGCCTTGGGAGAAGAATGGTCCCGTGTTCATCCTCAATTCCTTAAGCTATTCCATGGGGAATTGGAGCTTATAAAAATCCAAGAAGATGAGGACAATTCCCCCAAAGGGAAGGAAGGGGCCTTGTGACCGTACTACAGTCACTGCTGAGTATTTAACCAAATAAATGCTCCAAAATATAAAGATGTTCTGTTTTTGCTGTTTATTACATATAGATAGGCTTGTTTGGAATTCTTGGGGTAAAGGTTCCTAGAAACTGGATATCTAGGTGTAATAAAAGAACATAATATGGATGGTTAGTTAGGTTAGGCTAACTAAAAGAATTGAGGCAAGATTGGCCAAATCAGTCTTGGAGACTAGGCCTCTCAAAATGGGTTGATTAATCAGGAATATTCATTAATAAATATGGGATATAATTGATGAGGATTTAATTAAATTAAAATGGCCTTGACTTTGTCAAGAAGTTTGGTTAAGGTTAACCATGGGAAAACCCCTGTAATTTGGGTTAAAAGCGCTGTGTTGGCAAATTTATTGGGTTAGAGTTGCCACCACGCCGCCTAATGAATTCAAGATGTGCTGAGGCGCCGCTATCAAATTTTCTCAGGCGCTGGGGCGCCGCCTGGGGAAATTGCTGGGCGCCACGGTGGCGCCTGGTTCAAGTTTTGAAGCAGTTTAATGGGGTTTAAAAGCAAAAAAACCGTTAAATGCAAAATAACTAAATAAAGGCAAGGATGCCTAGGAATTCAGGTTTGATCAGCTGTTTCCCAGTTGGAACACTGTTAGCTGAGTTTAGGATGTGCAATCCACAGGTTTTTGGCGCTGGGAGCTGGGAAAGCTCCATGCCAAATTGATACATTGGGTTGAATGGAGTCAGGTGACTTCTGCCCATTGTAGGTCAATTCTCATAGGTTGAGAATTGTTGGTGATCTTTTAGGTAAAGATCTATGTTGGATGACTCAAATGTCATAGACCACGTGACGCAAATCATTGGTTGATTCAGGAACCAGAGGGGTTTTCAGCTGTGTATGCCCTGAATGGTATATAAGCAAAAACAGTTAAACATTAATAAAATATATTCATTGTCAGTTTTGACGCTTTCCCCTCACCTATTTTTCAATTGCCATGCCTTCTTTGTTAAAATTTGAGAGAGCCAAGTTTGGGGTCCTTTGTGTGGAAACCGCTGCAGCAAGAAAGGAGGTTCCTACAAGTACATTGGAAGAAGCTTAGACCAGCCTAGAGGTCACTAAGACTGTTCCTGCTGAATCTTTGGTAGAAGTAAAGGCTGCGTTTGAAGAGCTGTATTCTGATTACTTTGCAAAAGAATGGGATTCCTGCCCAAGGGAATTGAATTTATGCTTGGGATGCTTGGAACTTGTTGGTAGGATGAGATGAAATCTTGCAACAAGTAAAAGAGATGGCAAATCATTAAATTGAGGCGTTGAGAGTATGAGAGGAAAAAAGTGTTGAAATCATGGCTTGTTGGCGACATGACAATAAAGTGTTATCCAATAAAATTGCCTCCCTGGAGGCCAAGCTCCTCAAAGCTTTGTCCCAGGAAGGTAACAGCAATAAGAGTCAAGGGCAGGATAATGGCAGGATGGACTGGTTAAGCCTGGATCTGTCACAGTTTTTTAACTTCAATTGCCATTCTGATCCCACTTCAGAGCCTGAGGATGAAGAGGAGCAGGAGCCTTGGCTTGGAGCTCCTGCAGATAAGACAATTGAGCTTTGGGATCTTAACTCTATCCACAATATATGCAACCAAAATGGCACCTTTGCTGTGCCAACAACATACCCTATCAGCCATCCAATTATGAAAAGAAAGGGGGAGCCGGTTTTGTCTAAAAGGGCTACAGCTTCAGCTGTAATGACAATAAGAAGCCCATCTGCCAACATCACTTCAAATGTGATAACGTTAGCTGCCCAGCAAGGCTCACAACTTATGGGTTCACCAGATTTAAGGCCCTTACTGTTAACCACAACTGCGCCAAGCCTTTCAACCCTCTCTATCAACTTATCTGTTGGTTTTTTTGCCAGGTGATCCCAACCACAAAGGATCAAACTGCAACTGAGGCCTTCAACAATGCGCTCCTCAATTTAAATGATACCCAACTAGCAACTGTTGGTGGCGCCTCAAAACTACAGAGATATTTTACTGATCAAAGATATACTCTGAGCACTGAATGCGTCAGTGCAAGCTCTGTTAATCAGTTGATCATTACTGAGGAGCAAAAACTATCTTGCCATAAAGAGAGATTCCTCATCCATGATGATGGTCAACATGCCCCAGAGCGTAACATCTGCTTTGCAACAAGCCAGGATCTGCGCAACCTCCTCAAGTGCAAGACCTGGCTTGCAGATGGCACTTTCTCCAACTGCCCAAAGCTCTTTAGCCAGCTTTGGAATATGCATGGGCAGGTTGGAAATATGGTTCTTCCCCTGGTCTTATTTTTCCTCCCAAATAAGAAACAGGAAACCTATTTCTGGACACTCACAATTTTAAAGGCCAAACTGGATGAAATCCTTTCAACAACTGAAGAGGAGCCCAAGGAGACTAGAGGGCGTAAGAAAAAATTCATCTCCTAAGAAGAAGACGCTCCCACCCCAACAAAGAAAAAGCCTGAAAGTCTTCCCTACCACAAATATCTGGTAGTGGATTTCAAACAGGCTCAGGAAAATGTCTTTATTTGTGTCTTTAAGAGCTCCCCTCAGGGACGCTACTTCCACTTCAGGCAGGCACTCTGCTGTTGCCTCCAAAAGTGCTCTGACCTCCATGAGCTGGTCTACACTGAAGGCACCAAAGAAGCAAAGGACGTTTTTAATTGCTTTGCTGCTCTTGCCCTTGTGCAAAAGGAGGAGACCAATGCCTTTTAAGATGCCCTCCTCCGCAATCTCTATATCCAGGTCAACCAGAGAGCCTTTGCGCCCTTTATCAAGTGTTTTGAGACTCAATGGGTTGGCATCTTCCAAGGAGCACGCTGCATTAGAAAAGCTGTTGACTCAATCACCTGGAACTGCTATAAGCAGGTCTAAGACGGGTTGATCAAGACCACCTCTTCCCTTGAATAGTGGCATAGCCAGTTTTCCACAAGAGTCAGGATCCACAAGCCAAAGTTCAATAAGATCATGGTCCACCTCAAAACCCAACAAGCCATCTCTGCCCTCCTCTTCAAGACTGGCATGAAGACCAAGGGTGATCTCCCCAAGATGACCGAAGCAGTGAAAAAGTACACTGAAATCAGCAAGGTGGTCCTTGCCTACTATCCCAAGGATAGCAAGCTTGAGCATCTCCAAGCTATCTCAGTTGCTCTTTCTACCAATGTTTGAGTCTATTTTCAATAAACACTCCTTTATTTTCTCTCTTATTTCCTTTAATTTTATCATTATTTTATTTTATTTAGTATTTGGTACAATTGTATGCTTATTTTAAAGTAGAGTTTGTAGTTAAAAATAATGAAAATAGTTGTTTTAGGGATTATTTTAACTTTTGGGCTTTATGCAACTATGATGCTACTAATTGAACCCATTTTTTATTGCAGATTTGAAATTCTGAGGATTTTTTAAGCCTAGAAATATTTTTGAATTTTTATTTCTGGGAATTTTTTGGGTAATTTTTGTAGTTCAAAAATCTAAAATTTTAAAACCGTTTTTTCTTAGTCAAAATGTTGTAAATCAAAATGGCGTTTTTACTAGTAAATCAATATAGCAGAAATTTGAGATGACGCATTTTGAGATGCTGTTTTTGAAATGGTGTGTCCTACTGTTCATGATACTAAGATTGGATTGGTTTACACGCTCTAAAAGTATATGATCTACATATAACCTGTGAAAGTGGTTATCTTTTAATAAATATGTACTTTGATTTCAAATTGGCATTCTGATTCAAGAACAAATGATGTTATACTCAGAAAACATACACAAGACAAAGTATGTTGTTCATGATACTAAGAATGGATTGGTTTACACGCTCTGATATATATGATCTACCTATAATCCGTGAAAGTGACTATCTTTTAATAAATATGTGCTTTGGGTTGAACTTGGCATACTAATTCAAGAATAAATTACATTATACTTGGAAAAAACATCTGATTGAACAAAATATGTTATTCATGATACTAAGAATGGGTTGGTATATAGAAAAATATACATAATACCAATATCAAATGAATAGTATTACTTTAAGCAAATGAAAATTCATAATAAAAATTGGAATTATTTTTTAAATATCTATTAGATACAATATAATAGACATATTTTATTGGGATATTTTTATTGTTATAAAAGAAGTTGGGATAAGAGCAAGGAAAACATGTCAGAATTAGATGCAATTATCAAGGAGTTAGACTCGGAAGTGGATAAAATCAAGGAGGTCAATCAAAAGGTGAAGGACATGCTAAAGGAGGTGGTGTTAGAAGGCAACAAACTAGAAAAAATTACTGTGAAAGATGTGAAGAAGAAGATACCCAATACTACCAACAAACTTGCAACAAGACTCCTTAATGTACAAAAAGATATTTTTTCAGTCTACAGTTCAATCCACAGGGTTTTGCAACCGCAGAAGCGTGGTCAAATGATCCCAATATGTTTGAGCAACTAAAAAATAAAAGTAAACAGAAACCAACAGAAGAAGACCAGCACCATTAAGTGACAAGTTCCGTGAAGCAGCCCCTATCAAGGAGGCAACATATAAAGATATAGAGGAAGGTAAAAAATAAAATATTAAATAAATAAAAGGATTATAATAACTTTTTATTTATAGAAGAAAATAGAGGGGTAGTCTGCCATTACCTAAAACCCTACACATCCCAAACCTTTTACAGAAACTATGTCCCCCAAATAGGGTGTCAGCTGGTCCTGACGTCAGTTGCTGCCTCTTAGATGATTAATAAAATAAAAAATATCCTATGAAACAAGAACAACTTTCAAAGCTACAACAAACACCAGATGTCACTGAATGGTAGGTCTTGGCTTTGTCTGCAGCCCCTAAGCTCCACCTCAACCAGTATGTTTTGCCACCAAGTTCTGCAAGCTCTCTCTCCTCCTTGTCTGGAACTTTTTTCAAACCCATGCCATATCAAAATTACCCAAATTGGAGAGAGGGCAAAAAGAAGTCTGTTTCTGTTTCCTGAACAAATACACATTATCACACGTCCTAAAGAATTTTAAAGAAAAAATCACCAATCTTACCAACAGTTTGTCTGCCGTCCTGCCCTCTGTTGTAGGTGTCCTTGGAGATCTCATGGCCTCCTGGTGCTCCAACAAGACTGGAATACCGCCAACCATGGGAAAAAACCTTTGCTATCATGTCTCTTAAAAATAAAATAAGTACACTATACAATAAATTTTGTGAGTTCTCAGCCCTGTTTGTGGGGCAGAGACTTCAATTAATTGTTTACCTAGGTCTTGTTGTAATGATGGGGATTAAAGAAGAAGCACATATCCTGTCTGATGTAATAATAAAGCTGGATAAAATTAGACATTTACTAGATGGAAAAAATGCCCCTGGGTACAGCTCAATAGAGCATGTTCTTCAGGATGCAGTTATTCTTGCTGCCACATATGAGATGGATGCTACACCAGAAAAAATTCTGTCCAATTGCATCACAGTGCTTATGAAGAATTGTTGACCAGGGATTGTGGAAAGCTTAACTCATTAGGTGGCCATTGGAAACCAACCAGGGCCAATCAATTACCCGTTTGGAAATTAGTGTCAACTTACTGTATAATTAAATACGTTATTAGTGGACCATGATGTTGTTGCCAAGGATTATTGCGCCACACCACCACCACCTTAAATAACAAGCGCCACAGCGCTGGTATTAAGGATTCTTGGCGTCAGAGCACTGCTCTAGTTTACAGCAAGCGCTGAGGCGCCAACACAATCAAATTGAGAGCGCCAGAGCGCCAC